>BMAC01000664.1:201260-222359 GCA_014905375.1 Phtheirospermum japonicum
GTTTCAATGCCTCTTTAAGTCTCTTTCCTTTAGCTCTCGTAATTGGTCCCTCTCGAACCACCAAAGGATCTTCAAGCTCGGGCTCATTCTCATCACTTGTTGAAGAGATGACGAAGTGCCGCATGGTCGCTATGTATAATCACTTTCGACCCAACAATATATGATCAAAACTTCTCGAGCGAGTAAACCATGACAAGTAGCTCCTTTTTGGTAGTTGTGTAGTTCCTTTGAGCGTTATTGAGCATAAGGCTTGCGTAGTAGACGACCCGGAGGAGTTTGTCGACTCGTTGCCCAAGGACGGCCCCCACCGCTTCGTTCGATGCATCGCACATTATTTCGAACGGGAGGGACCAATCTGGGGCTATTACCACGGGAGTAGAAGTCAAGCTCTTCTTCAATGAATCGAACGCCGCTAGACAAGCGTCGTCAAACACAAACGGGATATCGGTGCTAAGCAAATGGCACAAGGGGCAGCTAAGCTTAGAGAAGTCCTTAATGAACCTCCTATAGAACCCTGCATGACCGAGGAAGCTTCGCACTCCCTTCACGTTAATCGGTGGGGGAAGTTTCTCAATCACGTCGATCTTTGCCTTGTCGACCTCGATTCCTTTAGACGACACCACATGCCCCAAAACTATTCCGCTTCTCACCATGAAGTGGCTTTTCTCCCAACTCAAGGTAAGGTGGTTCTCTACACATCTCTCCAAAACTCTTGACAAATGATCGAGACACTCGTCGAAGGTAGATCCGTAAATAGAAAAATCGTCCATGAAAACCTCTATGTACTTGTCGAGCATGTCGGAGAAGATCGAAAGCATGCACCGTTGAAAGGTAGAGGGTGCATTGCACAATCCGAAAGGCATACATCGGAAAGTGTATGTGCCGAAAGGGCACGTGAACATCGTCTTTGATTGATCCTCCGGCGAGATAGCAATTTGGTAGTATCCTGACAATCCATCGAGAAAATAATACGAATGATGCCCCGCGAGCTTGTCCAACATCTGGTCGATGAACGGGAGTGGGAAGTGGTCCTTCTTGGTGGCGGCATTGAGCTTTCAGAAGTCTATACACATTCGCCAACCGGTGGTCGAACGGGTCGTCACACGCTCACCCCGTTCGTTCTCAATCACGGCTATTCCGCTCTTCTTTGATACCATGTGGACTGGGCTCACCCATTCACTCTCTCCGATCGGGAATATCAAACCCTCGGCCACAAGTTTCAGTATCTTGACCTTCACAATCTCCATCATGTTCGGGTTCAATCTTCGTTGGCCTTCCCTCGATGGTTTTACTCCGTCTTGGAGGATAATCCTATGCATACAAGTGGAGGGTCTTATGCCTTTAATATCAGCAAGGCTCCACCCTATTGCCTTCTTGTTCTTCTTCAGTACTTCCACCAATCGTGCCTCGTCTCCCAGGTGAAGCTCGGCGTAGATGATCACAGGTTTTGTCTCGTCGCTTTCCAAGTAAACGTATTTGAGATGGCTCGGAAGGGTCTTGAGCTCCGATTTTTCCCAAAGGGGCGATTCTACGCTCGATAACTCAAATATTTCTACCACCCCCTCCGATCGAAGAGCACGCCACTCGTTGTCCTCAACATCCTCGTTCACAATCTCCTGAGCAGCTTCTTCAACTATTTCTTGTATCGGGTCGATCATAGCACAATCGGCATGAAAGGAGGAAGGCGGAATGGTTCCCAAGTCGTGGATCGAGAAGTTCACTGTATCTCCCAAAACCGATAAAGATAACTTCTTATTTTTCACATCGATCAAGGTGTTCGTCGTGGCCATGAAGGGTCGACCAAGTAAGATAGTGTGCTCTCGGACTTCGTTGCTCACCTCCCTGACGTCCAGTATAACAAAATCCACAGGCACGATGAGACTTCCTACCTGTACCAAAACATCCTCGACCACGCCCTTCGGGTATCGGACTGATCGGTCGGCCAGTTGCAAACACATTCTCGTCTCCTTGAGGTCGCCCAACTCTAATTGCTTAAAAATGGAATAGGGCATCAAGTTAATCCCGGCGCCGAGGTCAAGCATCCCTCGTGTCTCCTTGCCATTTCCGAGGGTAATCTTGATACAAAAACTCCCCGGATCACCTTCTTTGTGTGGTAGAGAATTGCTAAGGGCAATGCTTGCCGCGTTTGATATGCATATCTTCTCATTTTCCTCGAATCGGCGTCTCTTCGATGTTAGCTCCTTGAAGAACTTCGTGTAAGCGGGAATATTTCGGATTATGTCGAGCAAATGAAGGTTTATGTTGACCTTTGATAACATCTTGTATAGCTCGAGGAATTGGTCGTCTTGCTTTGTCGGTCGGATACGGCTCGGTTATGGAATCGGAGGTCGGTACGGTGTGGCGGACTTATGTAACTCCCCGTCAGCCTGGGACCCCTTCGCCTCGCCACTAGAGGGTGATGTGGGAGGGTTAGGAGCGGCTGCGGGCTCGTTAGAATCTGGAGTAGCACGATCCTCTTGAACACTCGTCGAAGGTCCATCGTCGGGTAGGGCGACCTTGTTGTCTACCACCTTGCCACTTCGGAGAATGGTCACGGCTTGAGCTTGGGCCGGTTGACTTGGTAGCTTATCCTTGTCCCGTGATTGTTTTAGTTCGTTGACATCCGTAGCTATTTGCCCCATTTGTGTCTCCAAACTCAAGAGTCGTTTGCTCAGCTCGGACAAGACGGATTCGAGGTTTAATTGTCGCGGTCTCGGATTGTCTTGGGGAGGTGGAAACGGTGCTTGTTGAGGCGGTTGGTGAGGCGGAAAAGGTGGTCGAGCGGCATATGGAACTTGGGGGCGCGTTTGTTGAGCTTGTTGTGTCATCGGGGGTCCGGGTGGAGTTTGAGTGTTCGTTGGTTCCCTCCACCTAAAGCTAGGGTGGTTTCTCCAACCGGGGTTATATTTTGGGGCGTAAGGATCGTTGTTGCTTGGAAAACCTCCCCGATTGGCTTGGTATCCTTGGATCGCGTATGCTTGCTCGTCGAACTCGTTCATTTGCCCGTAGTTAATCGGGCACGCACTAGCTCCATGCCCCGGCGTTCCGCACGTAGTGCACGTCTCTACCGGGCTCGGGTATGGCTTGGTGAGAGAGGCTATTTGGCTTTCTAGTTCGGCGATCTTACGGGCCCACTCGGGCTCGTCTTTTGTCGAGACCTCTTTCACGTGCTCCTTTCGTTCCAAAAACACTCATGCGATGATCGTCGGCGGCCATGTTAACAAAGATGTCGTATAGTTCTCTCGTCGAGCGGCCGGCTAAGTTCCCGCCGGCGGCATTGTTCACCATGCGCTTTGATGCGAACGCCAATCCGTTATAGAAAAACTGATTCAAGAAGTCGCCGGTAAACCGATGGTGTGGGCATTTAGTAAGGTATCCTTTGAATCGCTCCCATGCCTCGTTAGAAAGTTTCGTCGCTCGCTTGTCGGAACGAGGCAATCTTAGCTCGAAAGTCGGCCGTCTTCTCTTGAGAATAGTATTCCTCCATGAATCGTTCGGTGACCATATCCCAATTGGTAAGGGAAGTCGGACGGCAATGTCATGAGCCAATCAACGGCCTTGTCCTTCATCGTGTACGGAAAACATCTCATCTTGATTTGGTCGATATGAATGCCTTGGCGCGGAAAGCTCGACACCGTATAGGAAAAGATACGTAGGAATTTCATGGCGTCTTCTTGCGGTAAGCCGTGGAACGTGGGTAGTCGGTTTAGGTCTATCGGCCGCAAGTCGTATTCGAGAGCCTCAGGGCTCAATCGAATACAAGAGGAGAAGTCGCCCATGTACGGCCTCGACACTTCCTTGATACTATTGGTAGGACCCCCGTCGGGGGTGGCGAAAGGATGACCTCCGATATCACGAGCGGCGTACGGGTTTTCGTTGACGGCGGGTGCTCGTGGAAAATCTTGAGGTATCGGGTTTCGGAATTGAGGCATGGGCCCGGCCAGATGCGGGAATCGTGGCTCGTGCCCGTTGGGGGCGTAATGTGGACCTTGATGAAACTGCCTCGGGGCTTGGAACGGCGGTTGATACGCGTACGGCGGCCCTTCGATGATCGGACCTCGGTAGGGCATCCCGTGAAATTGAGAATTCGAACTTTGGGGGTCTTGGTTCGTAAAACCATTTCCCCCTTGGTCGAACGTCGTCGCATAGACGGGTTGTGGGTCTTGAAGAGCCGCGGCTTGAGGTGCCGGCGTGGGCCGGTCGATAATGGCGGGTGCGGAACCCCTTGGTTGTCGTGGGCAGGGGCAGGAGGCGTCGGGTTTTCGACCGGAGTGGCCATAGTTGGTTTTCTATCGCTGGTGATAATAAGGGAGGCAACGGGACGTCGGACGTGTCTCGCCTTAAAGCGGCTCGTGCGTCTCGTCGCAACCTCTCGGGTTCGGCAAGAATGGAGTCAACTCCTATCTGAGCGATCGCCTACCTTGCATACACAACAACAACAAAAGATTACGCGTATCGAATGTAAAACAATTAATTAACTACTATTTACAATAACAATAAGAGTAATTAAGAATGCCATTGGCTTTTTATCCATCCCCGGCAACGGCGCCAAATTTTTGATCGACGAATTCTCGACGCTCTAGTTTGAGAATCCGTCTCTGCAAGAGTACGGAGCCGGTTGTAGGGCGGCGAGTTCTTCCCGAATCGTGTCTCTCGAGGATGGATGTTATCGGCTTGTCGGTTTCTTAATCGCTCTTATCGTCGGTTAGCGACTAACTATTTTAAACTAGGAAAGCAGTAGTCATTGATTCGGTTTCGGTTTTTATAACTAAACTTTCAAATTGAAATAGAAGTTTTGAAAACATTAAAATACGAAAAGGAAATTAAAGCTTAATTAAAAACGATTAATCTAAACTAGTTAACTAAGAAAGCATATAATTTAAATTAAGGAAAATTGAGGGAAAATTGAAGTCTAACTTATTTGAAAATGTCAACATTAATTTAACAAAAATTAAAGCTTTAAAAAGGAAGATTATATAAAACTTCTAAAAACTAAGAAATTGATCTAAACAACTTAACAATTTAAAAGCATAAGTTCAAAAGCTATAAAATAAGAGTTTTGATGATCAGTTGAACAACTAAACTACGATCAAACATCAACACACAATTAGATGAAATAACAAGGAAATAAAACTATATTAATGGAAAGATATTACCAAGAGTATGATCCACAAAAGCTTGAAATGGAAAGCTTGAAAGCTTGACAATGGAAATCTTAAACTTAGCTTGAACAACTTAACTAATAAGATCTAACACTTAACTAAACTAAAGCTAATTAACTAACTACTTTCTAGCGTTTTTCTTGATCAAAATGAAAAGGAAAAGATTTGGTTATTGAAGGAGCTTCCTTGGAGAAGAAAGGACCCCCAGCTGTCAGTTGTCTTTTTGAGTGAAATGACGTCTTTGATTAATACATCACGCAGGGGCAAAAACGTCCAAAAGTGGTAAAAAATCTTCTTTTCAGTCGATCGGTCAAATCTCCTGTCGATCGACTGCTCTTGTCAAAACGGCCAAAAGCCCTGGAATTCAGTCGATCCTCGGAGTTCCAGTCGATCGACTGCAGTCGATTCGACCTCATCGGCAGTCGATCGACTGCAGTGTCCAAAATGCCAAAAGTCCCTGGAATCCAGTCGATTTTGGAGTTCCAGACGATCGACTAGAAGGGCAGTCGATCGACTGAACTCCAGTCAGTCGACTGGATTGCTGCACCCGACTCGATTCCTCGTTCTTTTCACGTCCGCTGGTTTATCGAGCCTCGTCCGTTGCGCTCCCTTACTTTGTTCGTTCATTCCCGAGTCGAGTATCAACGATCCCAAACAAGCGCAGGTCCCGCTTGGACGTCCTACGGCCAATAGAAAAACGAAATAGTGAAAAAATACGAAAACTAATAATAAAACGTATAAAAATACGAAAACCTAGAAATAACGAAAAACGGTCAACTCGACTCCTAAAACACCTAAAAGCAAGCGAAACACACGCAACGTGATACAAAAACGATAGCAAAAATATGTACAAAACGATGCAAATCACCTTACTATATTAAATTGTATACTTATGTCTCTATCTTTCTTGTTGTGCTTGAATGATACTCCCTCCGTCTGGAAAAGATATGCGGGTATAAAAAAATACGGAGTTTAAGAAGATAAAATGATTGTAATTGGAATTGTAAAACTTTTGCTATTTTTACTACTTTACCCTTAACTTTTTAGTATTTCAATAAATAAAGTAATTTACACTAGTGCAGAAACAGTTTTCTAGAACGCCCTGTTTCAGGTATTTTAGATCGCCCTGCCCAGGCGTTCTGACGAGAGCTATTCTAGAATATCAGATTTTCCAGATCAGCTTTATGAGGCGTTCTAGAAAAACAATTTACCCGTTCTAGAAAATATTTTTCCCCGGTTAATATGTTGCATAAAATAACATTTCAGATCGGTTACAAAAAAGACGTTCTAGAAAATGTAAATTCTAGAACGTCATTTTAGAACAGAACATTCTAGAATAAACATTTTCTAGAACGTCTTTTCTAAATGGCGTTCTGGGAAATGTATATTCTAGAACGTCATTTATACATTTTCCAGAACGTCAATATGGAAAGCGATCTAAAATATACATTTTCCACAACGCCTTTTCAAAGTGACATTCTATAATATACATTTTTCAGAACGTCAATATGGAAAGCGATCTAGAATATAAATTTTCCAAATCGTATTTTGGAGAGAGACATTCTAAAAATTGTATATTCCAGATCGTCAACCTCGGAAAGATGTTTCTGAATATACATTTTCTAAAACGGCTTTTTTGTAATCGTTCTGGATTCTGGATTGTACATTTTCCAGAACATCTTTTTCAAAAAAGTCGTTCTAGAGTTAGACATTTTCCAGAACGTCCTTGTGAAAGTCGTTCTAGAATCGACAGTTTTTGAATTCAGTTTTTTTTTTCATTTTTTTTTCCCTGATCTATTCAGCCCTAAATTGAAATTTTTTCACGAAACACCAATCATATTCATATAATCAAAAAATCATCCATTAATCACAATAATACACACACCAAAATATATCAATATGAACAACATAAGTCACCAAATACACGATCACCAAATGTTAAAGTAGAAATCACCAATAATACACAATTCGTCAAATACACGTTCACCAAAAAGACGAGTACCTATTTTACTACCATTCAAGTTATCCACAAATAGTTTGTTTGTGATCAAGCAATAACCTCTAATAAACACTCCGCCCAACGTCTAAGTACATCATCAATATCGTCCGAATAAGGTTGTCCCATGTTGAGTGCCTGCAAGTCAATGAAAAATCGAAAATAAATCTTTAATTTGAGAACAGAGAACATATATATATCCCCTTGATAATCTGATTTCAAATAACACAGAGATCAAAAAATCAACCACTGAAGATAGAATTAAAAATATTGTTAATAAAAATAATAGGGACAATTCCCAACTAGAAGGTGGGCTGTGTTACCCCTATATAATCACATGCCAATAGAAGCTGAACACCGACTCTAATTTTATGACAATACTGATAGTCAACCTATTATATATGCTTTCTCTTTTAGAGTATCCTTTCTATACTTAGTTTCCTGTATTTTGCTATCCCATAGCTGCAAATAAGACATTCAGACACTAAGATAGGTCTAATGATAGTGAGGACAACTTCTCAATGTTTATTGGTTAATATACATAATGAATTAGATATAAGGTTTGTTTTAAAAGAATCTATCTCGAGATGTGTAGTTAATGGAATGTTTTTTGTTTTAAAAATTATAATTAGATATACAAATCATGGTTGGAAAAGTGAATATAATTCAGCGAGTATTATGTAAAATCTTCACAAAAAAATTGTCCATTTTGACAAGAAGAAGAACAAATTGAATCAGGGAAATTTTAGTTAAAGTATTTTTTTTACTTCTTAAGAACAACCATCTAAGTCAGGTAAAGAATCTTTACCACTGATATGTTGGGGAAATTTGAAAAGACGCCATTGAACTCAACGGTATCAACGTGATATGAGCTGATCCAGTCCTTTACTCGTCCCAACTGTTGTTCATCTTCTGCTGGATCCTGAGTATCATCTGCATTACAAGATAAAGATTAGAATTTAGTCTGAACATAGTATTGAAGTCTAGCTCTGTTATCATGTGATTTATATGATACCTTCATTACCCTATTTTTACCAAGCACCCCCTTAGTTTCAAGATTAAAAAGAGTAAGAATATTTCAGGAAAAAATACGAGAACGTACCAAAAATCCTACAACCTGCCGTACATGTTTCAAATCTTCCCAAGATTCACAAACTGTAAAAGACAGTAATTGAGGAGTATTTCTAATTTTGAAAATCATGGGAATTTTTAATAATTAGGCTAAAAATCAAGGGTAGTGTATTGTAAATTACCATAAATACAATTCAGAACCTATATAAATTTCTGAATGGCTTCATGCTGATTGATAGCAAGTTTTCCTGAACAAGGTCAACTTTATTTTGAAGGATAATTATATGATTGAGACACATGATTTCAACAACAGCTTAATGCTCAGACGTTTGAGGTTGAGGGCAACTTTCATTGGCAGCAATGAGTAAAGCTCCATCAATAATTGCTGCCCCGTTAAGCATGGTATCCATGAGAATATCGTGATCCTGTTAGTAGGCAAGTATGGCTGCTAGAACATTACCTCATGCATAAACATATATTTCAATCAAACAAATGAAAGTTCCTTCAGATAATCTTACAAAACACGCAAATTAAAAAACAGACCAACACACACACGCACGCGCGCACACCCACACCCCACCCCCCACCCACCCCCACACATATATATATATATATATGTATATATATATACAAATGTTAGAAAAATAGCAATAAAAACCTTACCGGGCAATCAACAAAAGACACGTGTCTAAGCAATTTAACACTTGTATATCTTTGCATTGGCATATCCAAGTTTGATTGTAATATTAAGTTCCAGTTCATTTTGAAAGCGAACAGTCTGTGCTAAAAAGCAATCTAGATCAAAAGATTGAAAATTAAACACAAAATTAATATTTTCAGTATAAATTATAGTGCCCATTATTGCTCATTAAAAAAAAAGAAAGGAAAACGCTGAAAAATCATAACAAGAATCATAGGAGCATCAAGCCACGAGCAATGAAGCTTAAGTATGAGATGCCTTTTCCATAAAACCAAACATTGTCTCAATATTAGATATTGTGAATATTTCACTAATTAGTTTCAAAAAAGACTTTTTGCAGTTATAAAATGCTTTTCTAATAAAATAGATATACAAAATAATAGCTAGTTGGGTTTATGTACCTGGACACCAGATATGGCCTTCACGACTGTTTATTTCCCATGAGCCACGTGACCAATGGTGCCTACGGGATAATAAAAGAAGATAAACAAACAACAACAACAACAAATGAAATGATGTACAGAAAGAAATAAATAGAAAAAAACCAAAATTTTGTGCAGAAAGCGTTGCACAGTACCTGTGAACAATGGGTTTTCTGTGTTAGACTCATTCAAATCTTAAGTTTCTCCCTTCACCTAAAAAAAAAAAACCCAAAAACTTATACAATAAAAAGGGCCAAAAAAAAATAATGAGAGAGAAGAAGAAAATGTGAATATGAAACAGATCAATAACTTCAATTTTTTTGGTCTCTCTCCTTACCTTCACATATGTTGCTTTTAAAAATTTCTTTGTGCATAAAAAGGTGAAAAAAAATTAATGAGAGAGAAGAAGAGGACTATATACCATATGCATTAGCAATTGACGGATTATGCTCATTCCTCAGAATCGTATCCCCATCCACAGACCAAGCAATATCCTCTCCTTTTCGAGTTTCCCTTGGACTGCACATAAAATCACCAAAAAAAGAAAAGAAAAAAAAAATTAGCACAAAGTTTACCAAAATTCCATCAGATTACATTAGCTTCACAATTTCCTTTTTCCTTTACCTAAGTGGGCGAAACCGCACCTTGACAGTAACATTCTCCTTCGAATTCTCAACATCCAAAGACACTTTCTGGGTACATTGGAGGTTTACTTCGAGCATACGTCGATGCCTGCGAACTCAGGCCATCTATAGAAGGCTCCAGAAATTGACTGGATGATGATGTCGTCGATGACGTCGGTGAATTGTTACTGACCACTACCCTCAGTATAGGTTTTTGGGGTTTCAATCCTTGTCTGGAATCCATTAACTCGCTTTTAACGGAACCCTAATCAAAATTAATCAACAGAATTTTTACTAAATCTAAATTAAAGATAAAGTAGTTAATATAATTGCCGCGGCAAAAGGAGATTATCCATGGCAGAACAAACAATGCAGCTCCGAAAATTTAGCTCAATAGTAAAAGCAAACACATGCAACTCCACACATTTTACCTAAAATTAAAAACTTCTCTCTTCAGCTCAGTACCAAACATCATACGCATAAAAAACAAAACAGTCAATTCATATATAAATGCTCATCCAAATCCACAAAGCATATATAAATAGAATTAAAATACTCAGATCTTCTCAAAAGATCGTGTTGAGTTACCGATAAAACATCATCATTATAAATAAAAATAAAAAAATCGTAGAGAGGGAAGGAGAGGACGAAGATGAAACACGAACCATCATAGATCGTAAAATAATCTCTTTCGACCATCGATTTCTCTGTCAAAAAATCTGATTTCTTTTTACAGAAAACAAAAAAGGGGGGAAACAGATGATGATGAAAAACATGAAGGCGAGCGAAAATCCCCTTCAACCTTGAATTTTCATGTGTCGGGACCATCTCATCTCTGACTTATCTCCCTACATTCAAAAAATAAACATGGAAAAATTAATTTATCAAAAAATAAGGGGAAAAATCAAAGAGGTGGAGAAAATTTTGAACCGATAGGTTCAACCTACACAGCATATCGATACATCTCCCTATTTCAGATCCAAAAAAAGGTTGAATTCGTTTGTCAGCAAATAGAGAAGTCCACAACGTCGACTTCAAACATATGCACAATTAAACCCCAGGAAAAATTCAAAATACAACCACAAAAAAACCCTTTAATTTGACACATGATCCACTGAACCCAAATGCCTAAATCCAAATTCTGGCAAAACCTAACTTTATGCAATAACTTGAGAAACACGAAGAGGTTACAAAGTTACGTACAAAAATATAAACAAAAACTGGAAATACCAAAATTTGTAGTGTGATACAAGCAAACCAGTCGGAACCTAAGGAGAGAGTAGAAGGCTTCCCACAAAAGCAATTGAGAATGGAAAAATGACAAAATAGAGAAACGAAGCAAAAGGAAAATCGATCTGTGAGAGTGTCTGGATCTGTAAAGAGTGTGTGGGGGAGAAAGAGAGAAATTCCAGAAAGATGAGCAGATTGGGTAAAATCTATGGAACGAAATGGGAGGAAGCTTTGTGTGGAAGCTGGTGGAAATCTGTGGACATCCGGATTGCCAAGATTTGTGCATTATTTGGGCCACCTGCACACGCGAGTCAAAAAGAAAAATGAAAAAAAGAAAAATACCAACCAATGAGAAGATGGCAAGATAGTATTTTAACGGGACAGAAGCCTTCCACGTGTAAATGTTCCAGAAACTGAATTAAAACAATTGTAAAAAAAAGCCCAAGCCCAATCCGCAAAGAATTCAAACCCCACCCAATTGAAAGCCCAAACCAATAAAAACATGAACCAATAAATAGCCAACATTTGGCAAAGCCTCGTGAGTTGTTGTAAAGTTTCCTATAGATAATAATAATAATATATATACATATATTATATAAGTATAGATATAATAGGAGGGGTAATATAATATAATAATAAATAGGAGGTAGATATAATATATAATAAATATAATATATAGGAGGTAGATAGGAGGTAAGATTACCAACAAATATTAAAATATTTTAAATATTAAAAAATATTATTTAAAAATAATTTAAAAAAATCTGTGTAAATATATTATAAAAGTAAAATTGGAATTATTTGAAGTATGTGAAAACAATAAGTACTAAATATGAAAAAATATTTATTAAGAATATATTTTTTAATATGTAAATTATTATATTAAAATACATAATTAAAGAAATCTAGAAAATATTTTAATTATAGAAGAAACTGATTTACATATGAAAGAGAATGTTTTAAGATAAGTTTAGAAAATTATTTTATAATACTAAAATTATTATAAATATTAAAAAAATTAAAATATAAAAAAATAGGTTTTTATAGGTATTTTTTCATTTTGATTTGATTTTATAAATATTTAAAAAGATATATTTTTGAGATTTATTTAATTTATAATTTAATAATACTTTTTTTGCATATTTAAAAAAATCTTAGATTTTATAATATATTTTTCATCTTTGTAAATATTATATTTTAAGTAACGTTAGATTCTTAAAATAAATTTCTAATTCTAAATAAAAAACTTTTTTTTTGTGCCACATCAGAATTGAATTTGTCAAAATTGGTCAAAGTCAACATTTTTTGGCCGGAAATTGAAAGGTGTTCTGAACAGAATTAAATTTTCGTTACATTTTAGAAAATCTTTTTTAAAATTTTTTATCAATATACCAGAACGCCTTTTTTAACGGCGTTCTGGTATATCGAATATACCAGAACGCCCTTTTTAACGGCGTTCTGGTATATCAATATACTAGAACGCCCTTAAAAAAGCGTTCTGGTATATCGAATATACCAGAACACCGTTAAAAAAGGCGTTCTGGTATATTTGATATACAGAACGCCGTTAAAAAAGGCGTTCTGGTATATTGAAATACCAGAACGCCTTTAAAAAAGACGTTCTGGTATATGATACTTTTATTACGAAAATGCCACCGACTTATATTCTAGAACGTCTTTTTGTGAGGCGTTCTAGATTGACTGTTCTAAAATATATTTTCTGCACTAGTGCTAAATAGGGGTGTTTTAGTCTTTTTTGTGGTATTCTAAGTTTTAAAAAGGAAATATACCTATCTTTTTCGAACGGGTAAAAATAAAAAACATGCCTATCTTTTCCGGACGGATGGAGTATTGTATATTGTGTTTCTTTCTTTCTTTTTTTTTGCTTTTTTTTTTTGCGAATGATCTAGGTGTTCAAGTAATTGATTGACCAATCATGAGAGTGAGTGGTCTTTTAATTTCAATTTATATTGTTTATCTATGTTTTGTTTGCGATTGTTGTACTTTTATTTTGGGATTAAAAAGTGCAAATATGTTAGCACATATACTATCACTTTTTGCTCGAAAAGTGTCACTTTTACGTTAATGTAAATGTGATATTTTTTAGTGCAAAAGTGACATGTTTTACTGCAATATTGATTTTTTTCTATATTTCAAGTTAAATAATTGGTTTTAATATAATATGTAAAAGTGACACATTTGAGTGAAAAAAGTAGAAATATTAACTAGCGACACATTTTAATTTAAAAGTGATTATTCTGATGCTTTTTAGTGCATGGGTGACACCGTTATATTTACGTCAAATGCTAGATTATAAAATAATTTGTAAAGTGATAAGTGACGGGTTTTATTGGAAAAGTGACACGTTTTAGTTTAAAACTAAAAGTATTTATTGAAAATTAGGTGATATTATTTTAAGTTAAATGGTTGAATATTAGTAAAATGGACACTATTTAGTGAAAATATGACATTATTTAGTGCAAATGTGAAGATATTTATTAAAATAGTGATGTGATTAAATTTTGATTTAAGTGCTCAATCATAGAATTATATGGAAAAGTGACACTTATGAATGCAAAATTGACACTTTCTGTTGCAAAAAGTGACAATATTTTTGTATAAGGAAAAAGAAGTACTTGCATTTAAAATGTTCATAAAAAGATTTTAATAAACAAAAGCAAGAGAATAATATCAAGAAGGAAATTAAATTTGGGGAAGAAAACTTAAACAAGCAAACTTTC
Source organism: Phtheirospermum japonicum (assembly GCA_014905375.1). Lineage (NCBI taxonomy): Eukaryota > Viridiplantae > Streptophyta > Magnoliopsida > Lamiales > Orobanchaceae > Phtheirospermum > Phtheirospermum japonicum. Next base: position 215,206 of record BMAC01000664.1, read on the forward strand.
ATTAAAAAAAATACACTTTTTAGTATAAAAATGACAGTATTTCTGCAAAATAAAGTACAATACTTGGTATAAAAAGTTCACAAAATTATGTTACATAAGAAACTGATCCAAAATCAGGATAGAAACAAAAAATGGGGGGGGGGGGGGAATGAAGAAACAATTATGAAATAAAATCTCGAGTTAAAGTAAACCATCAAAAATATGTAAAATTGAAAAATACAGACCATTAAGTATTCCTCAGAAGAAAAAAAAGAAGAAACAATTATGAAATAAAATCTCGAGTTAAAGTAAACCATCAAAATATGTAAAATTGAAAATACAGACCATTAAGTATTCTCAGAAGAAAGAAAAAACTAAAATGATTCTAAAATCTAACCTTTTAAAATAAAATGTCGATTTCATTTTAACATGTAACAAATTACACACTTTGCTAATCCTGGTAAAATTCGATCTCTGTTTTTAAAAAAATTATATAAGAAAAAGGAGAACAAATGAAAAAACAAATCCACATAAAAAAAGATACGCTGTATATAACAAATACCTAAGAAAATAGAAAATGAATAAACAGATCTACAACTACACAGCGAAATCTCTCGTTTCATTCGAGAAGTTGTTGGTTTTCATATACACACACACAAAGCATAAAAAATAAAAATGAATAAATAGATCCAAAAATTTGAAGATGTCATTTCATAAGGATTCTAATCCCTGAAAAATCATAAATATTGTTATATTTGCGATCATATCACATAACTAACATAGAAATACAAATAGTGAAACACGTACATAAACATAATGACCCGAAGTCCATCCCCTAAGAAGAACTTGAACTAACTCCAGGTCATCATATCCACCTAAGCTACTAATTAATATACTTCTGAAGAGCAGCGACCCATTAACCGGAGAATTCAAAATCAATTACTATATTAATAGACATAAAGATTGTTCACATGAACAATAAACGGAAGATATAAACCAAAAAATAAATATATTGAATTCAAAAAATAGTGCTCAGACAGTGCAAGCACAAATCATACCATACAATCCGACAACAACAGTGAACATGATAGCCCATAAAACTTATTGTGCAAAACATGAAGACTTATTTGCCATTTTGAGTTCCACCTGATTTGCAGAAAAAAAGATGTTAAGGTTTGAGAAGAAAATAAAAAGGGTGTAATAAAATATAATTATTATTATTAATAATTTTTTTTGCTCACAAGCCCTTTTATTTATAATAGGCCTTCTTGCTCAAATCTTGTAATGGTTGTTTATCGGACACACCATGATTCACAAAAGGCTCGTCTAGTTGTGCTAGTGCACTTTTCTGTAACTAATGCAACTAACATACAAAATTTAACAATTAGAAAAAGATCCCAAAAAAGTAAAATTAAATAGGATAATTTAAGGATCCGTGGACATGTTTTACAAAACTGGTTAACTTCACAAGTAAAGGTTTTCAACTCAGAAACAAAAAATAAAAAGAAATGAAATTATCAAATTGTCAAATGAACCAAGAGGTCTTAAATGTTGAATTGATATTCATCAGAGCAACCTCGAGAAACATCAATTTGAACTGACACTAGAAAATAGGAAAATGAAATATTAGATTATAAATGAAGTGAAACACCAAACCACGCTAGGCAGTGAATCGAAAATTACATTATAATTATACAATTAACAAATAATGATGCATAAATAAAATTAGAGAAATAGGGCAGAAATACCTTGAGGGCTGCTATTCAAAGAGAAATACGCAACCGCCATGATCTTTGCCAAAAAATGGAGTAGCGCCTTGGGCCTTTGCATCCTAAATGCAACATTATTCCAAGCTAGCGTAACCTCCTCAACGGTCTCGAACATGCCAAGCCAAACATTGGCCCTTTCCGGGAAGATCTCCTAATCTCCGCCGTGAATTTTCCCTAAGAAGTCAATCAAATCGAATTTTTATAGCTGGTTGTCGAGAAAATTGGCTATGTTAATGGGGGTTTCTTGACCTGGGTTCCTCATCTATCGCAGGAGCGGCTAGGGAGAGGAGATTTAACGGCGGAGTGAAATCAGTTTGAATAAAGTAGATTTAGAGAAAAGTTTAACTTGCACCTCATCAGAAAACCATTCTACGCACCACGATAGGAACCGTACACAAACAACTATATTTCTCAATGTGTTGGATTAGCATGAATTCTCATTTGATTACTCAATTCTCGACCAAATTCCTTAATCCCCACCTAATTTAGAGAGTTTGAATACTGTGGAAGGAAAAATATAATTAGTGTGTATTTATCAATAAGTAACTGATATAGAACAATTTAGGTATTTGTTATCTTTATGTATTATGGAAACATGTACATAAAACATGTATTTGATACTCTATATAAAAGGTAGTCTTTGATAAATAAGAGAACCCTAATTTTCTACCATCTCCATCGTCTCCTTTGTATCTTCTTCTTTCCTACTTTTCCTTTTACACGTTATCAGCACGAAACTCTAACCTACTGAGAGTAATCGAGAATAAGCCTCCATAACCAAAGCAACAATTATACAATTTTCATACGTAGAAAATCTAACTGCGCTGTAAGTTTGAAAAAATATTGTTTCATATTTCAACCGTTGGACCGTGTTCCAATTTTTACAGAACCTTCAAGACCTTTTGAATTACGTTCTGAACGATGGAGATCGGATTCAGGGATACGAGGATATATATATATATATATATATATATATATATATATATATATATATATATATATATATATATATATTTTTCAAAATAAGGTTTCTCACAATCGAACCGTTAGATCAAGCCAAAATTTGGTATATATATATATATATATATATATATATATATATATATATATATATATATATATATATATATATAATTTCGAACAAAGTAGATTTTGTTTTCAAAATTTTATGTGCAGCGTTTTTCGAAACAAGGTTTCTTACAATCGAACCGTTGGAAGCCAAAATTTGGATATATTATTCCAAACATATACAAGTTCAATATGGATGGTGGAGATTTGAAAACGAGGAGATATAGTTGTTAAATCTGAACGGTGGAGATCGAGTTTGAAGGTCTATGTCATCAGAAAGGCAAACCTATTGCAAAAATAAAAGTTAGGAAACAATCGTGTCTTTCCTCCAAGGTAACTCGAATTACCCTATTATTTATCAAATACAACTAATAAGTATTTGTTTATATGGATATATGGCATGTTATGTACTATTGTGTACTCTAATACAAAGCATGTATATGTATATATGTAATCTATGAATATATGCTTGGGACGTTAGGTAAAATATTGACAAATATGAGATTTTGCAATAGTTTAATGATACTCGTAGAGTACACATAATATATTATTACTTATACTTTTATTTACAAATCGTAAATAAAGTTATTTACATGATTAGATGAGAGATTGATCATGATTTTACCAATATATTTAGTTAATCATGAGTTTCGATGAATGGATAGAATATTTCATATATGTTTATCATGGATTTCGGTGATTGATGGATTCATATATGTTGGTAATTCTCGATGAATTGATAGATTCATTTATGTTGGTAATTCTCTTCAAGTTGATTTTATAAGCTACTTTCAATATATGCAATATTGATTGTACATTTGCAGATTTTCATGATAATGAAAGTTCATGAACGATAGAGAATTATATAAATAAGTCTTGTGATAAAGTATATTCACATAATAACAAAGAAAGATTATGACATATATTCTTCAAATTCATTATCTAAAGATATTGATTAAACTAACTCAATCTAAATTCAAAATAATATACTCAAAAGAAATCGAGTACCACTATCAATCGTTGATGTGGAATCTAGTGTAACTATAATCTCACAATAATATCATACATCAACCCCCAACTGATAAAAAATCATGAAACTAAGTCAAAGTCAATTCTCTAATGAATTTAAGACTTTATATTGACCCCAAATCTCATATTGAAAGTATATGTAGTTGAGAAGTTTCAATCAACTTTGGGATGTGCTCCAAATGAATATTTTAGAAATTTTATGAAACACTACTTTTAAGTCTAAGAATTTAGGGAAAAGAAATTTGTTTGCTTGCTAAAAAGGGTCAATGACTTTGATATATTGCGACTAAAAACATGTCTTACCATTTATGAAAAAGAAAGTCATTTTAAATGACAATAAGTAATTGAGAGATACGATCTCACTCTATTTTTCTTCAACTTGAGAAAACATACTGATGCGCTTGTATAATATTAATTATGATAATAAATCATTGAGATACATGACATTATTTTTCATAATACCAATGTTAGACCTCCGGATAAAGAATTTTCTTGAGACTAACCAGGATCTATATGAATAGTGTAAATAACCTCAAAGTAAAGGGGAAGAGATATGTTGATCCCTACCTATGTGGGAAGAATGAACCACGTGGTAAGATATATAAGAGTTTCTGATATTTATTGGTCGTGGTAGAAGTTATGGAGATTCTGGATATCCTCTATTTTGACTGATGATTTTTTTTTCTTACTTTACAAAGAACTTGTGAAAGTATAATCAATAATTATATTAGATTATTGTATTTGGTCTTGAAATTTGTTTTGAGTTAGATTCATGTGATGTGGCCTGATTTAAATTAATTATTATTTTATTGGGCTTATTGGTAAATTTTACATTTCATTCTGAAGCATTGAATGTAATTGAGTTTACTTACCACACATTCACATAGAAGGTTCAGACGTATACTATTAAGATATAATGTAACATATCTAGAAAATAATGTAGAATGAAAAGTATTTCATTCAAATATCTCTGTAGAATGTGAGAATTTGTCGAGGAATAGACAATTATGTTAGAATAAGGTGACCAACAAGCCAACTTGTGGCTGTGGTCTGACCATTCTCTTGTAACACAATCGGTTTTTATTCGTAATAATATCTTTTATACTTATTGGCATTCCATATCTTTTATCCCATGCTAGTTGCATAGGTATGGTCCTGATGAAGTTACTTTATTACGGTGGATTGGTCAAGCAGAACCGTGAGATAATCCAGCACGTAATGTAACTCGTCGAACTTGTTCCTAGTCAAAGGGTTACGCCATAATGAGGATACAGGCCTTTCCCATTAAGACTAGTACTTAGTGTATGTGGACCGCATCTCATCGGTCACGGTGTGTGGACATCGACATACATAAGTAAGTGCTCATAAGATGAGTTCACTGAAATCCCTCACCTAGAAATCTCTAAGTGGTTCCCACTCATCGAGTAGATGATTTCTATGGTATAGCGTACAACATTGACCCAGACCTCACCGTGACTTCACTTGAGGACAGGCTATGTTGTGACCTGTCTCTGTGTCTCTTTGGAGGCCAATCAAAAGGGGCAACGTTCACATAGTCGAGAATCTAGTGGGAAGTCTGTGCATGGTAATAGGGGATTCAGACGCATGATAAGTCATGGATGTCCTGTGTGTTCTGATGGTTGATAAATCCTCGGAGTCTCTGGCCAGAGCTAATAGTGGGGTGTTTAGAGAAATGTGTTTCTCTAAGTCGCACACGAACGGATTATCTTGAATCTAGAACGTACACACAGTTATTGAACTAGAAAGAGGTCTCGATGAACCAATACCTCTTGTTCAATCAGGACATAGATCGCGAAGGGATCGTACTGTACATATAAGCTATATCACAAGGTTCTTGCAGGCACTTCATTTGTATCTAGGGAATTGTGATGCGTTGTTGCTAGGCGCCTCTCATAATTCGTTGGGTTCTGGTTTGACCAGTGATTAAGTAAAATGAGTTTTATTTAATCAGAGACTCTTAGGGACGAGTTCATATAAGAACAATGTGTTGTTCGAATCACAATGTGTTGTGAACCCACGGCTAGCTTACACCTGAACCATTGAGGGTCACACCACGTGTTTCCTGATTATTGAAAACGATAGTTAGAAATTAATTGTTAATTTTAGCATAGTTAGATGTCAATATGATTGAATCTAAGGTTCATAATTGTGATTATGAATTGAGAAAAAATACGAGAAAGTTATTCTGGACGCGAAAATATAATTGTTATTGGGCCGGAACTTTATTAAATTAAAAGGTTTGTTTTTTAATTTGGTATTGGGCCAACCCAAAACCCATTTAGAATTAAGCTTGGGTTTTTTATTTTTATTTGAGCCCATTTATGGTGGTTTTAAACTTGGTTTTATTATTTTTTTAATTGGCCCATCATCCTTTGAAGCCCATTTTGTTTGGGCTTGCTTTTTAATTAAAAAAAAAAAGAAAACTTATAAAATAAAAAGCTGCACACGGGTTTTTAAAGGGGAAGAGAGGTGTTTTGTTTTTGGAACAAGAATACAACACACAGACGGGAAAATAAATTGAGAACAAAAAAAACCCTAGCCACCAAAACCGAAACCCTTCCGTCCGCCTTCGTCCGCCGTCGCTTGCCGCCGGCCGCCGCCACACCGAAACGTTCGGTCCTCGTTTTTCTCCGTCGTTCTCGAGCTATCGACGTATCTAGTACTTCGTCGCGAGAAGATCGGGTAATACGGTGTGTGACACCAATTCGTCGGATCCACGTACCTCCGCCTGTCACGCCGGAGTTCTAGCCGTTCAAACTGCTGCACGCCGGATCGCCGTCGTCGGAGATGCACCGCATCGCAGTCGCCGGTGCCGTTTCCTGCTGCTGCTCCTCATCGGAGTTCTCCAGCGCCGCTGCCACTGCCGTGAACGGGACCTCCTGCTGCTGCCGTGTGATTGCGCTACCGCCTGCAGCGTTTTTCCGTCGCCCATTGCGAGTCCGTCGACACGGCCAAGAGAAACAAGCAGCCGCCTCGCCAACCCACCGTCGTGAGGTCGTCGCCGCTGCCGTGCCCCGTGGGCTGCTGCCAGGCCGGAGTTGTCGCAGCCGAGGAACGTCATCTCCGCCGTGCATTGAGGTTTATAGGCTGCTATTCTTTGAAACATATATATATATATGATGTATGCTGTGTGTGTATATATATGATATAAATATATGTGTGCAGATTGTGTGAATATGAAGTATATATATATATATATTTAGCAGTTAATGCATGCATATATGATATAATATATATATATATATATATATATATATATATATATATATATATATATATATATATATA
>BMAC01000664.1:236028-298991 GCA_014905375.1 Phtheirospermum japonicum
TTCTTCTTCTTCTTCTTCTTCTTCTTCTTCTTCTTCTTCTTCTTCTTCTTCTTCTTCTTTTTTTTTTAGTATAAGAAACTCAATACCCGAAACCCACAATCGATTTCTCTCACATTTCTTGTCAACTAATCATACACTCTTACCTCACAATTTATGAAGATATAAGAGCTAAAATCGAGTTCGGCTAACAAGAAACGAGATATAAGCTCAAGGGGGCTCGTTTGGAATTTTTAAAGTAGCTTAAATATATGGATATGGCCGGAACAAGGGTGATATATGTGCCTCGAGGTCATTTTGAATTCAATCATGTACGAGCAAAACCAAACCTCCTCAATGGTATTTTAAAAACTGTTCTGGACAACACTTTCTAGAACGGTATTTTAAAATACCGTTCTGGAATGACCATTTTTTAGAATGGTTTTACAATACCGTTCTGGAAAGTAGACATTCCAGAATGGTTATAAAAAATCGTTCTGGATTATGAGTCAATTCAGAACGGTATTCGAATAATATTCTGAATGTGTACATTCCAGAATGGTATTTTAATACCGTTCTGGAATGTTTTTCAATTCAGAACGGTTTTAAAAAAACCGTTCTTGAAAGTATTTTTGAAATTTACTATCGCGTGAATGAAATTTTTGTTGCTGCCCATATTTTTCCTTTCCAGAATGGTATTTTTAAAATCGTTCTGGATTGACGTACATTCCAGAACGGTATTACGTCAATCCGTAACGATTTTGAAATTACCGTTCTACAAAGTCTTTACAATTTAATTAGGATTTTCGGCCCTAATTTAATTAAAAACCCGTCCAGCTCCTCTCTTTGGGAAGAAAGACAATTAATTAGAATCCTCAGCCCTAATTGACAGAACCCTCCTTCACTTTCTTCCCCAAACTCAGTCTCCAAACAAGAAAATCGGCCAATCTCTCAAGGTCCTCGACGGCAGTTCAGACAAAGGCGAATGGCCCCCAAAATCCACCGGCGAGAGGCGTGGCGGGTGCAGGCGATGCAAATTTCATCCGCGACAGACAGCAAAGATTGGCGAGCAGCGTCTCTCCGCTTTCTTTGGCGTCGACGTGGCGGCTCAGCCATTGTTCACGGAGGGCCATTAGGCGACAGACGACAGTCACAACGGGCAGCGGCCTAGTTCAGAGGTATGACGGTGACTGGACGATGGGCGATGGTTTCGGTGATGGCGTGGGCAATTCTGGCGGCGTGGTTGACTGGAAAAGAAACGACGGCTGATTGTGTATTGTTTGTGGGGTTTCTTTTGGGTTTTGTTTCGGAAGTACTGATGGTATGGTGATCGGTTTTGGCCGGGATGTGGTGACTAGGAGGGCTGCTGAAATATTCGGTGCTAGGTCCTCCGCTTCCATACTCTCCATTCTCGTAGTTGAATATGACGAAGTCTAATTGGGTTCTCCGATTGGCAGCGTATTTTTGCCGGATTCACAAATTTCCCGGTAAATCTCTTATTCTCTGTTAACATACATTTTTATCGAATTTTTTCTCGGTAAATCTCCTAATTTTTATCTTATTAATGTGTTGAGAGTTTAACAATTTTTTTGTTAATGTTGGGGAGATCACAATCTCAATTTGAATGGACGATTAATCTAGTTAACAATCTATTTTTGAATTTGATCCTGTTATTTGAAGGTTGAGTTATGGAAGCAAAGATTTGGTTTAGACATTTAGCTCATTTCAATACTGGATGATTAGGCACATGCATAGATTTATGTTGTTTAACTTGACTACCAGAGAAGTTTATGTTTAAATTTGGTATCATAATATGTAGGTATTGGGCTATTGAAAAATATAACAGGTACAATAAGTGGATGATATTTTCATTAAAATCACTTGTGAGATAGTATTTGTTTGCATGTTTTGAAATTAAGTGGTTAGAGATAAAAAATAGTATTTGCTCACTTGTTTATAGAATTTAGTAGTCATAGATAAAGCTTTAACTTTTGGGGATTTCTCACCCTTTTGCTATTGAAATGGATAAATAACTAGTAATTATTTGGGGAATGGAAGGAACAACTTCTAATTATGTCTTTGTTTTCCCACCCTTTTGGACAAAAACCTCAATCAAAGCTCTATACAATCTTTTTTTTGATATCAGTTTTCTTCTTTTGGCTAAGAGTGGGGTGGATGAGTTTTTGGGCTACGACATCTGATTCTGTCCATATATAATTATGTTACAAATGCTTGTCAAATTCAAAAAAGTGTTATATTGAAGTTATTAACTCACTGCTTGATTTCCATAGTTTTCCTTTTGGACCTAGAAGTTGATTGAAAGAACCTTGCTTGAGTTATATCTATTTAAGAGGCTTCAGCAGCTTTCTTTATGCACCCAGGAAGATTTTCTTATTTGCTGCTCAGTTTCCTCCACAGTTTTCTTCAGATTCCTTCCGAAGTCTTCCGAAGAGAGCAAAACATCAAGATGCTCTGTAGGAATTAGATCTTAGATTTCATATAGGACTCGGAATACAACATTGAATGTTTACACGGTTGCATATACTGCTGTACTCTTTTCTTGGGACTTGATCTACTTTGATTATGCCTTAACTAAACATAGAGTTTCCCGTTCTACATTATGTTGAAGTTTTTTTTGTTCTCTAGAATAAGGTTCATGATGCACACTTACTGTATTCAAACTGAAGTTGCAGTAAACATTCGACAAACAACTATATTTTATATTTTATTTTATTTTGCTTTTAATATCAGAGAGTTTTCCTTGCTGGAATTAGTTTTTAGGATCATGTGTTTTTTCTTATTTCATTGGTACAACAAATGTATTTGCAATTTTTCTAAATGGCTTCTGTTATTGGAGTTGCAGTTGCAGGTTCCTTTGATACAATACTATCAACAACTTGCATCAACCCTATCAAGTCATGAAACTTGCTTCAGCTTGTCTTTTGCATGGTAGGAAAACATCCCTTGCGTAGTTCATTTTTTTCCTTGTGGTAGTCTTATTAGATTACTTTTGAAATGGATAGATTGCAAATTCTGCTTTTACGGGCCATCCGCAACATTTATTTCTACTTATTGCCACATCATTATTTTCGTATATTGATATCGACTAATTTTTTGTATCTGTTGACATATTTTTTAATTATTTGAATTTTTAACAATTAAATTTATGATTTATAATTGTAGTAATTCTGATGTATACTAAAAACGACTTTTTTAAAGGAAAATTCTTCCATAACGTATTTTAGAAAATAACGTTCTGGAAAGTTATACCTTCAAGATCGGTTTTTAAAAATATGTTCTGGTAAGTTATACTTTCCAGAACGGTTTTTGGAAAATAATGTTCTGGAAAGTTATACCTTCAAGATCGGTTTTTAAAAATATGTTCTGGTAAGTTATACTTTTTTAGAACGGCATTTTAAAAGTAATGATCTGGAAAGTTGTACTTTCCAGAACGGTTTCTTAAAAAACAGATCTGGAAAGTGTAACTCTCCAGAACGGTATTTTAAAAATAACGATCTGAAAAGTTATACTTTCCAGAATGATTTTTTCAAAAAAATTATCTGGAAAGTTATACTTTCCAGAACAGTATTTTATAAATAACGATTTGGAAAGTTGTACTTTCTAGACCGATATTTATTAAATAACGATCGATAAAGTGTAACTTTCCAGAATGGTTTTTAAAAATTGATCAAGAAAGTCATACTTTCCAGAACGTCTTTTGTAATAACCGTTTTGGAAAGTGGCGGATCAAATGGGATGGTACCGTTCTAGAACAAAAAAATTATTTTCTAGAATGCCTTTCTTTTAACCTTCTAGAAATATGTGCCAGGCGACCTTATAGGCCTCCAGAAAGCTCCTGACAACCTGATCAACCTGCAAAACAGAACCCAAGTCGTATATCCTCGGCGCAGGGTATCCGATACTTAAGTCAGATATTTTTTGAGAGAGATATGAGAGAGCTCAAAACGTAGGATATAAAATCAACTTAAAAAGAGTGAGGCCTGAGTTCTCTTTGTATAGATAAGAGACGTGTTCCTAGTTTAGGGTTCCCGTCTCCTATTAAAACTGCAACGCCATAAATAACGAACGACTTAGAATTATGATTTCTCCTGTATGCTAAGTTATCATAGATAGTAGAAATCTCGCTAAATTACCATAATGATCATGGGCCAATAACCATGTCTATGCCTTTAATCCACCGAGACCCCATACCATAATCTATATCAGCCCACCAGGGCCCAAGACCATATTAACCGTAAAGCCCAGCTCTCAATACCAAACTGTTATAATGCCATTTAGATGATAAGAGCTCGCCACTCCTATACGAGTGCTCTCCACTCCTACCTGAGAGCTCGCCACTCTCAAAACAGCTCGCCCCCCTATAAAAAGTTTGCACCTTTTAAAGGGGAGGTCGCTTCCTAAATTCCTACAAACCTGCATGCTCACCGACCTGGATATTTGATGCTGTATCAACTAGCCCCCCACATTCTACTTGATTGAGGTAGAAAATCAAGTTGAATGTAATCATGAATAAACCCAGAAGTCAATCCGACGCAACCCTTGGTAAAACGTGAAAACCATCAAAACGTCACTTCAATCTCAAAAACATTAAATGCAAATGTTGTTGTGTCGGACACGCGTCACAAGTCCATTTCCTCGTAATATATTTATTCTGTTGGGCCAGAAAATTAAAGGCTCACATTAAACCCTACTAACCTTGCGTTGCCCAAAAAAAAAAAAACTTTCTGTCTTCCCAGATTAACGCCGCTCCCAATACAAACACTTTTTCACTTTCATCTCTTGATATTTCAAAAGAACATAAACAATTATTCGCCATCTTCTTCTGCGAGAAACTCTAAGAACTCTGCGACAAAGAATACAATCATCTCCAAGTCAGGAAATTTCAAGACAACAAGTTTATTTCTCATCGACATCATGCGTAAGTCCTCCTAACTTATTATTTCAATACCAATTATCTTAATTTATTGCGAATTTCTGCTTTCTAAACATATATCTTTTCTTCCCTTTCCACATTTCTCTCTCTTTTTTTTTTGGTATGGCAAACCTTAACTTCTTCTCATTCATACTCTCGAAACCCTAATCCCCCCATCTACGATATGCAGTCTGAGACAGAATCGCTAGAAATTCTTTTGACTCGACCCAAAAGAAGAACAAACATGACCGAACCCAAACCCGATCTAATCGATGAACTGACAGGAAGCCCTTCCTGGTCTGAGCTCTAGTCTCAGACTAAGACCTTAACTGAGAACAATCCCAAAGTTATTCCCCTAACACAACCAGAAACACCCTCAACCTCAGCAACTCTTGATTTTTTTCTTTTCTAATCTAGTAACCCTATTACCTCCATCTGCTCATGCCGAGCTACCTCCTCTCGTGCGAGCTACCCGAGTAATTGCTGAAAATCCCTGGGTACTCCCAGATCAGAGTAAGCTTTCAGCCTTCATTGAAAGCCTCAACCTTCTAAAAGCCATTACATATACCCAACATAAAGCCAGAAAAATGACCCAGACCATCCTCCTCCCAACCATATTACCCTGTTGACGAACACTTGAAAGCAGGAATTAGGTTTCCTTTTACACACTTTTTTGGTGGCTTCTTCCCAGAAGTATAAAGTCCCCCTATTCCAAATGACCCCCAACTCCATTAGATTTATAACCGGGTATATAATCTTATGTACATATCATAACGTAGAGCCCGATGTAAATTTTTTCCATTTATGTTTCCAAATAAAAAGACAAAAAGGCTCTTTCTATCTTTCTTCGCGTCAAAAATGCATTTTATGGTTAGCCCCTCATCAAAGGTCCACGAGTGGAGATCTAAATTATTATTCCTCTAATCTTGTGAGCCTTCACCATTCCTTACAGAATGGAAGAAGGCGGCCCCTCCTCGAGAAGTAGTGCCTACCGAGAAAATTCTCCGTACTCTCTACCATCATTTTTCAGGCTTGCTCGAACAATGGAGCAAGCTCCTCCACGACGTAATAAAAATTACCGAATCAGAGAGGATGTGTTCTTATGTGGTCATCAGTGAGCGACCTCTACACATAACTAGGCCAGAATTTGGTAGGCTTAACACATCATAAATCTTTCTTATTCTTTATCTTGCATAAAAATGAAGGTTAACCCATTTTCCTGTATGCAAAGCGCCTCATACTTGATTGTGTGTCCTCGAGCTCGTAGGGCGGAGCTGTAGGCCAACCATACTCAAATCCAGACATGACTTCTGCAGCTCCAGCTCTTGTTGTAAATATCGAAGAAAAGGTGGAGCTCACCATGGCCACCAAGGATAAACCAGCGGAGGTCATAGACTCGGACGACCAAATGCCACTAAATGCATCGATTGGCAAAGGTAAAAAGAAAAGAACAGTCCGCGACCGAACTCAAACACAACTTGCATCTCCTCCTATAAAAGGTCGTCGCGCTCAGACAGCATTTAGTTCGGGCTCCCCGAATCCGGACTAGGGCTTCTCGCAATGTGATAATGCCGACCGAATTCAGTCCTTTCTCCAAAAACAAGTGATAACCCAGGAGATTTTTCTTCTCAAAATCCTTTTACATGTTAAACAATATGTTTCCACATATTTATAACTTATGAAACATTCCCATTGTTTCTTATGATATAGCCGCAAGCTCTGATGGCCTCACTGTCCAACCACCTATTGACAGCGACCTCTGAAGGAGAGTCTCTGAATAAATGGAAGAAGGCATGTGATGAGCTGACAGACCGTGCCGATAGACAACCCAAATAATTATTTTTAATAAAGGAGAACTGGATGAAGCTCGCCGCCAGATAGCGACCCAGAGAGAAGATTTGAACATTGCAAGATGTCAATTGGAATAATGAAGGATGAGGTCGCTCAACTAGAGATAGCAAGATCAGAGATCACTCGGATTGGGAAGCGCCAGATGGAGTTGGAAGAGTTATTGCTGGGAAAAGAGAGGGAAAATAAAGAAGCGGTGTATGTGGCATGCCAGTTGGGATTAAATGAAGGCCATCGACTTTTTTGAGAAGTGAGGTGGGTCAAAAGTTTGCAGAGGCTTACAGAAACAGCCTGATCATGACCTACCAACATACGACAACCTTCTTGCAAAAGGTAAGAAAAAGGGCCAAATTATGGTTTAACACTACAGTCGAGCGAGCTCTAGCCCGGATCCTGGCGGCTAAGATCAACTTCGAGCTGGATAAGAAAAAATTAGAAGATGATCTCCCTCATTTCTACTTTTGGCAGGGTGATGATAAATAGGGCCCTAAGGCCGCCTGGTGGACAGAATGCATAGCTAAGACCATAATAAAAGATGGGCTTAGCAACGAGCTCGACACCCCCCATTCACGAGTTAGTTCCTCCCTGCCTTATTGTATACAATTTTGATTTCTCCCTTGTAATAAAACTCTACTTTTCCGTTTAAGAACAAAAGTTTAGCTCTCCATGAATGAATTGCTTGTTGTCTCTTTCGTGCCTTAGCAAAAACATCATCAAGCTCCCCTATAAAACCTGTAACCTTTAAAGGACAGGATCTATATAAATCACAAAATAAGAGCGACATGAATGTCTTATCACGAGAACAATGTCTTAGTCACCATCCAATACAATGAAATTTGTTAAGCACAAATCGTTCCATAAAGTTAAAACACCATAATAAACTGCCGACCTCATGGGTCATAAGCAGCTCTATATAACCATAAAACCATGGACCTTTTCATAATATCATAATGACATATTGACTTAAGCACCGCCGTATAACTATAAGACTTCATATCACCATGTATATGCCGATCTTAGCACAAGATGGCCCAAATAGATCATAACAAGTAAAACCATAGTGGAATGTAGGTGATCGAGAAACTACTCAACCTTCTAATAAATCATAAGAGACCAAAAATACTACTTAGTCCCCCATGCGAACAAGGAAACACAACCAGGTCATATTAAATTAATAAAAATTAAAACATGGACGACCAAGAAAACCACTTAGTCTTCCATATTTAAATAATGTGAGCAAAGAAAACTACTAAGTCACATCACCACATAATCTTGTAATCTCATAATTACATAAGAAGAACTTAAGGAATATGTTAATTAAACATATTATCATCGAAAAACATGTTAGTCAAACTCATTCTCCTAGACACACAACAAAGAAAAAAATATGTTAATCAAACATATTCAAAGCTCATAGCCAAAGGTTGCAAAGAACATGCTAGTCAAACATGTTCCTCACAAACTTAGCCATATACCATACATCCATAAAACCATCGCCGACTTAATGAAAGCGTCAGACCATAATCATATCCATAATAACCATCGCCGACCTAATGAAAGCATCGGCCCATAACCATAAAACCATAAGACCCATAGAATGCCATAAGCATAATCCTTTATTCATCGCTGATCTAAATAAGCATCAACCCATAGTTTGTAGAAATGTGCCTAGAAACATGAAACCATCGCCAACCTAAATAAGCATCGGCCCATAGTAATAGTAATAAAAGATAGAACCTCCATCCATTGCCTAAGAAGTTAGGCATAATATTTCTTCAAGTGGAAAATATTCCAGGTCCTTGGTAATGTTTTTCACTCTTCATCTTCGAGCACATATGCACCTCCCCTCAGTACCTTGATGACCTTGAACGTTCCTATCCAATTAGGAACTAATTTTTTCGTAGTGTAGATTAGATCAGCTCGCTTCCAAACTAGGTCATCGACCTGGAAATATCTTCATTTTACCCATTTGTTATAGGCTACGTGAATCCTTTATTTGTACCTTTCCACATGCGCTGCAGCTTTATCACGTATTTCGTCAGTTATTTACAAATCTCCCCTAGCAAATCGCTCGTTTTGTTCCTCATTGAATGTCTCTAGTTGATGAGATCCCCCAACTATCTCTTCTGTAATGATAGTTTCCATACCATAGACCAAGCTGAAGGGTGATTCACCTGTAGTAGTTCGATAAGCTCATCAAACAGAAGAGAGATCCTCGAGCCAAAGTCCCCCTACTTTTTCCAATCACAATTTAATTCCCTGCATAATAATACGATTAGTGACCTCAACTTGTCCATTAGCTTGGGGATGTGCTACAGAAAAATCTTTGTTTCAACACCATCGTTTTGCACCAATCCTGCATCATGTGTCCATTAAATTGTGCACCATTGTTCGAGACCAACACTTGTGGTATGCCATACCTGGAAAAATACTGTTAAAAATAAAATCAATTATATTCTACTCACCAATATTCATCACAGCCTCGGCCTCCACCCACTTTGTAAAGTAATCGACTTCGACCACCAAATGGATTTTTTTGCAGGGTGTCTTCGGCAATGGCCCCATAAAATCAATACCCTATTGCGAAAATGGTCATGGCGAGCTCATCACCATCATATCTTTTGCCGGCATGTGAATAATGGGTGCGTGCATCTGATATTTCCTACAAGTCGTAAAGAGCTCGCCTGCCATAACCTTCATTCCTTGCCAGAAAAAACCAGCTCGCAAAGCCATCCCAACCAACACCCTGCTCTTTACATGATCTCCACAATATCCTTCATGTATTTTTCACAAAACCTCGAACCCTTCCTCTAGGGATAAGCACTTCAAGTATGAGCCAAAGTGCGACCTCTTGTACAAACACCGATTCATCAAACAGAAACATGCCGCTGTCCTGGCCTCCTTAGTAGTTAGCCGTATATTCCAAGCGACCACCTTATTGAGGGTCTCCCGAATCGGCGTCTTCCAGTCCTCCCTCTCATATATTTCCAAGACTTCCCTCACTTTTTCCAAGCTGCTGTGAGCTAACTCCATAAATATAACTCTTCTCGTCTCGCAAGAGCCTAGAGCTCCTACAATTTTTGCGAGCTGATCCACCCTAGTATTATCAGATCGCGGTAGATGTTCCAATCTAAATTCCTCGAATTGGGCTACGCCTTCTTTAAGCTTCCTCATGTATTCTTGCATACGTTCTCCTCTTGCTTCAAAAGACCCATCATACTGGTGAGCTACCAGATATGAGTCAATGTGTGCCTTTACTCATCTTGCCTTAGGTCGCTTGCCATTTTAATGCCTTACATCAATGCTTCGTACTCAACTTCATTATTGGAGGCCTTAAACCCCAGTTTGATCACAAAATCGAGATTCTCTACCATTGGACTAGTTAGAACAACTCCCAATCCTACTCCATTCGTCATAGTCGATCCATCCACATGCAGCAACCATGACTTTTAATTGTCTATATTCTCTGTTGGAGCTAGCGGAGATGAAGAAAGCTGAGAATAAGGTTTTGGAGATGTCCAGAGATGAGGCGCGAGATGAGGCCTTGGCTGAGGCTCGGAGTCTGGCGGATGAGGCCGTGGCTTAGGCGCGCGGGGAGGGAAAGACGGAGTTCCTTAACTCCGAGGAGGGGATAAGGATGATCAAGCTAACCAGGGAGGTGACTCGTCAAGTCTTCATGGGATCTGAGTAGCTCTATCAAGTGCTCGTTCCAGAGGCCGAGGTTTATTACCACTTTGGCCTGGTCGCTCAGGCCAAGTGGGCCAAGGACCAACCCGCTCTTCCCTTTGACCGCAAAGAGCCACTCAAACAGCCGCCTGATCCCATCTCCTTCTCTTACGTGCTAGAGCAGGATCGCCTGCGCAGGCTCGAGGCTCACGAGTTTGCCGAGTACGTCCTTATAGCCTTCTATGCTCCTCCCGTTGTTCCAGAGCTGGCTCAACCAAACCAGAGTCTAACTCTTGCTCTGACTACGTCTACTTCCTCCCCAACCTTCACTGGTCTGGGTGAGCTACATGGAGGGGCATCTCTTGGGGCCCTGACTATCGAGGATGCAGTGGATCAACTCGCTGAAGAGTTGGACACCGAGAGTTTGGCGCAGATTAGCTTGTTTCTGTATTTGTCTGTTTTGTTCATAGATAGATCTTGTTTGTTTTGCCTGTGTGGCTGATCTGTCTTTTGCACACTCTTTGCCTGTAACTGACTAATTTGTCGTTTAATGACTTTTGTTCTTAGGGTTTCCTGGTTTTAAGGAAACCCTAGTACTATTTTGTTATAAATCACGTGCAACTGCTTTCTTTATATACGTGCTTCATACTTACGCATTTTATTTTCATTATGGATCCTCTTCTTTGCTTGAAGAAATTGATATTGTAAAGAGAAAGAACCTCTCACTTTTCGCTGAGAACTTCAAACTTTCTGACAAACTCTCTATTATCCGGGAGAAAATTTCCCAAGTTTGCCAGTTTCTTGAAAGGAAGAGGTAGAAAAAATGCTACTACAAGCGTGAATGGGCTGAGCTCCGTCAACTAAACCGCAAAATGGAGAAGTACAAGGCCGATCTAGTTGAATTGGTAGGTCTACTAACCACCGTCGCTAGCGAGGCTCATGTTGTTTCGGGGCGGGTGGATAGGTATCATTAGCGCCTCCATGAAACCGAGCGAGAGTTGTGGCGTATTCGCCGGATTCTGGCCTCTGACAAGAGGGCTTTCCTTCCCATGGATGATTTTTAAATTTTGTTCTTGATGTATTTCCCAAATTTCTGCTATTTTCATGAGCATTTCCTTTTCCTATTTCTCGCACTTTAAATTAAACTCGCCAGGCTTTGTTGTAAAAAGTGTCTTAAGTATTTTCCATTCATGTAATTTTGGCCTTGATTTGTAATGAATGATCTTTTCTGGGCAAAAAACCCTTGTTGATAGTTAGATCTTGCTCCGCAGGGTAAGCTTTAGCCAATCTCGACTATACTGACAAGTAGGTCAGGAAAATTAGGATATCCGTCCTTAGCCAATCCTGGCTTCACTAACAACTAGGTCAGAAAAAATAGGGCATTCGTCCTTAGCCAATACTGGCTTTACTGACAATCAGGTCAGGAAAATTGGGGCATCCGCCCTTAGCCAATCCTGGCTTTTGAAATTTTATTGACCATTAGGTCAGCTCGTAATAAAATATGGATAGTCTCTAATCATCATTATATAAATAAGTTTCATAAAATAATCTTACACAAAGTATTTTCATAAATTTGATACATTCCACTCTCAGGGTACTCCGACTCCATCCATTTGTTCAAATTCATAAGCTCCACCTGCCAGAACCCTTGTGATCTTAAAGGGTCCTTGCCAAGTGGCATCCGATTTTCCCTTGGCCTTTCCCAGATCAGCTCTACGGAACACCAGAATCCCACTTGAAAGCATTCGTCATTGTTTTGTTACACACCGCTCTAACTCGTCCCCGCATGTGCTCCATCCTACTGGCAGCACGCTCCCTCTTTTCCTCAACAAAATCCAATGCATCATGTATTAATAATTCCATCTGATCCGTATCGAAGCTTTGGATCCGGTGGGTTTCCAAACCTATTTTAGTGGGGATAACAACATCCATGCCATACACCAGGCTAAATGGGGTTTCTCCAGTACTTTCCTTGGGATTAGTGCGATAGGCCCACATGATTGAACTAAGATCCTCTACCCATTTGCCGCCTAATCTTTCCAGGTGTGCTTTTATCCCTTGCACCAAAATGCGATTGGTCGCCTGAACTTGACCATTTGCCTGAGGATGATAGACAGATGTGAAGTGTTGGTATATCTTCATCTTGGTGCACCAGGCTCTGATCTTATCTCTCATAAACTACATGCCATTATCGAAGACCAGGATCCTGGGGATGCCAAATCGACATACTATGTGTTTCCACACAAAGCCCATCACCGCATCTTCAGTAATTTTCGCCAAGGCTTCTACCTTTACCCATTTGCTAAAATAATCAATGGCAACAATCAAGAACTTCTTTTGAGCCCGAGCCATAGGAAAGGGTCGGACCAGGTCTATCTCCCATTTCGCAAAGGGGCAGGGAGAGCTAATTGCCATGAGCTCTTCCGCCGGCCAGTGAATCAGAGGGGAGATCCTCTCACACTTGTCACATTTCCTAACAAAGTCTTCTGCTTCTTTTCGCAATAATGGCAAAAAATAGCCAGCTCTCATGACTTTGCTCGACAAAGTCCTGACGCCCATATGATTACCGCAACAACCCTTGTGGATTTCTCTGAGGATGTGGGTGCCCTCCTTCCAGCTCAGGCATCTTAGAAGAGGTTGTCATAACCCTCTCCTATACAACTCTCCTTTGATCAGGCAGAAGCGAGAGGATCTGATTCTCACCTTCGTCGCCTCTCTTTTATTATCTGGTAGCTCTCCTTTTTGTAGATATAATCTGATCGGGTGACGCCAGTCTGTCTCCTCTTCTAACGCATGCACCTCTTCCTCTCCAAACTCCCGTTTCTAGAACTTGGTGTTCCGCCCATCTACGCCACTAGGTTTCGCCTGATTCTATCCGACGCCATGTTTTCTCTCACGTCTTAGCCTCAATTTTTCCCACAGACCGTGCCAATTGTTTCGCCCCGAAAATCACCCCAAGAGAACCTGCACCTTCACCTATAAATTTTCTAACCTGTTTCCCACAAGAACACGTTAGAAAGGACCACCGGAGGATTTCCGGTGGAAACCTCTCTGATACTTAAGTCAGATAAGCTATAAATTATTAAATCCAGGAAAGCTAGAAAAAATGCTTCAGATTGCATACCTCTTAGCCTTGAGGTTTGGGTATTTATAATTTTTCATCAAGTGGGGCCCTTCCACGATCTTGGAAATAGAATTCCGCAAATCTCGGACCATTATTCACAGTGGTCAGGTCGTCCCTTTTTCTTCTCAAAAAAGTCAGACCAGGATAGTACTGGATCATTCCCTCTCATTCTAGGAGGGGTCAGATTAGGGCAATATTCGGAGTGAGCCAAATCAGGACAATCTGGACCCTATAATTTTTAGTAGCGTTAGCTCAGATCAAGATGATATTCAACTAGGTCTGGATTTCAAATCAAGATCAATTCAAGGCATATCACTTAAGTTAGTAGGAATTGGCGTGTAACCCTGGAGCCACCTGATAGCATCAGGTACTTGATTTTCCATGATTATGAACAACCTCGCTTGTGGAAATTCCAACCACGATCTTCCTCCACCTCTTGTTGTTCCTCTATCGTCCGTCCCCGTGGTTCATAGTGCTCGATCTACTCGTCTTGCCTCTCTCCTAAGTTCCGACCTTCTAGGCGCTATTCTTTCTGATTTTGCGACCTCCTGTCCAAAGCGTAATCTATACTCTTCTTCCGCTTCCTCCACGTTTATGTATTTTACACATCTATCCAAAACTTCCTTAAATGTGTGTGCAGATTGCTTGTCCTGAAATTTTTGTAGACCTTCCATCCTTAATACTTGGTGTAGAGCTCCCAACTTCATCTCGTATGTGGCCACAAGCACTTCCAAATTAGCCCTAGTAAACCAAACCACATAACTCATTAAAGTTTCACTGGGTCGCTGCACCATTGAAAAGAAGGATTGTGCGGTTTTTGTGTGTAATTTGGCACTGGCAGACTTCATGTCCTTAAAGTTGGTGATCCTCCCCGGTGCTAATTGATGGAACCAACCTTTTTCTACCCCTCTTAAAGTAGAGAAGAAGTCCCTACATTCTACAACATCCGTAAATTGCCTCAACACCGCCTCGTTCTCAAAACTTTTCACATGACGGGTGAGGTCTGATGTCCCCTCATAATAGAAACCCAACCCCTTATATCCGCAAGGTAATGCTGCTCTTAATATCTTTTATGAGAACGGATGGCCCCTAGACTCTTCGCCTTCTACTCCCACGACCTATTTCGGTAATGCTCGCACCGCTTCCTGCATGTCTCTTAGCGTGGGGGAGGTTGGTAATGCCTCATCTTTGTCCTCTTCTATATCTCGTTGGGCCTGTTGTTTATTAGATTTCCTTCGTGGCTTGCTCCCCAAAAACTGTATGTCGTCATTACTTTCTTCCTCATCAGATGATGATGGGTATGCTATCGAATATCGCCCCCTCTTACTGGTTTGAATTAATTTGGGATCTGGTACCCACAGTTCCCTTTCTATGCTCTTCCTTTGGACCGGGGTTAATTGTGGTGTCTTGTATTCTTCATCTTTTTCCTTAACTTCATCCTCTTCGTTGTCATCCTCGCCCGCTAGGATTTTTTCCAACTTGGTTGGAGGCACTGATTTCCATCAATCTTTCAAGGAGTCCTCTGTCAACGTGACAGGTTCTTCCCTTTGGTAACTCCTTCCACTCTTTCGTCCTAATATAAATATCCTGTTGTTTATTTAAGTCAGGTGTCTTTTTCTTACTTTCTTCCCCTGGTTTGTCCACTTTTTCCTTCCGTGGAGATGGTGGTGGTGTTGTCGTGGTCATTTGATTCGTTGTTTTCCCTTGAGGTGGTGTTTGTCCTCCTCAGTTTGTTTCCCTTTGTCTGCCTCTTTCGCCTTATATGCCTCTGCGTCAAAACTCAAAGTATCAGGTGTGATAGTTCTTCCCTTCATGGTTTGCTCATTGAGATTCTCATGTCTTTTGCTCAAGGACTCAATGTCCCTCTTTCCTACAGATGGGGCTACTTTATGCGACCAAAAATATTGGTTCACTAAAAGAAGAAAGTAATAACCTGAAATATGTGCTAGGTGACCTGATAGACCTCCAGAAAGCTCCTGGAGACCTGGTCAACCTGCAAAACAAAACCCAAGCCGGACAGCCTCGATGTAGGCCCTCCGATGCTTAAGTCAGATATTTTTCAAGAGAGATATGCAAGAGCTCAAAACGTAGGATATAAAATCAACTTAAAGAAAAAAGTGAGGCCCGAGTCCTCCTTATATAGATAAGAGAGGTGTTCCCAGTCTAGGGTTCCCGTCTCCTATTAAAACTACAATACCATAATAACGACTGACTTAGAATTAGGATTTGTCCTGTATGCTAAGTTACCATAGATAGTAGAACTCTCGCTAAATTATCATGATGACCATGGGCCAATAACCATGTCCATTCCTTTAGTCCTCCGGGACCCCATACCATAATCCATATAAGCCCAACTGGGCACAAGACCGTATTAACCATAAAGCCCAGCTCTCAATACCGAGCTGTTATAATACCATTTACTTGATAAGAGCTCGTCACCCTCATATAAGAGCTCACAAATCCTACATGAGAGCTCGCCACTCCTACATGAGAGCTCTTCACTCTCAAAGTAGCTCACCCCCCTATAAAAAGATTGCTCCTTCTAAAGGGGAGGTCGTTTCCTAAATCCCTACAAACCTGCATGTTTATCGAACTTGATATTTAATGTCGTATCAGTTATGGGAGAATATATATCCTCATAGTCAATTCTAGGGCATTGAGGAACTTTGTGCTTCCAGTCTAGTTTAGCATATCATGGCTTTATATTTCTTATTTCGCTTTCTGACAAAACTTTGTTTATGTCCTACAGGCTTTACACTTGGTGAGGCTAGCACTACCAAACCAAATACCTGTGTTGTTGTCAGTGAATTTAGTTCTAACTAGATTGATTCTTTACATTTAGGCCAATTTGCTCTTTATTGACATTTGAATAGAGCGTGATTCGATATCATCATGCTTTATGATTCTTTGAGCAACAGTGTATACATCATCAATGTGTGTGAAAAATATCTCCATCAACTCATATAAACTTTCATAGTCCATTGAGATATCTTTATTCTCTGGAATCATATTAAACATTGGAGTGTCCTCCAGTAATGATTCATGGACATAAGTATAACCAGAGATAATCTCATGGGAGGAATTATTTTCGTAGATGATCATTTAAAGTTATGTTCTATACATGCCACTTATTCCTTGGGCGGGTATTGATCAAACCAAGAGACCTCTCCTTGTTCCTTCTTGGAGTCACGACCTCAACCACACCTCAACTAAGTATGACTGTAATGTCTTATTCTGTGATATTATGCCTCTTATGGGGACTTTTAACCTTGCAGACACATTTGTAGCTCGTATATATATGATTTCGTCACTTTAGAAATTGAGTCTCCTATACTTTGAAGATAAATCGTTCACATTACTTTACTTTCACTTTACATTGTGAAATGTGGGGATCAGAATGAGACAGGGTGTGAAACAATTCCCATCATTCTATTTAGAAAATAATTTTTCTTACCTTCCTCTAACGACGAGAAGACTGTCTTATTAGAGTGACAAATCCATATATTTAGTGATAAAGAGATCATAGGTCAAAGGTTTCAAATAGTGGATAACTGTTGGAGATTCATATCTAACATAAATAATTAATCGTCTTTAGAAATCCATATGAATGCGATGTGGGGGCGCAGTAGACACATATACTATTTAACCAAATATGCGTAGATATGAATTATCAGGCTTATATCCAGTTACCAACTGGTATGCAAAATAGTTTATTAGCAGAGATTCATAAACGAATAAGTAAGAGTTTCATGCAATATTGCATCACCGAGTGCAAAGAAAAATATATGAGTGCGCATAATTATTGTCTTAGTCACTATCTATATACTTTTTGGCGGTGTCTTCTTTGAGAATGATTCGAACTTGCCTTATTTTTATGTAAGTTTGTCAAGATTAAAAAGTTCGCTCGCAAGAGTACGAGGTCACTTGTAGGTTGGCAAGTTGAACCGAGTCGAACCTCTCGAGTAAAACTAATCGGAGGTTCCTTTTGTGTTTGTTTTCACGAATAATAAAATAAAAAAGAAAAACCTAATCTAAACACTTGGAATCAAGACGCGGACTCAAACGACGAACAATGAAATCAAAAGTTTTGAAAAGATTTTAGAAATAAGGGTCTAGGGCTCTAGAATCATCTCCCCGACCACTTGGGAATTTCATCGAACACCTTACCTTCAATCTAGGGTTGTCAATCCCAATTTGTAGATTTATTACCCAACAAACCCAATTGATGGTTCTAAATGATTCTAGGCACTAGACCCGTAAGATCTAGCCACCAATCATCAATAATCTTCAACATCACAATCCAAAACAATCAATAACAAGATTAACCATGATAATACATCAAGGGGGGGGGGGGGGGGGGGGGGGGAGGTGTTGATTGGCAATTATTCTAATAAGATCAAGTAAACTAATAAAGCAAGATAAATTAAACTAATAACGCAAGGGAATTGAAAACTTACTAATTATCGAAGAATATTAACGTCGTCCAAGCGAGAAAATAAACTAAGATCTACTAATAAATTAATCTAAGGTTTATGAAACTGAGAAATTATCTAAAATCTATTAGATTTAGAGTTTAAATTGAGAAAAGAAGAAAGAAAATAAAGAACACTCTTGGGTTGTCAATACAAGAGGTCCGAGAAGAGAAAGAGGGTTCTCATCCCCTCGTAGGCGTGCGTGAATCGGAATTCTGGGTGCTTCTCCTTTGATAGGATATGGGTGTATCCTTTTCTCTCACCAAATCATTCTTGAAATATGTATCTTGATTTTATTTCCAATTTGGTTGACACCATACTGTGCATCGAACTTCTATCTTAGTTTGTGTTTCACTCGAAATAAAAGATGTCCATGTTAATTTCTTATAATATGGATCATCATATCACGACCAAAGTATTCATGTCAGTCGTGTCAAAACTTGAATGAGTCAGTGTCCAAAAGTTCTTTGTTGGTCATATATTATGATTGAATAATCAAAAAGCAGTAAAGTAAAATTATTAGATTGACTTACTAATTTCTCTAAAATGTGCCTCCTTCCACATAAATTAA
Source organism: Phtheirospermum japonicum (assembly GCA_014905375.1). Taxonomy (NCBI): domain Eukaryota; kingdom Viridiplantae; phylum Streptophyta; class Magnoliopsida; order Lamiales; family Orobanchaceae; genus Phtheirospermum; species Phtheirospermum japonicum. The sequence continues at coordinate 254,619 of BMAC01000664.1, forward strand.
AGGTATAGTTCCATACTCATAATGTATTTCTCAATGATAATCATCAACATGAATATCATCAAATTTAACAAGGTTCATTTGGCTCTTGGTCCATACTGAGCTTTTATGACTTTAATCAATGTGCCACAAGGCATTAAGAAGTTGGAAGTTCATTACCCTTTGGTTGGTTAGGATGATACAATCAAAATATTCATATATAAATATCAATTCGGTGAATGATTGTCTATTCCTCGAAAAATTCTCATGTTCTTCATAGAATTTTTTTTTTGAATGACATACTTTTCATTCCAATATTTTGATTTATTTTCTTGTTATGTTACATTATATCTTAATAGTATTACTCTTGAACCTTGTACGTAAATATGTGATAAATAAACTCAAGGAAATTCGCGTTAGAATGAAATCCAAAATTTACCAATAAGCCCAATAAATAATGATTTTATTTTAAATCAGGCCACATCACATAAATCTAACTCAAAATAAACTTTCAGACCAAATACAATATTCTAATATGAATGTATCATTATACTTTCTAAGTTTTAAGGAAAGTAAAGAAACGAACAAATTTGATCAGTCAAGATATAGAATATGCATTTTCTAAGAAAGGTTATTGGTAGAATGTATAAGACTTCTATCACAACCAATAAATACCATGAACCATTGTTTTTTTTTTTTTTTTTAAATCTAATGGTGTATTCTTTCCACATAGGTAAGGATCAACATATCTCGTCCTCTTTGCTTTGAGGTTATATCCACTATTCATATGGACCATCATTAGTCTCAAGAAATTTCCTTATCTAGTGGTCTAACATTGGTATTTGGTATTATGAAGATTAATTAGCCTTAAGAGATTTCCACTATTAATATTATACAAATGTAACAGTATGTTTTCTCAAGTGGAAAAACAATAGAGTGAGATTCCATCCCTAAACTACTTATTATAATTATTATCATTTAAAGTGAGTTTCTTTTTCACATATGGTAAGATATATTTTGAGTTGCAACACATCAAAGTCATTTCCCATTTTTAGCAAGCAAATGAGTTTCTTTTCATTGAATTGCGAACTCAACGGAGTCAGTTATAGTGAGCCTGCTATTGTGAAAGAATATGCTAGACGCGCTCAATTAGGTGAAATTTTTGAATTAGATCGCGTGACTTTGAAATCGGATGGTTTTTTTCGTAGAAGTCCAAAGGGTTGGTTTACTTTTGGACATTCTTCGTTTGCTTTGCTCTTCTTTTCTTAGGCTTAGAAGTAACGTTTCATAAAATTCCCAAAATATTCATTTAGAGCACATTAAAAAGTTTACTGAAAGTTTGTAGCTAATTATACTTCCAATATAAGATTTGGGAGTAATTATAAAGCCTCAAATTGATTAGAAAATTGACTTTGACTTATTTTCACAATTTCTTATCAGCTGGGGGCTGGTGGATGATATTATTCTGGAATTGTGGTTACACTAGTTTCTACATTAAATGGCTGATGGTAGTCCTTGATTTCTTTTGATTATATTATTTTGAATTTGGATTGAGTTAGTTCAATCGATTTCTTTAGATAATGAATTTGAAGAATATATGTCACTCTTTCTTTGATATTATGTGAATATACTTTGTCACAAGACTTATTTATACAATTTTGTATCGTTCATGAACTTTCATTATCATGAAAATATACCAATGTGCAATCAATGAAACATATATTCAAAGTAGCTTATAAAATTTCAGCTTGAAGAGAATGACCAACATACACGAATCTATTAATTCATCAAAATTCATGATTAACTAAATATATTGGCAAAATCATGAACAATCTCTCATCTAATCATATAAATAACTTTATTTATGATTTCTAAATAAGAAATCATCTAAGAGCATAAGTAATAATATATTACATACTCTATGAATATCATTAAAATATTGCAAAATTTCATGGTTGTCAATATTGTATATAACATCACATGCATATAATTTCAATCATAATATAATCATATGTAACATATATATCATACTTTATATAAGAACTTAAATTGAGGGCTAATACACATCAGGACACATATCCATATAAATAAATATTCATTATTTGCATTTAATAAATAATAGGGTAATTCAAATTACCTAGAAGAAAAGACATGATTCATTCCTAGGCATTCCTTGAATTTTATCTTTTCAATAGATTTGTTTGGGACATATTTCTAATGATAAAAAGCTTCAAATATAATATCCACTGTACAGATTTACCCACTATGTGTTTTAAACATCATATTCGAAATTCAACTTCATCCAACTGTTAGATTGTGTGTAATTCAATTTTAAAAATAGATTGGGCACAAAATTTTGAAAAACAGAATCAACTCTATTCAAAATTCATTATCGAATTCTACGAAACTCATATTCATATCTCCATCGTTCGAATTAAACTTCTATATGTTTGGACTCATATATTCAATTCTGAGTTTGATCCAAAGGTTCGATTGTGCCCAATATTGTCTTGAAAAATGCTGCACATAAAATTTTGAAAACAAAATCTGCTTTGTTCGAGATTTTATATATATTTCCTCACCATTCTAAACGTAAATCAATAGGTATTAAAGGTGCTAAAAAGTGGAACTCGATCCAAAGGATGAAACGTGAAAAAATGATTTTTCAAACTTACAACACAATTATATTTTTGACGTACGAAAATTGTATAATTGTTGCTTTGGTTATGGAGGCTTATTTGTCGACCAGTCTCAATAGATTAGAGTTTCGTGCTGATAATGTGTAAAAGGAAAAGCATAAAACAAGAAGACATAAAGGAGACAGTAGAAATTAGGGTTTTCTTATTGATCAAAGACTCCCTTCATGTATAGGGTATCAAAGACATGTTTCCATAATTTAAAAAGATAACAAATACCTAAATTATCTCTCATCAGTTACTTATTGACAAATGCACACTAGTTGTGCTTTTACTTCAGCATTTGATTTATTAAAAATCTTCCTAATTCATATTTACAATAATAAATACATATTTCTATGCTCCAACTTCTTTGTTACCAAAATCCTGAAGAATTGTTTAACACTTAAAACACTAGTTGCTTTTCCCAGTACTCCTTATTGTTCAAAATTATTTATTATTATTATTATTATTATTATTATTATTATTATTATTATTATTATTATTATTATTATTATTATTATTATTATAGTAGTAGTAGGAGGAGGAGGTTTTCTGTGAAACTGTTCACATACTACGAGACCACTTTTTATCATACGCCACCATCTACCTCTAACCCGTCTCACTCACCAAACCCAAATAACTCAAATCCAACAATGGATAAAGCGTAGGCAATTCTCAGAAATCTCATAAAACGTCGACTGATTCATCAGCCCGAATGGATTAGTAAGATGTGGTGAAAAGAAACTTATCGGTAACATCGACACGACAATTGAATACGAAAACAACCATCCCTGCCGCTGCAAATCCTCTTAGACTAACTCCAACAGTATGTCTATCAAACTCCCTATATATCACTCTTTAAACTAATTCTCTCTACTATTTCAGACTCCCTATCCCTCTATACTTTATCAGACTCCCTACTTATGTCAGCTCCCTATTTTAGGGACTCTCTATTCTGATTTTACTCCAACAGACTCCTTATTAATACTCTTTATCATATATCTTAGGGAAACATTTTGATAAAAGAAAAAAATATTGTAGGGAGTCAAAATTACTCCCTACTTGTAGGGAGTTGAAGTGGAAAAAAAGAGAGCTCCCTATTTTAGGGAGGATCTTTAGGGAGTCTATTGGAGCAATTCTCATTGTTTTGCCTCCCTAAAATAACTAAGGAGTTATTATAGGGAGGTTATTAGAGACAGTCTTACACTACATTACTCTTTTATCTCAAACCCCCTTCTTTTAGATAAACCACTTATCATAAAAACCTTCTTGTAGTCAGTGTTTTTCCCATTACCGGGCATAAAATCTTCACCACTGATGTTCGAGTTCCACGGGGGGCAGAGGTAATTAATCAATTACTCTAAAAACTCATTCTTCTCTTGCCTCAACTCGTTATTTTTGAATACTTGATATTCAAAGAACTCACACTCATCTTTTTTTAAGTGAGAAGAATATATTAAAAAAGGAGAAAAAGATACGGGGGGCCGAGTACCCTATATGACCAATTGGCATCAAGTAAAATAAGTTTGGGGGGCCAAACCCCCTACACGGCCAATCATACTCTAAATAATTCTCCATTTGACTATTTTCGGATGCTCGGGAGCATTTCTTGATGATGGTTTTGGTGGCTCGTAAAGAGTAGGTGATAGTTTTGGTGGGCTCAGGATCTTCCTCGGAATTGGGATTTTCTCGCAAGAGGATAACTCCGACAAAGTTCACCGAGTTGGGAAAGGTGCCAACTATAACCTCGTTAGCAAGAAGGGTTTGAAGAGGGGGGGAGCGTCCGGAACGACAATGAGAGGAATAATGTCGAAAATCGAGCTGGACGGATCATGCCAGGCCGGGCTGAGCTGGCTGGATTGGGTGGGCCGGGTCAGAATGAAATGGGTGGATCGGGCCGAGTTGGACTGGGTGGGCTGAGTCGGGTTGGGCTGGACCTGGTTGGGTGAGCTGGGTCAGGCTGGGCTTGGTCAGGGAAAGTGGCAGGCTGAGCTTGTGTGGGTTTAGTTGGGGTGGGTTGGGTTGGTTTTTTGGGCTAGGAAAATGGGATGAAAGGGTTAATGGTTAAGAGGGAAGGAGGAGTATGGGCCGAGGGAAAGGGGGAAGAGTGGGCTGAAGAAAGGAAGGTGGGCTGAAGGGCTTGAGGGTGGGAAAAAGAGTTAATAGGCTGAGAGCAAGTTGGGGCTGGGGAAAAGGAATAAACGGGATATGAGCAAGGATAGGCTTGGGAGGAAGAATAGAAACCCTCAGAAGGATCAGGGGGTCCCGGCTCGGGCTGAGTAGGGGAAGAAAGTGCAGAATGCTTAATAGGAGTAGTTTTAGAAGCAGATATTGGGGCGATGAGAACCTTGATGGGAATTTCCTTTTTATCAAATGAGTTTGGCCTTAATTCCGTGTTCTTCACGTAGCATTGGGCTTCGACGTGGCCAAGGTGACGGCAATGTGAGCAATAAGACATAATCTTTTCAAATTCCACATCAAAATCAATACGGGTGTCATCACAATAAATAACAAATTTTTGGGGGAGGGGATTAACCAAATTGATGCCAATCGAGCAAAATCATCCCGAGTTTTATTGAGAGTCGGCCCAACCGAATTTAAAAAACCTCTGACCAAACTAGAGATTGTTTTCAAAGTCCCCAAATAGAATAATTCAAGAGGTATATCAAGGATCGGAATTCACACCGGGACGACCAGGGGTTTGCTCTTGAAGTTAAAGTTTGGAGACCATTTAAAAATACGCATTGGAAAAACGTCGATTAATAATTCCCACCTTATCCACAACTCTAAAAGATATGTTCATCACGGGCACTTATCACAACATGTTGAGAATTTGTATACATTAATTTGCACCCCGTGTTGCCCATTTTTGCATGGTTCAAGCGAATTACCTAATTTTTGGGCTTGCCGAACGAAAATTTTCCAACTATGGCATGTTTGAAATCGACCAAAGCATGCAAAAGCACCGGCAAAGTGAGAATGGCCTTCGAAATCTCGAGGGACCTATCGATGGTGCCGAGGGCTGTAGGGGAGCTCGAGTGGCCTAGAGAGGTTGCTTCCGCATAGAACTTCATTGGGACGGGATTTCTCGGGGCTATCTGGGCTGCCGAGTTAGAGTTCAGGCCTTGGACACCCTGTGACGGCTGCATAGGTGGCTGTTCTTGAGTTGTAGGAGGCGTAGAAACCACAGAGGCAGTGTCAGAGCAGGCCATTTTCCGGTCACCCTTGCGGCGATGGCAACGACTACTTCTCTCTCTGGGTTAGCTTCTACATCATGTCAGGAAGGATGGAGCACGTCCAATTTGGCCGGCGGGACGCCGGCCGGAGTTTCACCATTTTTGTCAAGAAGGGGATCGGAGCCCCTTTTTTGGAGATTGAGTTTCCCCTCCAATTTCATCATAGATTTTTATGAAATAGAAGAGTGAGGGTTGTGTTTCGGCGACGACGAGGTAACCAATTTCAGGTTGCCGGAACACGGCGAGTCGGATCCAAGTGGTACAGAATTTTTTGAAAAATTGACAAAACTTAGGGGGAAATTCTATGTAACGTGGGGTGTGTGTGTTTGGGATTCTCCGTTCTAAAAGTAGAACAAGAGCAATGTTTCTCTCTCCTTTAGAAGGCAAGGAGGCATCGCCGATCAGAGTTGCAAATTTGGAAGCAACATGATTGTAACTTGAGGCGAGTTTTTGGGAAAGATTGAGTGGTGAATGAGAGGGTAAATTATCAAAATCAGCCATTTGAGAGGGAGAAGTGGGGCAGGAGCTTGTTTTGGGAGTGGTCATCGTGTGGGGAAGGTGGAGACCCGCCGTCCACGGCGGCGAGCTGTTGAGGGAGACGGTGGGTGGGTTTAGGTTTTTATTGTCTGCACTAACTCACACTCATCTTTTTCAGGAATAAAGTATAATTTACACACTTCATTAGCATGCATTTGTCTTGATTTTAGTATATATTTAGGTAGTGTTTTTGTTAGATTTTGAAATTAATTTTGGTATATGTTGGATAGATTGAGCATATTTTCATATTTATGTATCTCCGGCTTATTTTACCGTGGTTTGATCATAATTGATGCTATTGGGTGATTATTCTTTTTTATTCCCCATACAGCTAAGTTGCCGTGGAATCTTAGCACTGAAGAGATTAAGCTTGCAAACCGTTGCGAGAACCGAGGGACGAGAACGAGAAAATCGGCAAAAAAGTAGCACATTTACATGCTTAGCGGTAGCTTCTACCGCTAAGATACCATTAAAACCTTGCGGTTCCACCACCGCTATGTCTACTGCTAAGGGCCAATAGAGAGCTCCCAGAGTCAGTTAATGGCAGCCTTAACGGTAGGACTTACCGTTAGACAAACCGTTAAGGGAGGACATTGAGCTTCAGAAATAGATTAACGGTAGTCTTAACGGTACCCTTACCGTAAGCGCTACTGTTATGTAATGACGGAGATTTGAATAGACATCTTAACGGTTGCCTTAGTGGTAGCCCCTACCTCAAAGCTACGGCTAACGGGCAAAGAATTATAATTTTTAAGGAAACTTTCATTCCAAGTTTTGGAAACCTATATATACCCTTCCATACTTCAACAAGGGTTAGGTTTTTCACACTCCTAAGGTTCCAAGATGCAGAGAGAGCCTGATTCATTCCTCCGTAACATAGATACAATATCGAGAGAGAAGATCCAACATCACAAGTTCTTTAGCTCCATTCATTCGCTTGGTGATTTGTTCTTCGATCGAGATCACCTATCTTTCTTCAGATTCGCTGGAGATTTACTACTTTCTAGATTGTAATAAGTGTTCTAACTGTTAATTGCTTTTTAGGTTAGTGGTTAGTTAATTCTTGATTTTAAACAATTTGTTCCTTCTTTTTGGATTTGAATTATTTGTTTCTTGAGTACTTTTGATTTTGTAGATAATATAAATCGTAATCTTTTCCCTTTTAATTTTGTTGTTCATGCTTGGTAATCTTCGTAGTAATTTAGTTTATTTTAACTGCTCTTCTATTTCTAAAACCCTAGTTATAGTCTTCAATCCTATTAACTTAATTAGTTTAGATTAATTAGTTTTCTTTAATTGTTCTTTCTTTTACAATTCTTAGTATTAAATCAAAAACCTCAATTATATTAGTTCATGGGTGATATTGTGATCAAACAAACATCCAAAATTTCAATTGTTAGATCCTCGAGATTCGACTCGGTTTAAACTTACCAACCTACAAGCGAACTCATACTCTTGTGAGCGAACTTCAAGTCCTTGACAAACTTATATTTAAAAGTACGTACGAAATGTTCGAATCAAATCTTTGGCCTCATTGCCGGGTAACCATCAAAGGTTTTGAAGATGTTTGTTCGTATTACTTTTTGTTTATCCGCCTATTTGTATAATTGAACATGGGTCAAGTTTTTACCATTCGATACGTTGATTTGTTTTTGAGTTCATGCAGGGTAGACGATCACTTAAACCAGAGCTTACATTCTTAATTGACAATATTCATCGATCCAATCAAGCAAGGCCCCAGCAATGTCGAACCACGGGAAATATGTCGGTTCTGAGAACAAAATTTTTTTACGATCCAAAGCAGACCAGCATAGCAATAGGAGAGCCTACAGTAGTGAGACACTTCATTTTAAGAATCAAGAACATTCTAGAACTTATTGGGCAGACCGCCAGCTGAGCATGGAAAATAGAGGTTGGGATGATAGAGATAGAGAAAGCAATGATCGTCGTGACGAACGTAATGAAGATTATGAAATACACCCCCCAATAAATAGACGTGTGGAAGGATGGTTAAATGCAGAGAACCACCATTACGAAATAAATAGTTTTGATGAGAGGTATGCGCACGAAGATTATTATGAGAGATCACATGATAGAGACAGAGTTTCATGATGCATACGAGAGCATCGTCAGCGTGATTTGGCATGGCCACAGGTTGGACCTTACAGTACTGTTATTGTGTTGGGACAGGCTGGCAAAGATTTTGAGTTGAAACCAAATTTTATAATCAGCTTCCGACTTTTCATGGTCATGCTCACGAAGACCCGTTGGACTTTATACGAGAGTTTTATCCCGTAGTTAGTAGGATTCCGCCCATGGGACTTAGTTTCGAAGAGTTTTAAATGAGATGTTTCCCGAGCAGCCTGAAAGATAAAGCTAAGTCTTGGCTTCTATCTATAGAGCCGAGATCACTGACAGATTGGGATATGGTTTATGATAAATTCGTGAACCAGTTTTATTCATCCCAGACAATGGGGAAACTTAGGAGACAGATCGCTAGTTTTGATCATCAAGATGTCACCAATATGCAAGAGTCAATTTGAGACAGCGTTCGGAGATGATTTTGGGGATTTAACTACCCTAGAAGCCAAGAGAGTGTTAGAAAAGATTAGCGAGAAATCCAGGCAAACAAATTCTTGGCCTCAAAAACTTAAGGTTAATGAAGTCTCAGTAACTCATAATGAAGACGACAAGAGGTTCGAAGAAATGGCCAAAGAGATGGTAGCCCTGAAAGCCGAGCTCGCGAGTTAGGCTTCTTCAAAAAAGGTCATTGAAGTATGTGGTCGTTGCGGAGCACCAGGTCATTTGGTGGCTGAATTTACAAAGGACTATAACCCCTACTCGAACACGTATAATCGAGGGTGGCATGATCACCCAAATTTCAAGTTTTGTCCTGGGAACCCAAATCATGTGTCGATGCCTCCGCAGACCGACCCACAGTACCTGCCCACACCCCCACAAACCAAATATCCGACGAAGGGGCAAGGACCTACTCAAGTTAAACCAGTCAATCAGTTGTTGGAATTACAGCAAAATCAAGTAGTTGAGACCATTGTAATCGGGACAGAATTGTGGTAGTCAATGTCCAGGTAAGTGATCTTAAAGTGCAGGTAAATGACCTTTCTAAGAGCATGAAGAATATGGAGCCAATGATGGATTAAATAGAAGCTTTTGTGGCAAAAATGTCGAACGAAAAGGACAAACTTCCAAGTCAACCAGAGCAGGCCTTAGCTGTTCATGTCCTTCGAAATGGGGAAAAGACTGATAATCGTGTAGTCGAGCAAGAGGAGTAAGAAGGAGAGGTAACCACTATTCTGATGCTAGTTCTAAAAAAAGAAGGTGCAACCAAATCGGTGGACCTGATACATAATTCACTGAATCGCTATATTCCAGGATCCATTAAGGGGAAAATTTAAAACCAAGCACTTACTCAAACGCCAATTGACAATCCCAATCAGTCCTCAACGCAGCCAGTGCAAAATGCGACCATGATTTGAGATCCAATTTCTTTTCCAAGTCGCCTACGTCCGACCAAAGAAAATAAAAAATTCATGGAGCTTTATAATTTGTTGAAGAATGTGAATATTACCCTTCCTCTTTTCACTAGTACAAAAACTGCATTCTAGAACAAGCAAAAAAGTCAATCCAGAAGGGTATTTTAAAAACTGTTCTGGATAGCGCTTTCTAGAATGGTATTTTAAAATACCGTTCTAGAATGAAGACTTTTCAGAATGGTTCTACAATATCATTCTGGAAAGTAGACATTCAAGAACGGTTATGGAAAGACCGTTCTAGATTATGAGTCAATTCAGAACGGTATTCGAATAACGTTCTAAAATGTGTACTGATGTGGCAGGAGTAGGTCAGACCTGGTGTGGGTAGACCTGATTTGGCAAACTACTAGATAAGCACGGTTGGACCAGATTTCGGTCAGATCTTCTTCTCAAAGCAAGGCCTGATCTCCTCTCTGAGGAAGATTACGTTGAGCTGATTTCTAGAGGAAATCCTTGGGAAAGTCATTAGAAGATTGGCTCAGGATGGGCCAAGACTGTAGACCCGACCTGGGATAACAAAAAGGAGGTAAGGTCAACTCGGTCCTAAATAAAGGATTGATCGGGCTTTCTTAGAAGACAGGGCTGGTAAAGATAGCCACGGTTTGAGAATTTTCCTGACCTGGTAGAGATTTCAAGGACCCAGATGGTTGGAAAAAGGAGATCATGACAGTTTCAGCCTGGGTAAGGTTTGACCTGGCTTCTCCTAGAAAACATAATCGTCCTGAGCTGGAAAGAATTGAGGGAAGAGCAGGCCCAGGGAAGACCTGGCCTCCTGACCCCCTTTGAGGAGACAAGTGGGACCACTTGTCAGATTTTATTGCCTCAACGGCCCCTGATTCACGGCCCTTGTTCCCGAGATCCCGGAAAGGGTCCCCACTGGGAAAAACTATAAATATCTCAGCCCCAAGGCTGAGGGAGGTATGTCATTCTTTGTGCATTCCTTCTTCGCTTGCTAAGAGAAACCTCATACGCTTTACTGACTTAAGCATTAGAGAGGTTTTCACCAGAAAACCACCGGTGGTCCTTTCTAACGTGTTTTTGTGTGCAGATCAAAAGGGTGTTCAAGGTTCCAGGCGTTGTTCTGGACGTTGGTCATATTTTTGGTCAAAACAATTGGCGCCGTCTGTGGGAAAGCGATCAAGCTAAGACGTGAGGATTTTCTATGGCTTTAGACAGTTTACGACGAAACTTGGTGGGAGAGCTCGGCATAACTCCCAGCTCCTCCGTTCCATGGGTTATGCCACGGTCAGCAGAAACGTCCACGGCTAGGCCCGAGGGAGCAGAGACGTCAGCGGCAGTGGGATCAGGCACCATGCCGCCCCCCTCCGGCGGATCAACGCCTGCCGCTGGTGGATTGTTTAATGACGTCCTCCTCAGGCACTTGTCTAAGCTCATCGAAAAGGACGTGGAGACAGCTGTGGAGAAGAAGTTCGCAGAGATGTCAACGCTGCCGTCCGGCGCATGGCCAGATCGAATAGTTCCACCGACGGAAACTGAGCCACTGCGCGGCCAGCGCATGGATCGGACCCCTCTTTAGGATAGAGAAGAGCATTTCTGTATTTCAGATAGCGAGACGACAAGCCAAGCTATTCCAGGTCTGGCTGAGCAGATGCAGATCCTACAGAAGGAGGTGCGAGAGTTCAAGAAGAAGATGATGGGCACAGGCATAGTGCCAGCGCGGCGAGGCACTCCGTTTATAGAAGAGGTCATGCACGATTATGTACCGGCTTCATATCACTCTCTAGGCTTTGAGTACAATGGGACCACAGATCCGTGGGACCATCTCAGCCATTTTAAAATAGCAGCGGTGGTGCATAAGTTCTCGGACGCAGTCATGTGCCGGGTCTTCCCGATGACCTTCACCAAATCAGCTCAGCTATGGTTTAGCCAGTTGCCACCACGATCTATCAGCACTTTTGATGAGTTCAACTCGGCCTTCCTGCACCATTTCACCAGCTGCAGGAAGTACTAGAAGATGACACTCGAGCTTTTCAGCCTAAAGTAGAAAGAGAACGAGAGTCTGCGCGCCTATATCAATAGGTTTACAACGGCAAAGCTAGAGGTGCCTTCTGCATCGGAAGATCTCCTTGTGAATGCATTGGCACAGGGCCTCAGGCATGGGGAATTCTTTCAGTCGCTGGTAGTGAAGCCAGCCCTGAAATTCGGAGAGCTTCTAGAGAGCTTAAAAGTATATTCACTTGGAGGAGGCCTTGAAAATCATGGAGGAAGGAGAAAAGAAAAGGGAGAGGTATGACAGAGAAGATAGGGCAAAGAGAGGTATGACAGAGAAGATAGTGCAGCGATGAAGAAGCCCAGGCCAGACCTGTCTGGAGGGAGACCCCGTTTTGATAAGTATACCCCTCTGGCAACGCCGCAGGGTGAAATTTTGCAAGCAATTGAGATGCACCCAGAGCTGAAATGGCCTAAGACTTACTCGCAGAAGCCCAGGAAGGAAAGTTCTGACTGATTCTGCCGTTTCCATAATGAGTATGGACATGATACTGACCAATGCACTCATTTGAAGGACGAACTTGAGAGAATGGTTCAGGCAGGGCACCTGAAGGAGTATGTTCGAATGAGGAAACCAGATCTGGTCATAGCAGCTATGACCGGTCTCAGCAGAGTAAGAGAGATCAGGATAGGGGTCGTACTGAAGGAAGACAGACTGATCAGGCCCAGGTCATTCATGGAGAAATCCAGATGCTTACTGGAGGAGAATTAGAAGAGCATTCTAAGCGGACGCAACATAGCTACGTTAGAGCTGCAAGAGACTTAGTTCGAAAATCACGAGAGGTTGGGCAAATGGCATCCACGCCAAATATCTGTTTCGGATCAGAAGATGGCGATGGCATTTTGGCCCCTCACATGGACGCTTTAGTTATAACGGCTACCATCGCCAATTATAACGTGAGGTGAATTTTCGTGGATACAGGAAGTTCTGCTGACATCTTGTTTTATGATTGTTTTCAAAAGTTGAAGTTAGATGTCGAGGTGGAAGAGGTTACCACCTCTTTGGTTGGGTTTGCAGGGGGAGCCCTGAAGCCTTTGGGAGCGATCAGGCTCCTCGTGACATTGGGTGAGGAGCCATACAGGGTGACTAGAATGGTACGTTTTCTTGTAGTGGATGCGCCATCCTCTTATAACGTTATGCTTGGCCGACCATCCCTGAGCCAGTTCCAGGTTGTGATATCGGTTTATCATATGAAGATGAGTTTCCGGCGGAAGATGGAACAGGCGAGGTAAGAGGTGATCAGTATGCGTCACGACAGACATATGTTGAATGCATTAAGAGGAATAGTGAGGAGGAAAGACAGAGCAAGAGGGCTCGGGTAGAGCAACCGAGGCTAGACCTGGTTAGGAGAGAAGAAGGGCTGATGTTAGTTGAAGTATTTCCGGGGGATGAGAGTAGAGTCCTCCGCGTAGGAACAACTCTTATCCCAGAGGTCTTGACAGACCTGGTTTCGCTGTTAAGAGATAGTGCAGATGTTTTCGCCTGGTCTCCCCAAGACCTGGTGGGGATTGATCCGGATGTAACTGAGCACCAGCTTAACATTAGCCCTGATATGAAGCCAGTCAAACAGAAGAAGAAGAACTTCGGGCTTGAAAGGAGGCCATCATTGAAGCTGAGGTAAAGAAATTGCTAAAGCCTAAGCATATCCAGGAGATACAATTTCCTGAGTGGCTCTCTAACGCTGTGCTGGTCCCTAAGACACAGGAAGACTGGCGTATGTGCATTGATTTTCGGGATCTTAACCGTGCCCGTCCAAAGGACCACTACCCTCTGCCAAGAATCGACCAGCTGGTTGATTCCACCTCTGGTTGTTAACTCCTGAGCATGATGGATGCTTCACAGGGTTATCACCAGATCAGGCTGGCGAAAGAGGACTGGACTGGAAGCGAGTTAGCTTTATAACCCCAAAGGGGACGTATTGCTACGTGGTCATGCCATTTGGGCTCAAGAATATGGGCGCCACATATCATCGATTAGTGGACAAGTGAGCCAGATCGGATGAAACATGGAGGTTTATGTGGATGATATGCTAGTAAAGAGCATGAAGGAAACGTCGCATGTCAGCGACTTGAGGGAGACGTTTGATACCCTGAGGAGGTACAGGATGAAGCTCAACCCCAAGAAATGTGCATTTGGGGTCAGAACTGGAAAGTTCCTAGGGTATATAGTGACAGAGAAAGGCATCGAGGCTAACCCAGAAAAGGTTAGAGCTATTATGGACATGCAGGCGCCAAGAAATGTCAAGGAAATGCAGTGCTTGGCAGGCCGAATCAATGCGTTGAGCAGATTCGTCTCTCTCTCGGCTGAGAAGAGCTTGCCATTTTTTTAAGCCCTGCGTAAAAATGCCAAATTTCAGTGGAATAGCGATTGTGAGGATGCATTTAGGATGCTGAAAGAACATTTGGCTGGCATGATCTTGCTCACAAAGCCTATTCAGGGGGACCCCTTAATCCTATACTTATCTGTTGGACAGCAAGCAGTCAGCTCTGTCTTGCTTAGAGAGGAAGGCAAGGCGCAGAAGCCAGTCTACTACTGGAGCAAGGTCTTGCATGATGCAGTGGTCAGGTATATCGAAATAGAACGGGCAATGCTTGCTCTCGTGGGCACGGCTCGCAAGCTACGTCCATACTTCCTCTCACATGGCATAGTCGTACGGACCAATCTGCCCTTGAAGGCCATAATGGACAAACCGGAGGCATCAGAAAGACTGGTCAAGTGGATAATCAAACTCAGCGAGTTTGATATTACATTCAAGGCCAGGACAGCCATTAAGGCCCAGGCGCTGGCAGATTTCATGCAGGAAATGACCAGCTCTTCCGATGACAGGCATGAATGGACAATCTTTACAGATGGCTCTGTACGAAATCAGGGCTGCGGGGCAGGAATAGTTCTGATCGACCCAGCAGGTGTAGCCACTGAGTATGCCGTACGCCTGAATTATACTCTGTCCAATAACGTGGCAGAGTATGAGGCCCTCCTGAGAGGAGTTCAGATGGTACGGGATTTGGGGGCAGAACAGGTTTGTGCTAAGGCGGATTCCCAGCTCGTCTGTAAATAGATAAGCGGAGAATTTGAGACAAGGGAAGATAGCATGCAGATGTATTTGGCCAAGTTCAGGGAGCTCGCCAGGGATATGAAATCTTTGACAGTCTTGCAAATCCCTAGAGAAGAGAATGGAAGAGCTGACTATCTAGCGAAGGTAGCTAGCTCAGCTACGGACTGCCGCAAAAGGGTGATTACTCTACTGAAGGCAGATGCAGAGTTCGGGACAGAGCAGGTGTGCTCGGTGATTGAAGGAGATGACTGGCGCTCTCCCGTAAAGGCATATCTAGAGAAGGGAGTCTTGCCAGAGGATAAGAAGGAATCAGTAAAGGTATGGACCAGGGCTGCCAGATTTTGTTTGGTCAAAGGAGAGTTGTTCCGAAGAGGATTTGGACAGCCCCTCTTAAGATGCCTGAGCAGGGGAGAAGGAGCCTTGGTCCTTAGATAAATCCACGAGGGATGTTGTGGCAACCACACGGGCGCCAGATCTCTCTCAAGTAAGATCTTGCGGGCGGGGTATTTCTGGCCACAACTGCGAAAAGAGGCAGAAGATTTTGTATGTACTTGCGAGAAATGCCAGAAGAACTCATCGTTACACAGGCCTGCAGAAGAGCTTATAACGATGATCTCTCCTTGTCTATTTGCCAAGTGGGGAATCAATTTGTTCGGCCCCTTTCCTATGGCTCCTGCTCAAAAGAGATTCCTGATAGTAGCAATTGATTATTTTAGCAAATGGGTGGAAGCCGATGCCTTGGAAAAAATCAAAGAGGATGCGGTCATGAAATTCTTATGGAAAAATGTTGTTTGCAGATTCGGCGTCCCCATAATTCTGGTCTCGGATAATGGCACCCATTTCATGGGTGCCAGAATTAGAGCTTGGTGCGCAAAGATGAAAATTGAATAGCACTTCACATCTGTCTACCATCCCAAGGCTAACGGTCAAGTAGAGGTCACCAATCGCATATTGGTGCTCGGGATCAAGACACGTTTGGAGAGAGCTGGAGGCAGATGGGTGGATGAGCTGAATTCAATCTTATGGGCATACAGAACTAACCCTAAGGAAAGCACAGGGGAAATGCCTTTCAGCGCAGTTTATGGTATGGATGTTGTGGTGCCTGCCGAGGTTAGCATGGAGACTCATCGAGTTCAGAATTTTTTCGAAGAACAGAATGAGGTGTTAATTCAAGATGCTTTGGACTTGGTAGAGGAGAAAAGAGATAGAGCTGCTGTCAGAATGACACACATCAAAGGGCGAATAAAAGCATCTTACGATAAATCCGTGGTCAAAAGGCAGTTCCAGGTGGGAGATCTGGTTCTGAGAAGAGCTGATTTGGGAAAGGCAAAAGGAAAATTAGACGCCGCGTGGTAAGGACCGCTACGAGTCATCCAAATCTTAACGGGAGGCGATTATAAATTGGAAGAGCTGGATTGGACCGAGATCCCCCGTGTTTGGAATATTGCTAATTTACGAAAATTTTATGCATAGTTGTAATTTGTTGATGTTTATTTGCCTTATTGAATAAAATTGCAGGTTTATTCTCAATTCACCAGTTTAAGTACGTGTTCATAATTAAGCAAGGATTGGCTAATTGGGGGATGCCCTCGATTTTGCCTGACCTGATTGTCAGTTTAAGCCAGGTTTGGCTAAGGGCGGATGCCCTCAATTTTGCCTGACCTGATGGACAGTTTAAGCCAGGATTGGCTACGGGCGGATGCCCTCGATTTTCTGACCTGATTGTCAGTTTAAGCCAGGATGGGCTAAGGGCGGATGCCCTTGATTTTCCTGACCTGATTTTCAGTTTAAGCCAAGATGGGCTAAGGGCGGATGCCCTCGAGTTTGCCTGACTTGATTGTCAGTTTAAGTTAGGATTGGATAAGGGCGGATGCCCTCGATTTTGCCTGACCTGATGGTTAGTTTAAGCCAGGATTGGCTTTGGGCGAATGCCCTCGGTTTCTTGACCTGATTGTCAGTTTAGGCCAGGATTCGCTACGGGTGGATGCCCCGAACTTCTTAACCTGACTGGCAACTCGAACCAGTCCTATTTAAAAGGATTGACCAAGGACAATCGTCCGTTGAATATTCTAACTTGCCTGAATAGGTACACCAGGACAACCAGCATTGTTCCAACCCAAAAAGTGAGCAACCCGAACCACACCTGAAAACTCAAGAGCTTCTTAAACCTACACCACAAAAATAGATTAGAAAGGACCACCAGTGGTTTTCTGGTGGAAACCTCTCCGATGCTTAAGTCAGTAAGCGTTTGAGGTGTTTTTCCAGAAACAAAGCAAGAATGCTCAAGAGAATGACATACCTCCCTCAGCCTTGGGGCTGAGATATTTATAGCTTATTCCCGTGGGGACCCCAGCCGGGATCCCAGGAACACGTGCCGCGAATCATGGGCCGTTTGTGAAATAGTTTCTGAACAAGTGGTCCCACTTGTTCCTTCTCAAGTAAACCGAAGGCCAGGTCTGACCAAGCCAGCGAATCATTTATTATTTTCAGGGTTGCCTAGCCAGGAGTACTTCTTAAGTGGGCAGATCGGCCCAGTCTCCCCATCTGTAATCACTATTGATTTCAGATCTTTCCCAATTCAGATCTGGCTGGAATATCTAGAAGTTCCTCGATGGGGACCCTTCTTCGGGATCTTGGGAACAAGGCCCGTAAATCAAGGATCATCCAGGTAACGAATGGTCCCCCATTTGCCTTTTCCTATTAAAAAACTACCAGGTCTGTCTAAGGCCACCACTGTCCCAAGAGAGATTTGACCATACTATTTTACACGCAAGTAAATCAGCTCTCCCCACCTTTACTACTAAATTCAGGTTTACCTCAATCCAGGTCTTACTAATACTGCCCTATCAACTCCTCCCCCCCAAAAAGGGTTGAGGTAGAGCGGCTAGGTGCATGGGCCCTTAGTAATAAATGAGGTCCCACGTCTTTTAGTGCTTCTCGTACTAGTACGAATCCCAAGGGACATGCTAAACTGCCAGGGCTAATTATTGGCATTTAGCGGTGTCGCACATTTCCAAACGGTTACTGTACTCCCACGTCCTTCCAGGTACTGCCTCGTCAGCCCTAGTTTAGAGTCCTAGCCGTTTCAACTCACCTTTTAGGGCACTGTTCGCCTGCCCGCATTTAATGCGCAAATCCCATCACATCCCACCTTTCTTGGTTTTCGTATCTTGAAATCATTCACTTTGTCTTTTATTCCCGCTGGTTTCCTTTCTCTATTTCACTTTTCATCTTCTGCTTTCTCCTTCCTTTTTTTTTCTCAAACTTTCACAAATCCGTCTCTCTCAATATTCCGGCAAACTTCTCCTCACCAACTCTCAATTATTCCGACGATCTTTACGAACCAGGTACCCTTCTTCACTCTTACCTTTTTTTTTCTTCTTCTTTTTTTCAATTTTTATAATGTCATCCTCTACAGAAATTAGGGTTACCCTTCCTCTGCTGTCCGCCCTCCCTGAGGCGGCGGCGACTCTTTCCTCTCCGCCGCCTGCGATATCAGAGGCGGTGAAAATTCCTTCTACTTCTACATCCACTACCCCAGAGGGGGCCGAGGTCTCTCCATCTTCATCACCTGACCCTCCAGAGATAGCAGCGGCCCTCTCATCACCGCCTTATATTCCGGCGACGGTCGCCACCTCTTCTTCAGGGGGTGTAGCGTATCCTCCGCCACTCCCCGATCACCCCAAAATTACCTCCATACTTAATTAAAATACTATAGATGAGATTCGTTATAAATATAATATTAAAGACCCTTATGATCCCTATGCCCCTCCAGCCTGCACCCTGGCCTGCCAAGCTCTGGCAGGTAGGGTGACCTTTTATGTTGACCAGTTCCAGGCGGGCCTGCGCCTGCCTGTCAACCCCATGATGCTAGAGATTGCCAAAATGTACCAAATCCCTATTTTTCAATTTTCCCCTAACTCTTTTAGGATCATGGTGTGTTATAACCTAGCCATGCGCTACGCAGGCCAGGACCCGATGGCCCTGGTCTTCTATCAGCTCTTCCAGGCGAAGAGTCTTCCCCCCAATCGCTTTTACCTCGCGGTCAGACCCGGGGTCCACTTCATACACAAACTCCCGACCTCCAATAAATCCTGGCGCAAAAAATTCTTTTTTGTTCATTGTGATGGGGATTGGGGTTTTGACCCCGTCCCCATAGATGCCTTGCCCTCCTATCCTCCCTTGACAGCGGCGTCCAGGCATTCCCGTATTCAGAAGATAGTGGCAACTCTGAATGCAAACCCTGTCAACGTGAATGACCTTCTCACCCCTTCAGTCTTAGAGACTTTTAATGACACTTGTGAGATAGGTCCACTGCCGTCTGAGATTGGTAAAAAAGCTTTCTCATTCTGACCTTATTATATCATATTTTGATGTTTTATGTGTCTGATTTTCTTATTCCCCCTTTTTTCAGAAAAAATGATGCGATTGCTATTCGAGGCTTCTGACAGAGAAGGCCCAGTGGCTGACTCAGCAACGCCGACTCAGGAAGCAGGTGCTTCCAGTGCTCCTCGAGCCCAGGGCTCTCTTCCTGCTGCGCCGTCCGTGCGCCCCCGATCAGTAAGGCATGTCATCTCCGATTCAGAGGAAGAAGACATGCCTCTCACGAAGAGGCCTCGATCCGGCCGAGGCCGGGGTGTGGTCATTTCAAGCAACCCCTCCCCAGCACCTGCCGCAGCTCCCGTGGCCCCCACTGTGCGCAGTTCTGGTCCCCCTCGGCGGACTTAAGTTCTAAACTGCTCAGGAGACGTGGCAGTTCGCCACGTGAGTGGCCAATGCTCCCCTGAAGATCTGCGAGCCCTAGAGCAGATGAGTGACAGGGAGCTGTTAGAGTCGTGGTGCCAAGATGAGGCCCGGGTAAGCCAACCTTTCTTTCCTTTCTTTACTTTTCTATTACACCTTCCAAGTCTTTAACAATTTTCTGGTTTGCTTCCAGGCTGAGGCGAAGAGGGCCCTTCTAGCCATCAGGGCAACCCGGTCTTTGGGCCAAGTCAGCCTTACCAAGGAGATTGAAGACCTCAAGGAAAAGATGCAGCGGCTGCGAGCCTTGTCTAAGGACAAGATAAAAGAGGCTAAAAAGCTGCAGGAGGAGGTGGACGGGCTGAAGAAAGCCCAGAAGAAAGTGGTAGAAACAGCTCGGGCAGAGGCTCGGGATGAGGCCATCGCTGAGGCGAGGAGCTTGGCTGATGAGGCTCTTGCCAAGGCCAAGGGCGAGTGGAAGGCGGAGTTCCTCAACTCGGAAGAAGGGTTGAGGCTGGTTCAAGTGGCCAGGGATGAGGCTAAGAAGGCCTTCCTGGGATCCAAGGCTCTTTTCTCCCTCCTCTTCCCAGAAGCCGTGGTATATTACAACTGTGGCTTGGATGAGCAGGCCAAGTGGGTCCAGGCCAATCCTGACGTCCCTTTTGACCGGGTTAGCAGAGTTCGCCGAGCATGTTCATGCTCTTCTCTGTTCTCCTGAACCTGATAAAGCTCAACCAGACCTGACCCTCTCCGTGGTTCCCCCGACTTCATCTCCCTCCCCAACCTTCGCAGGTCTGGGTGAGCTGCCTGGGGGTGCTTCTCTAGGAGGTCTGTCGGAGGGCGTGGTAGAGCAGCTGCCCATGGAGCCGAGAATGGATATGGAGGTCGAGCCGTAGGCTGTAAAGAGCTTCATTTCAAAGCAGACCTTGTAGGATGCCTGTGTGGCTGGTCTGATTGTATTTCTGCTAAGCGTATGTAATGCCGAACAAGTTAAAAACTTTTAATGATGAATGCTTTTCTTTTTGTCTGGTAGCGACTCTTGAACTTTCTAGGGTTTCCTGAATATCCGGAAACCCTATAACTTTTTGATTCCTCTCACGTGCCTCCGATTTCAATATATATTCGTATGTATGCTTTATCTTTTTCATTATCCATCTGCAAAATGTCTTCATCTCCTCTGATCGAAGAACTTAATACGGTGAAGAGAAAAAACATTTCCCTGGTTGTGGAGAAACTCAAGCTCTCCGACCAGCTGGTCTTACTCAAAGAAAAAATTGGTTCTCTTTATCGCCTTTTGGAGAGGAAAAGGCAGAAGAAGCGTCACTACAAAAGGGAATGGGCCAAACTCCGACAAATCAACCGTCAGCTACAAGAGGAGAAGGCAAACTTGGTTGACTCGGTGAGTCGCCTGACCATTGCTGCTGGCGAAGCTCATGTTCTTGCAGGACGGTCTGACCAGTATCGCCGCCGTCTGCATGAGACAGAGCGGGAGCTTTGGCGCATTCGCCGAGCCTTAGCCTCCGACCAAAGTTCTTCACCCAGATAGGCGTCTGGGTTTTATCTTCATTTATTTCCTGCAATTTTAATGTAATCAAAGTTGCCAACCCTCCGGGGAAGGTGTGCAACCTGCGCTTGTTCTGTTGAATGGTCAGTAATATATATGAGCTTTGTGCCTTTCATGTGTGTCACAGTTTTACTCCAATAAGTTTTGAATCGGATCTTTTTTGCTTATTCAAATCGCTCAAACTTGTGTTTTGTGTCAGTGCCTTAGTAATTCAGCACTTAACTCATAAGATATCTTATTTCGCTTGTGTGGTCTAGCTGACGATCAAGTCAGGTAGATCGGTGTATTCGCCTTTAGTTTTTCTTGACTTGAGCTGTCAATCAGGTCGGGAAAATTATTGGCAACCGTCCTGGCCAGACCTGGCTTTATCAATCAATCAGGTCGGGCGAAATCTAGGACATCGGTTCTTAGCAAGTCCTGGCTTTCACCGACAATCAGGTCGGGCAAAATCTAGGACAACTGTCCTTAGCCAATCCTGGCTTTAACCAACAATCAGGTCGGGCAAAATCTAGGACATCCGTCCTTAGCCAATCCTGGCTTTCACCGACAATCAGGTCGGGCAAAATCTAGGACATCCATCCTTAGCCAATCCTGGCTTTAACCGACAATCAGTTCGGGCAAAATCTAGGACATCCGTCCTTAGACAATCCTGGCTTTAACCGACAATTAGGTCGGGCAAAATCTAGGACATCGGTCCTTAGCCAATCCTGGCTTTATTCGTATATAAACTGGTGCATGGGATAAAACCTGCAATTTTATTCAAGAAAGACAAACAAGCATTTAAAAATTACAACTATGTATAAAATTTTCGTAAGTTAGTGATGTTCCAAGCGCGAGGGATCTCAGTCCCATCTAGCTCTTCAAGTTTATAAGCGCCTCCTGCTAAGACCTGAATGACTTGAAATGGCCCTTGCTAAGATACATCCAGCTTCCCTTTTGCCTTTCCTAGGTCAGCTCTTCTTAGGACCAGGTCTCCTACCCAAAATTGCCTTTTGACTATGGATTTGTCATACATGGCCTTTATCCTTCCCTTAATATGCGCCATCCTTGCTACGGCTTGTTCTCTTTTCTCCTCAATCAAATCCAGAGCATCTTGCCTCAACAGCTCATTCTGCTCTTCATTGAAATTCTGGATCCGGTGTGTTTCTAAGCTGACTTCTGCAGGTACTACAGTGTCCATGCCATACACGAGGCTAAAGGGGGTTTCACCTGTACTTTCCTTTGYATTTGTGCGATACGCCCAAAGGACTGCACTCAGCTCTTCCACCCATTTGCCCCCAGATCTTTCTAAGCGTGACTTAAGTCCCTGGATAAGAATGCGATTAGTTACTTCAACTTGACCATTCGCTTGTGGATGATATACAGACGTGAAATGTTGTTGGATATTCATCTTAGTACACCAGGCCTTGATTTTGGCTCCCATGAATTGGGTTCCATTGTCTGATATCAATATCCTTGGCACACCAAAGCGACAGACCACATTTTTCCATATGAATCCCATCACCACCTCTTCCGTTATCTTGGCCAAATCTTCTGCCACCACCCATTTGCTAAAGTAGTCTATAGCTACAATTAAGAATCTTTTTTGAGCTGGAGCCATCGGGAATGGCCCGACCAGGTCGATTCCCCACTTCGCAAAAGGGCAGGGGGAGCTCATTGTTAACAGTTCTTCCGCAGGATGATGGATCAAAGGAGCCATTTTCTGACACTTTTCACATTTTCGCACGAAGACCTCAGCCTCCTTCCTCAATAAAGGCCAAAAATAACCAGCCCTTAACACCTTGCTAGCTAGAGCTCTGGCCCCCATGTGATTGCCGCAACACCCTTCATGAATCTCACGCAGTACCAGAGCTCCTTCTTCTTGACTCAGGCATCTCAATAAGGGCTGGCCAAATCCTCATTTAAACAGATCTTCCTTAATTAGGCAAAACCTGGCAGCCCTGGAACGTATTTTCGCCGCCTCTTTCCTATCCTCCGGCAAGACCTCCTGTTCCAAGTATGCCTTTATAGGAGAGCGCCAGTCCTCCCCTTTAATGATTGAGCATACCTGTTCTGTTCCAAATTCTCCGTCCGCCTGTAGTAGAGTAATCACTCTTTCTTGAGAATCCGCAGCCGAGGTGGCCACCTTTGCCAAGAAATCAGCTCTTCCATTTTCCTCTCTACGGATCTGCAGGACCGTTAGGTTTTTCATACCTCTAGCGAACTCTCTATACCTGGCCAAATATCTCTGCATATTTTCTTCTCTCGTTTCAAACTCTCCGCTGATCTGCTTGAAAACAAGCTGAGAATCTACCCTGGCGCACACTTGCTCTGCACCCAGGTCTTTCGCCATCTGAATTCCTCTTAGAAGGGCCTCATACTCTGCAGCGTTATTAGAAAATGTTGTGCTTAGCCGAATGGCGAACTCAGTGGATGTGCCTGCTGGATCCGTTAAAACAATTCCAGCCCCACATCCCTGGTTACAGACAGAGCCATCCGTGAAAATCGTCTATTCCTTCAACTCTCTCAGAGGACCGATCATTTCTTGCATGAAATCAACTAGGGCCTGGGCTTTAATTGCCGTTCTGGCCTCAAAGCTAATATCAAATTCGCTTAGCTCAATTATCCACTTGACCAGTCTCCCTGACGCCTCTGGCTTATCCATGACGACTTTCAATGGCAAGTTCGTCCGTACGACTATACTATGTGAGAGGAAATATGGTTGCAATTTCCGAGTTGTGCCTACTAGAGCTAGTACTGCCCACTCTACCTCTACATACCTTACTTCGGCATCATGTAAGACCTTACTCCAGTAGTAGACTGGCTTCTGTGCCTTTCCTTCTTCTCGAATCAAGACAGAGCTAACTGCTTGCTGTCCGACCGATAGGTACAAGATAAGGGGTTCTCCTAGAACAGGCTTTGTTAGCAAGGTCATGCCAGCCAAGTGTTCTTTCAAAATTTTAAACGCATCTTCACATTCTCTAGTCCACTCAAAACGGGCTTTTTTACACAAAGCTTGGAAGAAAGGGAGGCTCTTCTCTGCCGAGCGTGAGACAAATCGGCTCAAGGCATTAATACGTCCCGCTAAACACTGCATTTCTTTAACATTCCTGGGTGTCTGCATCTCCATAATTGCTCGTACCTTTTCCGGGTTGGCCTCAATCCCCCTTTCCGTAACCATGTACCCGAGGAACTTGCCAGCTCTTACCCCAAACGCGCATTTTTTAGGGTTAAGCTTCATTCGGTATTTTCTCAGTGTAGCAAAGGTCTCTTTCAGATCATTCACATGGGAGGTTGCCTTGATGCTCTTGACTAGCATATCATCCACGTATACCTCCATGTTTCTCCCAAGCTGATTTTTAAACATTTTATCTGCTAACCTCTGGTATGTGGCGCCGGTATTCTTTAGCCCGAAAGGCATGACCACATAACAGTAGGTACCCTTCGGGGTGATAAAGCTAACTCTCTTCCAATCCTCTTTCGCCAGCCTGATCTGATGGTAACCCTGTGAGGCGTCCATCATACTCAAGAGCTCACATCCAGCAGTAGAATCAACTGATTGATCAATCCTCAGAAGTGGGTAGTGATCTTTCGGACAAGCTCGGTTAAGGTCACGGAAATCAATGCACATTCTCCAATCTTCTTGGGTTTTGGGAACTAATACAGCATTGGAGAGCCATTCTGGGAATTGGATTTCCTGGATATACTTTGCATTAAGTAGTTTTTCCACCTCTGCTTCAATAATGGCCTCTTTCTCAGGTCCGAAATTCCGCTTTTTCTGCTTTACCGGCTTCACATCTGGGCTGATGTTTAGGCGATGCTCCATCACTTCCGGATCAATCCCCATTAAGTCCTGAGGGGACCATGCGAACACATCTGCATTCTCTCTTAATAAAGCTACCAGGGCTGTCAAGACTTCTGGGCTAAGCGTCGTCCCCACGCGGAGAATTCTACTCTCATCACCCGGAAAAACCTCTACAAGCATCAATCCCTCCTCACCTCGAGTCTGAGCTATCCGCGGCTGCTCTATCCGAGCCTTCTGTCTTGAAGCATATTGGTCACCTCTGACTTCTCTCGTTCCGTCTTCCGCCGGGAACTTCATCTTCATATGAAAGACTGATATGACAGCCTGGAATTGGCTCAAAGATGGCCGACCCAACATGACATTATAGGAGGAGGGTGCGTCCACCACCAAGAAATGCACCATCCTTGTCACCCTATACGGCTCTTCTCCCAATGTCACGAGGAGCCTCACTGCTCCCAAGGGCTTCAGGGCTCCTCCTGCAAATCCAACTAAGGAGGTGGTGACCTCTTCCAGCTCAACGTCCAGTTTCAATTGCCGAAAGCAATCATAAAACAAAATGTCGGCGGAACTTCCGGTATCCACGAAAATTCTCCGCACATTATAACTGGCGATGGTTGCAGTTATAACCAGAGCATCCATGTGTGGAGCTAAGATGCCATCGCCATCTTCGGACCCAAAATAAATGTTAGAGGTAGATGTCATATGTCCTACATCACGTGATTTGCAGCTCTGACATAACTGTGCTGCGTTCGCTTAGAATGCTCCTCCAGTTCCCCTCCAGTAATCATCTGGATTTCTCCGTGGATAACATGGGCTTTATCAGATCTTCTTATCCCAGTAAGTACCCTATCCTGGACTCCCTTACTTGGCAGAGATCGATCATAATTCTTACTGCCAGACCTAACTTCCTCTCTCCTCATCCGGACATACACCTTCAGATGTCCGGCCTGAACCATCCTCTCCAACTCATCTTTTAGATGCGTGCACTGGTCAGTGTCGTGCCCATACTCGTTGTGGAAGCGATAGAAGCGATCAGATCTTTCCCTCCTGGGCCTCTGCGAGAAGGTCTTCGGCCACTTCAGGTCTAGATGCTTCTCTATTGCCTGCAAGATTTCACCCTGTGGGGTTGCCAAAGGTGTGTATCTATCAAAACGAGGCCTCCCTCCAGGCAGGTCTGGCCTAGGCTTTTTTAGAACTCCTCTTTCTTCATGATCATGCCTCTCTCTCTTCCTCTCTCCTTCGTCCTTGATCTTCAAGGCCTCCTCCAAGTGGATATACTTCTCAGCTCGCTTCAAAAGCTCTCCAAACTTCACCGCTGGCTTAACAACGAATGACTGAAAGAATTCTCCTCTTCTCAAACCCTGTGTCAGAGCATTCACCAACAGCTCTTCAAAGACAGAGGGCACCTCTAACTTAGCGGTTGTAAACCTGTTGATGTAGGCACGAAGGCTCTCATTCTCTTTCTGCTTCAAACTGAAAAGCTCAAGCGGCATTTTCTGGTACTTCCTGCAGCTCGTGAACTGGTGCAGGAAGGCCGAGCTGAATTCGTCAAAATTACTAATAGATCTCGGCGGCAGCTGGCTGAACCAGAGCTGAGCTGATTTAGTAAAAGTCATCGGGAACACCCGACACATGACCGCGTCTGAAAATTTGTGTACAGCGGCCGCAATTTCAAATCTACTCAAATGGTCCCATGGATCCGTGGTCCCATTATATTCAAAACCCAGGGACCTGTATGAAGCCGACACTTCGTCACGCATCACCTCTTCCGTGAATGGGGTGCATCGCCGTATCAGAACTGGGCTAGTGCTCGCCATCTTCTTCTTAAACTCCCGCACCTCTTTCTGCAGGCTCTGCATCTGCTCAACTAGGCCTGGATTAGTCTGGCCTGAGGTTTCTCCATCGGAAGTGGAGAGAAGCTCTTCCCTATCCTGAACAGGGGTCCGATCCATGCGCTGGTTGCGTGGTGGCTCTGTTACCGCCGCTGGAATCGCTTGATCCGGTTGTGCGTCAGGCGGTGGCGTCGAGACCTCAGCAAACTTTTTCTCGACTGCCACCTGTACAGCTTTGCTTATTAGCTCCGATAACTGCCTGAGCAAGGCGTCATTCAGCAAACCGCTAGCAACAGGTACTGAACCACCGGCAGAGGACGGAGCAGCACCTTCCGGGATCCCTGTCGATGGCTCGGCTCCCTCAGGCCTTGCTTGAGGCGTCTCTGCTGATCATGGCATGCCCCACGGCACGACAGAGCTGGGAGTTCCGCCGAGCTCTCCCACCATGTTTCGTCGTAATCCGTCGGAGGCCATGGAAAAGGAACTCACGTCTTAGCCTAGTTCGGTTCCCACAGGCGGCGCCAATTTGTTCCAACCCAAAAAGTGAGCAACCCGAACCACACCTGAAAACTCAAGAGCTTCCTGAACCTACACCACAAAAACAGATTAGAAAGGACCACCGGTGGTTTTCCGGTGGAAACCTCTCCGATGCTTAAGCCAGTAAGCGTTTGAGGTGTTTTTCCAGAAAGAAATCAAGAATGCTCAAGAGAATGACATACCTCCCTCAGCCTTGGGGCTGAGATATTTATAGCTTATTCCCGTGGGGACCCCAGCCGGGATCCCAGGAACACGTGCCGCGAATCATGGGCCGTTTGGGAAACAGTTTCTGAACAAGTGGTCCCACTTGTTCCTTCTCAAGTAAACCGAAGGCCAGGTCTGACCAAGCCAGCGAATCCTTTATTATTTTCAGGGTTGCCTAGCCAGGAGTACTTCTTAAGTTGGCAGATCGGCCCAGTCTCCCCATCCGCAATCACTATTGATTTCATCTCTTTCCCAATTCAAATCTGGCTGGAATATCTAGAAGTTCCCCGGTGGGGACCCTACTCCGGGATCTTGGGAACAAGGCCCGTAAATCAAGGATCATCCAGGTAACGAATGGTCCCCCATTTGCCTTTTCCTGTTAACAAACTACCAGGTCTGTCTAAGGCCACCTCTCTCCCAAGAGAGATTTGACCATACTTTTTTACACGCAAGTCAATCAACTCTCACCACCTTTACTACTAAATCCAGGTCTACCTCAATCCAGGTCTTACCAATACTGCCCTATCAAGCATTGATGCTTGACCTGACTGACAACCCAAGGCTTGTGAAATGCTTGCCCTGGTTGATTAACCCCAAGCAAGACCCGATTAAAATCGGAATCTTTAGAGGGTGAACCCAAAAACACAATCCGAGTATTTTGAACAGAAAAGATCGATTAAAAGAAAATTCTTTCATGTTTATCACGGTATCTTCACAAAGATATATTTCATTAGTTCTGGGAAATACAAAACACAAGTTGCCTACACCTTCTACGAAGGTTGGCAATTTTGATTACAAAATGCAGGAAATAAAAACAAAAACACAAAAGGTCATCCTTGAAAAGATCTCCGATCCGAAGCCAGAACCCGGCGAACACGCCAAAGCTCGTGCTCTGTCTCGTGATAGCGCTGACAATATTTATCAGCTCGCTCAGAGAGTGCATGTGCCTCGCCGGCGGCGATAGTCAATCGGCTAACGGACTCCACCAAATCAGCTTTTTCTTCTTGCACTTGGCGGTTCAATTGACGGAGCTCAACCCATTCCCGCTTGTAATGGCGCTTCTTATGTCTCTTCCTTTCCAGAAGACGATGGAAATAGCTGATTTTTTCTCGGAGCAAGGCAAGTTTATCGGAGAGTTTGAAATTCTCAACTGCTAGAGAGATGTTCTTTCTTTTCATAACATCGAGTTCTTGAAGAAGAGGAGAAGATGCCATTGCAAAGAATTGAAAAGAAAATGATGAATACATGTACATATTTAAGGGGATAAAAGCGTGTGCAAAAGGAATCAAAAGTACTAGGGTTTCCGGAAAACCAGGAAACCCTAGAAATCCAAACGTCACAACAAGACAAATATTTATCAAATATCAAGAAATCTAGTACAAGAGTTCGGATAAATAATAAAACAAATCGGCCACACAGGCCAAACTACAGATCTGTTGAAAAGCAAAAACAAGATAAAAAGCAGAGACAAGGCAATCTGGGCATCCTGAGCTACACCTCGGGGTCAGTCACTGCTAGCTCTTCCTCATGCCTGATTCTCGGCTTGGGAAACCTCAGCAAAGTCCTTCACGAACTGAGTAGAGTCTTGTAGATCACCCAGATTAGCAAAGGTTGGAGAGTTTGCCACCACCATTGCCAACGATTGTTCTGGGGGGGAGAGGAAGCTGAGGAGGAAGAGCAAAAGGTCTGATGGATATGATCAGCAAATGCTGCAGCGTCCAACAAGTGAAGACGGTCGTCCTCGGCAACATGACAAAAGTTGGTGGGCTCAGGAACGCCTGTGAGGGGGGCAGAGCGGTCAAAAGGGAGGGTGGGGTTTTCAGCTACCCACTTGGCATGAGCGTCCAGGCCCATATTATAGTAGACCTCGGCCTCGGGGACCAAGAGGTCATACAGCTCGACTGACCCCAGGAAGGCTCGGCGCGTGGTCTCCTGAGTTAGTTGAATCAGGCGCAGTCCTTCCTCTAAGTTGAGGAACTCGAGCCTTCCCTCAGCTCGCCCCTCGGTACGGACTTTGGCCTCTCCGTCGGCCTCCCCCTCAGCTCGGGCTTTCCTGGACTTCTCCTTGAGCTCTTGCTCCCGGAGAATGGCTTGGGCATGCTGCCTGCCCTCAGACTCCTGCGATTCTCTCAGAGCAGATTTAGCTCCTTCTAGCTCTGACTTGAGGAGCTCCATATCCCCGTCTAAACCGTGCACCTTAGCAAGTGCGCTCTGAAGCCGGGAAGATAGGTCCTGCTTCTGTTTTTTTAGGACCTCAATCTCCTTTTTTAGATCTACATGCAGCATAGAGCCGCGTGCCTGGGCTAGCAAGGAGGCCCTCCATACCACAGCCTGAGAAAATGGAGAAGGATGAATAGAAAAACTTGGAAAGATCAAAGATATAACAAATGATGGAATACTCATATGTGCCTCTGCCATACAGTAAGATTCGACCACCTCTGGATCGGACATCTTATCAACGACCCGGCGATAAGCTGTGGGGGCTAGTCCCATCATGAACTGCTTAGCTACCTCTCCGGTGCAGTTCAGATCTGACCTGTTAAAAAGAGCCTGATTAGGATAGGGAGGAACCTGGGGGACCGCCTCAGGGGGGGCTTGAGGAATGACTTGAGGCTCAGTTCGCCTCCGTTTCCACGTCTGCAGTTGCTGTTCCCCCTCAGGACTCTCGGAGGACAGGACTGTCATGGTTGGAGCTGTCGGCTCAGGCGTAATTCCCCTCGCCAGCTTTGGATTCTTCCTCACTGTCCCTGGAAGAATTTGCTCGGATGGAGCTGCCCTGGCTTGCTCCTGGGGATGGCTTTGGAGAGGCGCTACCAGGGTAACCTCCTCTGAAGTAGGAGAAGCTCTGGCAGACTCTCCCAAAGGGCTTTTTTGGCCCCCACCCGCGGCTTTCCTGGCCTTGGCGTCTAAGCGTGCTTGCATCATCTTCGCTGAAATAAAAAGTTAGACTGTAAATAATAATAATAAATAATGAAAAGGGGGTGAATAATCAGTGCGGGATTATACCGATGTGAGTGGGCAGAGGTCCACTCTGTTGTTGAGTGATAAAGAAGGATTAAAGGTCAAGTTTAAGGATTGGGGATATGTCCAGAGGTGTTGCATTAAGGGTGTTGATTTTCTTGGCTATGTGTGGGGGTCTCTGACCACGGGATAATGGTGCTTGTGGAGGTAAGATGTTAATGGGAGCAGTAGAGAAGCCCCAATCTCCAGAACACTGAACATAAAAGAGCTTCTTTCTCCAGGCCCTGTGAGAAGTAGGGAGACCTGTCAAGAAATGGACATAAGGCCTGGCGGACTTGGCTAAGAATAAGGAGTAAAAAAGTTAAGCCGTGGGAGCTATCCCAGAATACTGCGCCGCTAAATGAAAACCCGCCATCACTCGGAAGGCGTTAGGTAAAAATTGGTGTACCAGAATCTGGTACATCCGGGAAACGGCTAGAATGAAGGGATGAACGGGAAGTCTCAGGCCGGCGTGGAACTGGTCCATGTAGAAAGTTAAATGATGATGAGGAGGCGACGAAGCCCTCTCATCCGGTGCCGGACTAGTAAACGTAAAGTCGTCGGAGATGTTAAAGGTGGCGCGTATATCTCGGAGGGTTTGGTTACTAGCTATGGAGATTATGTCTCCGGAAGAACCACCGGAGATCTCTCCGTAAGAGCCGTCGGAAGAAACTCTGAAGAGGATATGTGCACAGAAGAGGTGGAGTTCGCCGTTGCCGCCGACGAAACCTTCCTGGTAGAACCAGAGTGAGAAGAGGAATTGGACATAATTAAAGATTGTGAAGGAGGTAAAGAAAATACCTGGTTTATGAAATAATCGAAGAAGCTGGACGAAGAAAATTTGAATCGAGAGAAGCGCCGGAGTACTGGAGAGAAAAAGGGGAAAACTCGAGAAATTGTGAAAATGGAATTTGAAAAGTGAAGGGAAAAAGGAACGTGGAGGGACAAAAAGGCAAGTGGATAAATTTGAAAAATGGGAATCGAGAAAGGCGAGATTTGATGGGATCCCCGCATTTAACGTGGGTAGTACTCTAGGTAATGAGCTGGAGAGCCAATCGTCCTAGGGTAAGCCATGTGCCACCAACCTCCCAGTATTTGAGAAGACGTGTGGGAATAGAGACCATTTGGGAATATGAGCCGACACCGCTAATGCCAATAGTTAGGCCTTGTTTTCAAGCGGATTTCTCTGGATTCGCATTGGTACAAGAAGCACTAAAGGAAGTGGGACCATCCTGTACTGAGATAGCCATAAAGCTCTTACAGCTCTACCCTCACTAATTTAGGGGGAGGAGTTGATGTGGCAGGAGTAGGTCAGACCTGGTGTGGGTAGACCTGATTTTTCAAACTGCTAGATAAGCAAGGTTGGACAAGAGTGACCAGTAATTTCGGTCAGATCTTCTTCTCAAAGCAAGGCCTGGTCTGCTCTCTGAGGAAGATTACGTTGAGCTGATTTCTAGAGGAAATCCTTGGGAAAGTCATTAGAAGATTGGCTCAGGATGGGTCAGGACTGTAGACCCGACCTGGGATAACAAAAAGGAGGTAAGGTCAACTTGGTCCTAAAGAAAGGATTGATCGGGCTTTCTTAGAAGACAGGGCTGGTAAAGATAGCCACGGTTTGAGAATTTTCCTGACCTGGTAGAGATTTCCAGGACCCAGATGGTTGGAAAAAGGAGATCAGGAAAGTTTAAGCCTGGGTAAGGTTTGACCTGGCTTCTCCTAGAAAACATAATCGTCCCGAGATGGAAAGAATTAAGGGAAGAGCAGGCCCAGGGAAGACCTGGCCTCCTGACCCCCTTTGAGGAGACAAGTGGGACCACTTGTCAGAGTTTTTTGCCTCAACGGCCCCTGATTCGCGGCTCTTATTCCCGAGATCCCGAAAAGGGTCCCCACTGGGAAAAACTATAAATATCTCAGCCCCAAGGCTGAGGGATGTATGTCATTCTTTGTGCATTCCTTCTTTGCTTGCTAAGAGAAACCTCATATGCTTTACTGACTTAAGCATCGGAGAGGTTTCCACCGGAAAACCACCGGTGGTCCTTTCTAACGTGTTTTTGTGTGCAAATCAAAAGGGTGTTCAAGGTTCCAGGCGTTGTTCTGGACGTTGGTCATATTTTGGGTCGAAACATGTACATTCCAGAATGGTTTTAAGAAAACCGCTCTCGAAGTATTTTCAAAATTTACTACCGCGAGAATGAAATTTTGTTGCCGCCCATATTTTTACTTTTAAGAACGGTAGTTTAAAAATCGTACTGGATTGTCGTACATTCATAACAATATTTTAATACCTTTCTGGAATGTACGTCAATCCAGAACGGTTTTTAAAATACCGTTCTGGAAAGTCTTAACAATTTAATTAGAATTTTCGGCCCTAATTTAATTAAAAACCCGTCTAGCCTCTCTCTTTTGGAAGAAAGACAATTAATTAGAGTTTTCGTCCCTAATTGACAGAACCCTCCTACACTTTCTTCCCCAAACTCAAAGTCTCCAAACCAGAAAGTCGTACAATCTCTCAAGGTCCTCGACGGCGGTTCAAACAACGGCGAATGGCCCCCAAAATCCACCGGTGACAGGCATGGCGGGTTCAGGCGATGCAAATTTCATCCGTGACAGACAGCAAAGTTGGCGAGCAGCGTCTTTGCGCTTTCTTCGGTGTTGACGTGGCGGCTCAACCGTGGTTCACGGAGGGCCATTAAGCGACAGACGACAGTCACGACGGTTAGAACTGACTGGAGGTGGCGACTCGCGGCGAACTTCCGGCTACAACGGGCAGCGGCCTAGGTCAGAGGTATGGCGGTGACAGGACGATAGGCGATAGTTTAGGTGATGGCGTGGGCGATTCTGGCGGCGTGGTTGACTGGAAAAGAAATGGCCGCTGATTGTGTATGGTGGGGTTTCTTTTGGGTTTTGTTTCGGAAGTAGTGATGGTATGGTGATTGGTTTTGGCCGGGATGTGGTGACTAGGAGGGCTACCGAAATATGCGGCGCTAGGGCCTCCGCTTCCATACTCTCCACTCTCGTAGTTGAAGAAAAAGTCTAATTGGGTTCTCCGATTGGCAACGTCTTTTTGCCAGATTTACAAATTTCCCAGTAAATCTCTTAACCTCTGTTAATATACATATTTATCAAATTTTTCCCGGTAAATCTCCTGATTGTTATCTTATTAATTTTTTGAGAGTTTCAGGATTTTTTGTTAATGTTTGGGAGATTTACCAAATCATGTACCAATTGAAAGAGTTAATCTACATTGACATTCATTTTTTCTTCATTCGTGGTCCTATAGATTTTAATTTGTGTAATATATTTTTATTGTTCAAATCTTGACACTTGATTCGATTTTTTTTTACACAGAGAGATAGTGCATTTGATTTGCAAAAGCATGATGGCCAGGAAACCCTGCTCCTGCGTGCCTATGGTTCTTCATTTTTCACTCTTGGAATAAACATTAGGTTTTCTTGTTGCTCTGTCCTCACTTGTAAGTTTGCATATTAATATACTTTTGCATACTGTTGAAGTTTTTTTATGTATTTAGTTTGTTTGTTTTTAAATAAAAATTAAATAAGCATCTCTGATCTGTTTTTTATTTCTTTCAAAGGCATTATTTGATCGTCCCAGCTATCACGAATTTGCTGGTAAATGTTATTAGTGTATGGTTCTTCAAGAATTATGCTCGAATCAATATTGGTGAGCTTCGTTTTCTTTTTTGTTTTTTTTTCTTATTCAAATTTTACTTTTTTTGTAATTCTTGATCATCTTTTTTGCCACCATATTTTCTTGCAGTGTACAGAAAAGCTGAAGATATGAACTATCACCCTGTTTGCTTGCACGTCTTAGCTGATTCCATTCGCAGGTCTGAGAAACAGCTCACTTTTTAATTGCTTTTGTACTTTCTGAGAAATAAGCAGATATTAATATGTTGCACGCCATTTTTGTTTCTCAATGCAGGGTTAATCCTGGCGTCCTGGTTGCTTAGCCTTGGGTAATTTGAATTGACCTACAGGAGCTATTATTTTTATCAAGTTTTATTCTCCACGTCCCTTTTCTACACCATCTTATTTTTAATTTTTAATTTATTTTTTTCTTGGTATTGTAGGGTTAAGAATGCTGAAGTGCTATGCTTGGGACTAGTTTCAGTCACGGTTTTTATGCTTGTCATGCCGCTTTTTAAAGCTACATGTGGCGTTTTGCTACAGATGGCACCATCTAGTATCCCCTCTTCAGCTTTGAGCAAATGTTGGAGACATGTAAAAATCATTTCGAGTAAAATCAGTTTTTTTTTTTATAATTATTAAATTTATTTATTTTTGGAAAAACAAAAGCAGTGTTTGTATCTGAGGCCTGGTGTTTGGGATTACATACGAGTCAATGTTAATGAATTAGTCGTCGAGGAACTAACGGTGCCTGAGTATCTGAAGTTCATAGAAGAGCTTGCGGATGGACCGTGACTCGATATTTCTACTAATATTTAATTTGTACACATTTTTTCCCTTTTTTCTTTATTAAATTTAATGTTTTATTTTTGAGCAAATTTTTGTTTTTGTGATGCTGCAGCTCGAACGACAGCTTTATTCTGGAGCTGGATTTCGATCCGTTCACCACGTCATTTCCGAAGCCAACTCTGACCAAGTGGATTGGAAACGGAGTTGAGTTTCTTAATCGGCACCTCTCGGCGAAAATGTTTCATGACAGGGATAGCATGAGCCCGCTTCTTGATTTCATCAGGACCCACCACTATAAAGGTAAGGTGAGAATTTTGATACCATATAGTTGACTACTTTGAGTTATGATAATATTTGTGTAGGGTTAAGTTACAAGAATTACCCCTGAGGTTTAAACCTAATTAAGAAAAGAAAATAATTCCAGCTATTTTGCAAAACTACAAATATGCAATTTGTAAAATGGAAACAAATTTCAAGGGGTATTCATAATTTTGAAAGATAGATGGTGTTTTTGTAATTTGACTGAATTTTAAGGTTTTTTGTAAAGACAAAAAAAAAAGAGAAGTTTTTAAAAATTACAAAACCCCCCTTTAGTGCTTGTGTGTGAATTCTATCCACTTGCAGATTGGTTGGTGTCTTGAAATGATTATTTGGTGGTTGATTTCTCTCATTTATTGCTGAGTATAAACCAATTGGTTTTGTTTGAACTTATATGTTAGTGGTAAATTTTATACAGATCCATGGTATTATCTTGCATATTATATGAGAATTCTTGAATGCTCAATTTCCTAGATGCTGGACATTCTTTAAAGCAGTGTAAATGTTTCGGAAAACTAGATGCTCGTTTAAGTTTCAGAATTTTATACTGATATTTTTGACAGTATTGGTATGGCTTTTTTTATACCAATATTTTTGGTACGGTATAATCCAACCGTGCACGCGGTTGTTCTTGTTGTCACATGAATATTGATACTTGGCGTCCACCTAAATAATAATTATTCACCGTTCACAATTCAAATTCTTGTGGATAATTTTTTTTTCCTTACTAAAAAAGGATGATCAAGTCAAACACGTTGGATTTTAGTAAAATCGGCCCTAACCTCTCCTTTGAGTTTGGAATTTCTAGGACTTGCCAATTTAACGCTTCTCTATAATCAAGCGTATGACCTCCTTCTCTATTATTTTCTGTTGGCATTATCCGTTGTTTGTCGTCTGATATAGCCATGTAATGGAACCTAACCGAGAATTTCATCATGTTTTGTGATGAGTAGTGCTTTTCATGGCAACATAATCACTCATTTTACGTAGCATATCTTTGATGTAACAGTCCCAATTGGTTAAATATCAGCTCTCAAGAGAGATTTCTTACATGCCCTGATAAAGCTTGAACGCAATTCTTGCTTCATCGATGTTCAGAGGAGGCCAACCCTCTTTGTGTTCGAATATTGCATACGAGTAGAAACCAGAAACTCCTCGCAGCATTATAAACCTAAACATAATTCACAACAGTCCTTTTTAGAAACAAAAAATCAAAATAAAATATTTAAGTTTCCATTTATACACTAGACATACCTCTTGTCTATATTTAGGGGAAAACCATTTTCACAAAGGGAGGCGTTCCATGTTATTGTGAAC
Organism: Phtheirospermum japonicum; assembly: GCA_014905375.1. Lineage (NCBI taxonomy): Eukaryota > Viridiplantae > Streptophyta > Magnoliopsida > Lamiales > Orobanchaceae > Phtheirospermum > Phtheirospermum japonicum. The sequence goes on from BMAC01000664.1 coordinate 291,398, forward strand.
GAAACTTCTATCTGATCTTTGAAATGTGCCATGATCTTAAAATTTGCGCTGTGGAGCCTGCACATAGACATATTCAAAACAGAAATGTTTCAACAAACTCACATTCCGTATTTTAAATGTAATAAAATCTTGTTTCTTGAATTCTAAATAAATTCTCACGTGTCAAAAGAACTTCTGCCTTTCCCTGGCCTACTCCACACAATATCATAATACCTACATTCACAAGTTTGATGATATGATTGGTATGAAATTCTGTTTACACACTAACAACAATTAGTGAAGCCAACCATGGCTTTTATTTGACACACAGACAGTTTTTTGCGTACCCTCTTTTTGTTTCTTTATTCCGATATTCTAAGACATTTTTGACTCCTCCGTATGCTATTCCTGATATCAAGCCTGTCGGCTTAGTTAATGTGAGTTTAACAATGCCATTATCCATCACCACCTGAACAAGAAGAACTTTGGATTGAATTCGAGGTTGCATTCCCTTAATCATTTTTCTCTTTTCTTGTACAAAACAATGTAAGATACATAAAAATATGAACATGTGTTTTTTGGGTCATTTTTGCAAACAGATTAAAGGAAGTTTTATATGAAGGTAATCAACTGTAGGCTTACATGGTTATCCAATACATGCAGCTTGAGTGGAGGAGATGGGCCTTCATTGCTCTGTGGATTCAACCTGCATAAGTTCTCATTAGAATTATAATACTATCTATTCATATGCTTAGATTTCTTTCTATATTATGCAGTTGTTGACTTTATTTTTCTGGTACTGCACAAAATAGAACAAAGCGAATATATTTTATTTATGGAGAATTTTCATTTTTTGTCCATTATATTATCGATTTTCTAAAAAACGTACGTGACATTTTCCACCATCAAAACAAACTAACTTGGCAAATTTATCCAAAAGCATTAAATGATTTCCATGATTTATTTTTATTTTATTTTAAATGCCTGCATTGAAAAACATTAAGACCATGTGCTTAATACTCTTGAACTGTGTAGGTTTTGGACGCATTGGGAGACTAGTTTTACGCATAGCAACTTTCAGGGATGATATCGATGTGATGGCTATTAACGATCCTTTTATTGATGCAAAATACATGGTCAGTGTACATGTTCACTGCATTTGTATGATGATTATAGAGTAACTTAACTTGAGAAATTAGTGGAGTGTGTTAATTTCTTACGAGAATTTCTTACGTTTTCATTTTGTAGGGAGTGGTATTTTATGAAGACGGTGAGCCAATAGTTGATGGTGAATCTGGAGATCTTAAGGTTTCATGAAGACTTTTTTTTTTTTTTGATTTCATATAGATAAGTAATAAATATTATTGTATTAATATTAGTTTTAGTTTGCTGTGTCTTAGATTTTATTGAAATTTGGTGATATAATTAATATAATCACAATATTTATTATTATTGATTTTGGTGTATTCGTGCTTTCATTTAATTTTTTTTTAATTTTTAAACTTTTTAGAAGGTAACTTTTGTAAAACTGTTCTAGTAAATGGACTTTCCAGAACGGTATTTTCAAAAAATCGTTCTGGAAAGTATAACTTACCAGAATGGTATTTAAAAATACCGTTCTGGAAAGTCACACTTTTAGAACGGTATTTTCAAATACTGTTCTTGTAAATTATACTTTCTAGAACGGTTTTTTGAAATTATCTTTCTGGAAAGTGCGACTTTTCAGAACGGTATTTCAAAATACCGTTCTAGAAAGAGAGACTTTTTAGAACGGTATTTTGAAATACCGTTCTGAAAAGTCGCGATTTCCAGAACGGTATTTCAAAATACTTTTCTTCAAAGTGCGACTTTTCTGAACATTTTTTGGAAAAACCGTTCTTAAAAGTGGCGGATCAATATGGTATGGTACCATTCTAGAACAGAAAAATTATTTTTTAGAACGCCTTTTTTTACCCTTCTAGAAAGTTTGTCAATCCAGAAGGATAAAAAAAGGCGTTCTGGAAAGTGCATACTTTCTAGAACTATGACACTACAGAAGGCACAGAAAGATATTTTGGATAGGCAGAATTACCCTTCTGGATTGACAGTTTCTGTACTAGTGTTTGGATGTGATTAAGATGATGCCAGCATATGTGAAGTTCTTTAAGGAGCTTGCTTCAAGAGATAGGCATTTGGCGGCAAACCAGCGAGTGGAGTTGATAAAAGAGATTAGTGTGATTTGCAAAAAGCTGTTGCCTCTAAAGGAAAAAGATCCCAGGAGTTTCTACATTACTATTTTGCTCGAGAATGTGCAGACAGCGCGAGGAATGCTTGATCATGGCTCCAGCATTAATTTGATGCCATACTCTCTCTATAGGGAATTCGATCTTGGAAACACAAAGCCAACCACCATGTGACTCCAAATGGCGGTCCGAACAATTAGGTACCCTTTAGGTATTGTTGAAGATATTTTGGTACAAGTTGGTGAGTTAGTAGTTCTGGTTTATTTTGTTATTAGATGTTGGTGAGGTGACGAGTGAGAGAGAGGAAAATACTATATTGTTGGGTCATCCGTTTATGTCTACTTCTCATACATTGATAGACGTAAATAAGGGAAGGATGAAAATGTCGGCTTTTGGCGAATCAGTAATATTTTCACTTAAGGATATCTATAATACTCCTTCATCGTTCATGCGAGATGAGTGTTTTTTTTTAATCCAATTGTGCCTTGCGTCCATGAGATTAAAGGCATCACTTTTTTGGACGAGTCAGACGATGAGTAATTTTTTAGTGGGGAGGAGGTAGCTGAATTACTTGGGATTGATTTCTATAAAAGTGAAGCTGGCCTTGAAGAAATTAATATTAAATTGGGCGAGTTATATAACGCACCTGAGCTCGAGCCGAAAGTGGAGTTGAAACCAGTACCTAGTCATTTGAAAAATGTTTTCCTCGAGCCCAATGAAAAAAAAGACCGTCATCATATTTTGAGCATTGACGGGAGATGAGGAAAAGGAGTTGATTTTGGTGTTGATTAAGTATACAAAAGCTATAGGATAGAGCATCATCGACATCAAAGGGATAAGTCCTGTTACTTGTATGCACCGAATCAAGCTCGAACCTAATGCGAGGCATGTATGAGAAGAATAAAGAAGATTGAACCCTACATTATATGAGGTAGTCAAGAGGGAGAATTTGAAATTAATAGATGAGGGGATTATTTTTCCTATCGCCGATAGCAAATGGGTGAGTCCAGTTCATGTGTTCCCGAAGAAGGGTGGTATCACCATAATCGAAAACAAGAAAGGCGAGATAGTCCCGACACGACTTACGACTGGGTGGACCATGTGTATCGATTATAGGAAGCTTACCGCGGCCACCAGAAAATATCACTTCCCGTTGCCGTTTATTGAACGACTCCTTGATAAGATCGCTGGACCTGAGTTTTATTGCTTCTTGGATGGTTTTTCAAGCTATTATCAAGTGGCTATTGCCCTGGAGGACCAGAGCAAGACGACGTTTACGTTTCCCTTTGGCACTTTTGCTTTCCGGAGGATGCCGTTTGACCTATGCAATGCCCCAACAACATTCCAGAGATGTATGCTTTCCATTTTCACCGACTTCATCGATGATTTCCTTGAGGTATTTATGGATGATTTTTCGGTTTTTGGTTCATCTTTTGATAATTTCTTATCTAACTTATCTAGTGTGTTAGAGCATTGTATTGAGAAAAGTCTTACTTTGAGTTGGGAGAAATCCCATTTTATGATAAAAAGCGGCACTATGTTGGTTCACATTGTGTATAAAAAGGGGTTGGAAGTAGATAAGACAAAAATTGATGTGATTGAGACCCTTCCTACCCCTCGTGATGTTAAGGGTGTTAGAAGTTTTCTTGGACATGAAAGCTTTTATAGTCGGTTTATTAAAGATTTTTCTAAAATTAGTCGCCCGTTATGTAAATTGTTAACTCTTGATGCTCCTTTTGCATTTGATGATGCCTGCATGAATGCTTTTACTTTACTTAAAGAGAAGCTTCCGTCAGCAAATGTTGTTGTTTCCCCTGATTGGACTCTACCTTTTGAAATTATTTGTGATGCGTCTAATGAGGCAGTGGGGGTTGTTTTGGGGCAACGTGTGAATAAGTTGCTTAGGGAGATATATTATGCTAGTTATATGTTGAATGATGCCCAACATAATTACACCATTACTGAGAAATAACTTCTAGCTATTGTGTTTTCACTGGACAAATTTAGATCTTATATTGTAGGAATGAAAGTGATTATTCATACTTATCATGTTGCGTTACGTCATTTATTTGCTAAGCCTCAAAGTAAACCGCGTCTTATTCGAGATAGGCGTGTTGGTGAAAATCACTACTAAAAAAACAACTTTCTAAGGCTGTTAATTAAAGGCGGTTCTCTGAAAACCGCCTTAAATATACTTTTAACGGCGGTTTTGGCTAAAACTGCCTTGAAAAGGTCATTTTACGGCGGTTCCATGAAAACTGACGTTAAAATTGGATAAGCTGATTTTAACGGCGATTCACTATAAACCGCCGTAAAAGTGACACATTTTACGGTGGTTTTTTAACAACCGCCGTAGAACCTACACATTTTACGGTGTTTTCTTATGAACCGACGTTAAAGAATTAGTAAGTATTAAGTCAACCTCCATCTATTTATTCCCTCTCGTGAAGAATTAACGTCGGTTCTTAGGCAACCACCATAGAATCCATAGACATTTCACGACGATTTCATTACAACCGCCGTAGAATGTATATAAGACAAGAATATCTTTGCTCGACACGTGGCTATATCCACCTCCTATTATTATTATTATTATTATTATTATTATTATTATTATTATTATTATATATAAATAAATAAAAAGAGATGGGAGAACCCTAACCCAGAACTCGCTCACCCTCACTTTCTGGGGAAATATCAGCGCCTCCTGTGCGTCTTTCCCCGCTCTCTCCCATACCAGATCCGACCCAATTCTTCCAAGTAATCTTTCATAGATGAAGGTCATTCCCAATAGCTCTAGCATTCACGCACCGCTCAAATTCTCCTCCTCCGGCGCTGATCAATGCCATTCCCCACGCTCTCCCTTTTCGTGTCGATTTGAGCTCCGACGATGGCCTCACTGCAATCTCCGATGCATTCGGCTAGGTTCGAAAACAATGAACTGATCTGTGCGTATTTATTTCTTCTTCTTTATCTTTAGTTTTTCAAATTTTCAATAAACTGCGGATTTGAGTTACTTTGCTTTTTTCGCTCGATCCAGTTGGTGCGATTTTAGGTGGTTTTAGGGTTTCTACATGTGAGATATTGCCTGTATAGGTCCTTTAAGATAGTTATTTCTTCTCGTTTAGCTTATTTTTCAATTTTGAGTTACTTAAGATTGTCTCGTGACATCAAATCTGTTCTATTCCCCATTGTTTAACCTCTTTATGGTAGTATATTAGTTATTTTGAATTTAGGTGATTTTAGGTTTCTATATGTGAGTTATATCTGCATATGATAGTTATTTCTTCTCATTTAGTTTAATTTTTCAATTTACGGGGGTAAACTGGAGACGGTTAGCATTTTTTAGTTGCCTTTGCTTGTTTTGTGCTATCAAAATGGTGCAATTTTTCTTAATACTCGTTTTTCGTGACATCAAACGAGCAAGGTATATTTTGGTTTAATACTTGTTTTTCATAATTCAAATTGATTAAATGTTGTAACAAGAATGCCCGTGTTTTCTATTAACCTCTAACCGATGATTTTTCTTTCTTCGATCACTACTACTTATCAAATATATTTTTACTTTGCAGATCTATGAATGAAAACCTCTCTCGAGCTTTAGAGCATGAGTCAAATGGAAATCGAAGCGCGACTTATGAATGTTATCAGATGGCTGTTGATATATCTCCATCAGTTGCCTATGACCTTATCCAGGTTTAATAGATGTCCTTACTTTTTGGTCAAAATTTTTTGAAGGGTGCGATTGGATACCTTTTCATTTTGGGACATTTATTTTGTGGGAGAATAGAGATAAAAAATTTATTTGAAATGAGAAAGATGAATTTAGAAAGTGTATATGGTTATGAGTGAAGATGTAATGATGAATGTTGATTTGATTATATAGAATTAGTAAAATAATTATTGAATATTATTGGTAGTTGAAAAATATTTGATTGGGTGAATAGCAAAAATAATAAAAGCTATGTAATATTGACATTATTCGATTGTTTCAACATTTCAGAGATTCAGGTTCGTCTGCAACGAAGAAAATCGAACATTATTACATTCAGAAAGTTACCGGTGATGGTTGGTGATGGTTGAAGACAGCACCCCTCAAACCATATAACTGGTTGAAGCTAACTAGAGATATGCAGGGCAGTTTGTGGGCCGAGGCGCAAAAAATGGACGAGCTTTCCAAGTATGTTTGCGTTTATGTGTGTCTCCACATTAATTACTATGATCGGATTATTCAGTTGGTAATGATGTAGTCATGTCTTATTCTGTTTAGAGTTCTTGAGTTAGATATGTCTGAACTCGAGAATCTTTTTTCAACCACCATCCCGAATTCGGATCACGGTGGGAAAACAAATAGGCGTGGATCGGGGATCAAAGCTGATAAAAGAGTTCATCTGGTAAATTGGACATATATTTTTTAGACTCGTGAATTATTTTAGCTAATATTAAATATTCTCAATATTAATTAGAGCATTTTCATATTCATCAATCCATCAACTCCTTTTTCCTGCAGATTGAGCTACGAAGGGCGTACAACTGTGAAATCATGCTAACAAAAGAGAAGGTTCCTTTGTCGGATTTGATGGTGTGTAGGCTACCTCCTAAACTTCCAAATTATTTGTTCTCTTGAGCTTTTTTTTTTTCCTGAATTTGGACAGACCAATTCAAAATTCAATCATTTGGCACTTCAGCTATCACACTGTGCGATGTAGTTAGTTTTTGGTTTTTCCATTTAGTCCTTTTTGATGAATTATTGTATTTGGTTTCTCAGGCTTCGGTCCTTGCTTTGGATGATTCGGCCCTGGATATTGATTTTTCACCTCTTTCCTTTGATGCATGTGTTAATTATAAATAAACTTATTAGTCTAGTTGAACCAACATTGTTTTAATACCTATTTGTTGCAGTTTTTCTTGGAGTTGATCAATGTTCCACGTGTCGAGTCCAGGCTTAGAGTTTTCTCGTTTAAAATTCAGTTTTTATCTCAGTTCTGAACAATATATGGCTTTAAACTTATTTTCCATTTAAGTTGTGAATTCAAATATTTCCATTTACATGTGTTAAATCAATATATCTTTATATTTGAAAGGGAGGACATGTCAATTTTAGAGGATTATTCAGATACAGTGAGTCTTCTTTGTATGAAACACTTTCAATTATAAGACATAACTACAAAAAATTACTCCAACCTTTTAATTTATTTTTTCATTTTCTGGGAAAATGGGGTATTTTTGATTTTACAATTGAAGTTTTTTTTGAAAACCGTCGTAGAATCTACCGTCGTTTTTTATGGCGTTCTTAAACCGCCGTAAAAGCATCACTTTCTACGGCGGTTCAAGAAAAACCGCCGTAAAAAGCATTACTTTCTACGGCAGTTTTTGAACAACCGCCGTAAAAA
>BMAC01000664.1:335070-369347 GCA_014905375.1 Phtheirospermum japonicum
AATAAATAAAATAAAATAAGATGTTGAGGACAAAAAAAAAAAAAAAATTCGTAATTGTAGGAAAAATAGTTCACTCTTACCCAATTCCTCTCCAAACTGGATAATTCATATTCAACTCTTACCCAATTCATATGAAAATGAAATTAAAATGTATAACAAAAAAAAACCATGGAATTAAGAGCTCGATTTATGAAAAATCAAAATTCCCCCAATTGGGTTCGAATCTGACAGAGACCGAAGAAAACAATAAAATTGGGTTGGAATCATAAACCTTAGAAGAAGAAGAAGAAGAAGAAGAGGCACTCAATTAAACAAGTAGATCGACTCAATTGTACAAGTATTAAAAAGAATATATGCAGAAACCATAAACCCTGGAAGAAGAAGAAGCGAGGGGAACTCAATGGGTTCAATTATCTTGAGAAAACTCCGACGATGAACTCAATTAAACTCCGTCTTCCTCAGGTTTGAGCTGGCAGCGGCGGCTTGCCGGAGCGAGGGGATGATAAGGACGAAATTAGGGAGAGAGTTGAAAAAAAACGGGCTGAAAAATTTGTCTCTGCACTTTCTGTTTTTTAGTTTAAAAAACGGGCTGAGTGGTAATTAAAAATTCTAATTCGCTAAATTCATATCGAGAACGGTATTTAAAATACCGTTCTGTATCGGCAGAATTTCAAGAACGGTATTTTAAATACCCTTCTGTATCGGTGAACTTTCGAGAACGGTATTTTGTTACCGTTCTGTATCGGCGATTACATCCAGAAGGGGTTTAAATAAACCGTTCTGGAAAGTAATAAAAGGGCGGCAAAAATTTTTTATTTACGCGGCATTAAATTGACCAAGACATTTGAGAACGGTTTTTTAAATAACGATCTTGATTCTCGTATATTCCAGAACGGTATTTAAATACCGTTCTGGACTGTCCCACTTCCCAGAAGGGTTTTGCAATACCGTTCTGGATTGTACACTTTCCAGAACGGTTATTGAAAACCGTTCTGGTTTTATGTGTCAATCCAGAACAGTTTTTCAAAAACCGTTCTGGAAAGTGTACAATCCAGAACGGTATTTGAATACCGTTCTGGAAAATCGTCTATRCAGAACGGTAATTTCAAAAACCGTTCTGGAAAGTCTAATCCAGAACAGTATTTTAAATACCCTTCTAGATGCACCAGGATGTTCTGTTCTAGAATGTTGTTTTTGCACTAGTGATGGGTCGGACATCTCTAAGCAAATTCCAGGTAATAATATCTGTCTATCACATGAAGCTGAAATTCCCTGCTCAGGATGAAGTGGGTAAAGTCGCGGCAGACGTATGTGGAGAGTGTTCGGTGTAATGAAGAAGAAAGACGATGCAAGAGTACAAGAATAGAGGATGCCAGACCTGAGCTAGTTAGCAGGAAGAAAACCTGATGTCAGTGGAGGTAATCCCAGGAGATGACAGTCGAGTCCTGCGTGTAGGAATGACCCTGAGCCCGGAGGTGTTGGTAGAGCTGGTGACATTTTTGAGGAACAATGCGGATATTTTTGTCTGGTCTCTCCAAGACTTAGTAGGGATAGACCTGGTCATCGCTGAGCATCGCCTCAACATCAGTCCCACGATGAAGCCATTAAAATAGAGGAAGCGCAATTTTGGTCCTGAGAAGGAAGCCATTATCAAGGCAGAGGTGTAAAAGTTATTGCGAGCCAAGCATAATCAGGAGATATAATTCCCATAATGGCTCTCCAACGCAGTGTTGGTACCAAAGACCCAAGACGATTGGCGAATGTGCATAGATTTTAGAGACCTCAATCGCGCCTGCCCTAAGGACCACTACCCACTGCCAAGGATAAACAAGCTGGTAGACTCCACGTCAGGCTATGAACTTCTGAGCATGATGGACGCTTCGTAAGGATATCACCAGATCAGGCTAGTCGAGGAGGACTAGAAATGGGTTAGCTTCATAACCCCAAAAAGAACTTATTTCTACGTGTTCATGCCATTCAGGCTCAAGAACGCAGGAGTCACATATCAACGGCTGGTAGATAAGATGTTGAAGACCCAGCTCGGACGTAATATGGAAGTGTATGTGGATGACATGTTGGTGAAAAGCGCAAGGGCAGCTTTACACGTTGATGACTAAGGGGAGACCTTCGATACCATGAGAAAATACAGAATGAAGCTCAAGCCAAATAAGTGTGCATTTGGAGTAAGAGCTGGGAAATTCCTGGGAAATTCACGAAAAGAAGAATAGAGGCCAACCCAGAGAAAATTAAAACCATTACGGACATGCAACCCCCGAGAAATGTCAAAGAAATCCAGTGTCTGGCGGGAAGGATTACAGCCCTGAGCAGGTTTGTTTCACGCTCAGACGAGAGGAGCTTACCATTTTTCCAAGCCTTGCGAAAGAATGCTCGATTTCAGTGGGACGAAGAATGTCAGGAGGCATTTCAGAAGTTGAAGAACATCTGGTCGGCATGTCATTGCTTACCAAACCAGTCCAAGGAGAACCCTTAATTCTATACGTGTCTATAGGGAAGCATGTTATGGGCACGGTCCTAATTAGAGAAGAGAGCATAGTGCAGAGGTCGGTGTATTATTGGAGCAAGGTGTTGCATGAAGCTGAGCTCTGGTATGTGGAGATAGAGCGAGCCATGCTATTTCTAGTTGGGACAGCTTGCAAGTTTTGCCCCTATTTTCTTTCGCACAACATAATGGTGAGAACCAACCTGCCCCTAAAAGCAATCAAGAAAAATCCGGAAGTATCAGGGCGTCTTGCAAAATGGATAATTGAGCTTAGCAAGTTTGATATCAATTTCAAAGTCCGAATAACCGTCAAAGCCCGGGAAATTACTGACTTTAGTCAAGAGATGGCCAGCTCTCCTGAGGAGAAGAAAGAGTGGACGATCTACACTGACGGCTCGATGGGCAACTTGGGGTGTGGTGCAGGAATAGTATTAACAGGCCCGGAAGGGGTGACCACTGAATACGCGGTTAGGATAAATTATCCCTTATCCAATAATGCATCGGAGTATGTGGCCTTGCTGAGAGGAGTTCAGATGGCAAAGGAGTTGGGGGCAGAACAAATATGTGCACGAGTTGACTCACAGCTTGTATATAAATAAATAAAGGGAGAGATGTACAAAAGAGGGTTCGGACAACCTCTTTCGTGGTGCTTAAGCCCAAAAGAATGTGCCCATATTCTCAAAAACAATTCATAAAGGGTGCTGCGAAAACCATATGGGTGCTAGGACCCTATCAAGAAATACCATGAGAGATGGCTATTTTAGGCCACAGATAAGAAAAGAAGCAGAGGGTTTTGTAAGGAAGTGCGACAGGTGCCAGAAGAACTCACCCCTAGTGTGTCATCTTGCAGAAAATCTCATGACAATGAGCTCTCCCTGCCCCTTCGCTAAGTGAGGGATAGACCTGGTGGGACCTTTCCCCAAAACCCCCGCCCAAAAGAAATTCTTGATTGTGGCCATTGATTATTTTAGCAAGTGGGTGGAGGCTGAAGCCTTAGCGAAATTTACAGAAGAGGCAGTAATGGGATTTTTGTGGAAGAGTGTGGAGTGTCGTTTCGGAGTACTGAGGATCTTGGTGTCCGATAATGGCACGCAATTCATGGGAGCTCGGATTCGAGCCTGGTGCACTAAGATGAAGATAGACAAGCATTTCTCATCTGTTTATCACCCTCAGTCAAATGGTCAGGTCGAGGTGAGTAATCGAATTCTGGTTCAGGGGATCAATACACGTTTAGAAAAATTAGAAGGAAAATGGGTAGAGGAGCTCAGTTCGATTATATGGGCCTATCGAACCAACCCCAAAGAGAGCACTAGAGAAACCTCATTTAGCCTGGAATATGGCATAGATGCTGTAATTCCCGCGGAGATAAGCATGGAGACCTACCAAATACATAGATTTGATGAAAACCAGAATGAGTTGCTAGTACAGGACGCGCTAGATTTGATTGAGGAAAAAGTGAAAGAGTTGTGTTAAAAATGGAGCACATGAGGGGACGGATCAGGGCAACCTATAATAAGTTTGTAGTGAAGAGGAATTTCCAGATAGGAGACCTGGTTCTCCACAACACTGACTTAGGTAAGACCAAGGGAAAGCTAGATGCTACTTTGCAAGGACCGTACAAGGTCACGAAAACTCTTGCAAGAGGGGCTTATCTGATTGATAGCAAAATTTTACCCCTGATGGGCCAGAGGCAGATACCTTTAAGAGCCTTATCTGATTATGGGACAGATACCCAAGACACTTGACTCAATTGTTAACCTCGGTGGGCTGAGTGGATCATTGGCTGGATAACTATCCAGATCTGACTCCAAATTGCAAGAAAAATAGAAATGAAAAATTTCTAAGGCAAGGAGTTTATTCTGATAAACAAACAAGAGTTTACGAAGTATGTGAAATAAAATGAAATGCTCACATTTTCCAAAAATACGACAAGCACACAGAAATACATCAGAGTGAAAAAATCAAAATCAGGTCACATGAAACATTATGGGTGGGAAGAAGAAGCCCTCTTATCAGAATTCAACACCCGGAAAACATGCCACATTTCGCGCTCAGTCACATGGAGGCATTGGTGATACCTATCCGCTCGTTCAGAGGTGGAGTGAGCCTCGCTGGCGGTGGTGGTCAGTCGGCATACTGACCCGAGCAGACAGCTTTCTCCTATAGTAGTTGACGGTTGAACTGGCGGAGATTGGCCCACTCACGCTTATAGTGGCATTTCTTTTGTCTCTTCCTCTCCAAAAGTCTCCATACTTAAGAAAGTTTTTCGCGGAGCACAGAAAGATTGAAGTTTTCAGTGAAGAGTGCGAGATTTTTCCTCTTCAAAGTATCAATTTCCTCGAGTAAAGAAGAAGAAGCCATAATGAAATTCATAATGGGATAATGGACATATATAAAGAAATCAGAGCACGTGATCCATAAAATATATATATATATATATATATATATATATATATATATATATATATATATATATAGTACTAGGTTTTCCTTAAACCAAGGAAACCCTAAAATTACAAAACGATAAATCATTCCAAGTACAGACAAAAGTTGTTTCAAATATATATCCGCCACACAGGCAAAGATCTATCTAGTCTACATTATCATAATCCTTGGTACATAGATCTCCCCCAACTTGCTCAGTTCCCCTGGCGTCCTCTCCAAAATCTCTCTCAATTGAGTGTTTCCTTGAAGCTCTCCCAAGTTGGCATAGGTAGGAGAGACCACAGTCGCTGATAAGGCCAAGGTTAGCGACTGTTCGGGGGGGGGGGGGGGGTGAAGGAGTCCAGGAGGGCTTGGCGAACTCCTGAACCCTGAGCTGGTGGAGTCGATCATCCTCCTCAACATAAGTGAAGCTGGTGGGCTCTGGAGGATTCTTCAGAGAAGTAAGGCGGTTGAAAGGAGCCGTAGTGTTCTCGGAAGACCACTTCTCCTGGGCGTCCAGGCCAAAGTGGTAATAGACCTGGGCCTCGGGGAGAAGGATGTTGTATAGATCCATGGAACCAAGGAAAGCCTTCCGGGTCACCTCCCTGGTCACTTGAATAAGTTTTTGTCCTTCCTCCAAATCCAGGAAGTTGTCTCGCCCCCTGGCCTCACCCTCAGCCCGAGCTTCCATGGCCAGCTCCTTGCCCAGTGCCATCAGGATGTTGCCTCTGCTCGGGCCCGTCCCACTTGTTCTTGGGACTGTTGTAGCTCGGCTTGAAACACCTTCGGTTCGGCCTGAGCCGTCTTCAAAATTGTTTGGGCCTCTTTTAGCTCAGAATTTCTTTCCTTCAAGTGAGCCACTTGCCTCTGCTCCCTCTCATTTAGGGTCGCATGCTCCTTATCCAGGTTGACATTCATCATAGAGCCTTCAGCTCGGGCTATCAGAATAGCCCTCTTGACTGAAGCCTAAAAAAAAAAAAAGAGAGGTGAGATAATGTCTGAAGGAAGATAGAAGTAGAATAAGATAGAAACTGACCCTAGACTCATATAGACAGTACGACTCGATTAGCTATGCATCTGCCTACTTGTCCAAGACTCGTCGGTTAGCAGAAGAGCAGTGGCCCTTTACGAACTGGGCAGCTACGGTCCCCGAGAAATCCAGGACAGAAGAACTGAGAAAGAAGCTCTGGTTAGGGGTAGTTATCTTGGACCCCGTGAAAACGGCCTCCTTTGCTGGAGCGAGCCCGTTTTCTGGCAGACAACACTGGCTCCTCTTCAGAGTAAGAGTGAGAGGCCATGTCAACTATTCGGGCAGCCATCCTTTCTGGATGAGCGGCCCTTTCCATTGTGGCAGACGCTGCAGGCTCGACCACCACCTCTGGTCTTGGCGGAGTTGCGTGCTCCTCAGAAATGGCAGCTCTAGACGACTCACCGAGGGTGCTCTTCCCAGCATTGGGAGTAGCTCTATGGAGAAGCTCTGCCATCTTTTTCTGCATCATCGTGGCTGCAAGGAGAAGCAACCGGTCAAATAAATAATACATAATAATTATAAAATGGCAAGAAATTTTCAGATCTAGTAAACATCAAAGCAACAAGTGAAACTGTTTTAGTTTCATGAGTATACCAATCTCGGAAGGCAGGGGGCCGTTCCCTTGTTTGGAGTTAAAGAAGCCCAGGATTTTAGGGGAAATAAGCTTAGTCAGGTGAAAACATGTTGATTTAGAGCATGAAGGGTATTTTCCAGATGAGAAGGTCGGTCTTCTATGGATAGCAAGAATTGGAGGGAGGAGTGTATTAATGGTCAGGTAAGAGAAGCCCCAATCGCCCGAACAGTGGACAAAGAGAAATTTCTTTCTCCAAGTTTTGTTGAAGGAGGATTTGCCGGTTAAGAATTGCACGCCAGCTTGAGCTGCCAAATAGAAGAAGCCGTAGGATGAACTCTTTGCTTGAAAAAAAGGAGAAAAACAACTGGGTGGTAGGAGTAATCCCAGAAAACTGAGCAGCCAAGTGGAATCCAATCATAATTCTGAAGGCGTTAGGTACAAACTGATGTACTGGAAACCGATACATCCAGAAGAGGGAAAGGATGAATGGATGACCTGGGAGGCTTAATCCCGCCTGGAATTGGTCAATAAAGAAAGTCAAATGTTTTGGAGGAGATTGAAAGGCGCCTCGCTGGACGCCGGGTTCGTAAAAGAGAAATCATCAGAAATAGGAAATTTCGACCGTATTTCTCGGAGGGTGTGATCGCTAACAGTAGATGATATGTTATCGGTACCTCCACCGAGAGGAGGTGAAGGTCGGCAGTCACCAGAGGCGGTTGCCAAAGATGTCGAAAAAGATGATAAGCTAAAGGAAAAAGAAGGAGCCGGGGACGTAGAAGCAGACATAATTGAGAAATTGCAAAAAGAAAAATGGAAAAGTACTTGGTTTTTAAGGATAAGAGAGTCCTGGTTGGAGAAGAAGAGAGCTTGTGATTCTTGAAAGAGAAGAATAAGAACTGAGAAAATATGAGATAGAATTATGAAAGTAAGGAAGGGGATAAGTTTGAAAAAGCGAGTTTTTAGGAGAAGGGAGATTCGGCGTGATTTGTGCATTTAAGATATGTCAGGGCACGGTGCCCGAAAGGAAAAATTGAGGACTATAATTGCTAAGGTGGAAGGTGGAGCGTCGTGGTCCTTCCCCAAAAAAGTGTGGCCTATACTGTCAAGAGGATTTTGCAGGACCTGTGAAATTAATGCATGTCAGAGCAGGACATCCACTAGTGCAGAAACTGCATATCCAGAAGGTAATTCTGCCTATCCAGAACGCCTTTATGTGCCTTCTGTAGCGACATAGTTCTAGAAAGTCTGTACTTTTCAGAACGCAATTTATTACCCTTCTGGATTGGTAGACTTTCTAGAAGGGTAAAAAAAAGGCATTCTAGAAAATAATTTTTCTGTTCTAGAACGGTACCATCCCATGTTTATCCGCCACTTTCCAGATCGGTTTTTCAAAAAACCATTCTGGAAAGTACAACTTTCCAGAACATCTTTTCTACATAACCAATTCTTCACAAGCGTTATCTATTCTGCACGACATTTACAAAATAAAAAAATAATAATTAAAAAAATTGTCACAACACTTAATTTCTAGAACAGGATGAAATCTAATAAAGAAATCAGCCACAACACTTAATTTTTAATAAAGGGTTATTACATTAAACAAGTAATTTTTGTTCTACAGTGCCCAAGAAACAATATATGATTTAAAAATGCAAGATAAATCTAGACTATCCTGTACGTACAAGGAAAAATTAAAATGGTTAAGACAACAAAGCTAAAACTTAGTTGAAGTAACTATTCATAACGTTATACAAAAAAGAACAAATTAAAAAGCAACAGGGTCTTTCTCGATTGAAATGACGTTCGTTGGGAGCTTTCTCGAGTTTGATATGTCATTGAGAGCTTTTTGTCTGATGACTCATCCTTTCTTTCCAACTTTGACCGCATCGATTTTAGCACCTAATTAAAAAATCAATTGAAAAAGAAAAAGAAAAAGAAAAAAAAGAATTAAAAAGGAAAAGAAAAAAAAGACTTGAAGAATCCATTGCAGGGCTTCTAAACCGGTGTTTCTGGACCACTTTTGGACTTGATTTTCATCTGAGTCAGGTCGAAAATTTTTCTCCTTTCGGAATGACATTTCAATAAACTCGCAAACAGACTCAGAAACAGAGTAAAAATCCAAGCTTTCATCTTTCTCAGTAAAAGTTTCAGCTAGCGAGGATATATCTTCGTTGCAAAAAAGATTCAGCAATGGAGTTTAAAATTCCATTTTCGATGTTATTATTAATATTTTCCTTTTTTTTCTGGACTTTCTACAAAAATCTTGAAGGCCCAGAAAAAAAAAAGATAAAATATGGCGTAAAGATTTTGTATTTGAGTAAATCTATACTAGAGTCCGGAAGGAAAGAAAGACGTAATTTGTTTGCGCCAAATTTGAGATTTGATGTAGGATGTGCGCCATTTTTATTAATTCATAATAACATTGAATTGTTCAAACCTCAAATTGTTCAAGATTCTCATACATCCCTTCGTGGAGTTTAGCCCTCATTGTCCCAAAGTCCATTGGCTCTTTAACGATTTCACCGTAATTCTCAACCTTTTAATTAGGAAACAGCACCACATAACAAGTATTTGTTTGTGTGTGTGTATATGTGTGTGTGTTTTATAAATAATCATACAAACCTCATTAGGATCAACTAGTTGAGCAAATATTTTGTAAGTATCTCTCTTGCAGAAACACGAACAACAACCAAATATTCAGTACTTACTAATTAATTGTTTCTTCAAGATTAATAATATTATCAATTACCTCTGTAGTGTATCAAGTACGAGCTCAAGTGTACGCTTGGCTGCCATTACTGATGCTTTGCCCAGTTGTAAAATAAAGAAAATAGAGATTATTATTTATTCAGGTAACTAATTAATTTTTATATTAGAATTCATTAACATACTAATAATTAATGGACTAATTACCTGCATCATGCTTTTGATTTTCTGAAATACGACCCGCTTTCCACTCCACTTCTAGTACCGTATCAGCAAACTAATTAAATTATGTACCGAACAAGTCTTTATGGACAAATAATGTTGTGCTCCTCAGGAAAACTGATGTTGTGCTGCCTAAGGTTTCTACTGATGGCAACGTCCTAACTATAGCATTTAAATGAGCCATCCTTTTTGTTCCAAGAGACAGACACCTGATGACAATAAGTAAATAATAAATAAAAAAATCAATCTAGCATCTTAACAACACCAAGGGATGATAATCAGAGATTGAATGAACATTCTGGCATCCATGAAGCAATAACCTAGCCAAACACTAGTTAGTATGAATGAAATAAGCGAGAAAAGGTTTATGCAATTTTTCATACATTCAGTTCAACAAAAAAATTATTTATTACTTTTGTAACATGTCTTTCATACTTCTCATTAACAAAGAACACATCACTATATGGACACTGTCATTTAGCATCATAAGCACTTCCTAAAATAGAATGCAAGTTATATATTATGGACCAAATATATTCTCAAAGAAAAAATGAACCAATAATTCATATTTGAACTATTGTAGGATAATTTCTGGGGCACTCATTAGAACTGAGTACGACAGAAAATTGTTACAGGTGCAAAGGGGTTGAGGAAGTGAACAGCTGAAACATGCCTGCTAAAGTCCTCATCAGTTAGGCACAATATCCAAATCAATAACATAGCAAATGAAACTCCAAATGTAAATGAAGATTTCCAATAGCCTGCTCGATGGTATGCCTAACAATTCCTAGTATGTAGATTAGAAACTTATGCATATTAAAACTTGAAGACAAAGTCCCAATAAATTATAGGAGGAAACCTCAAATGCACAAACCCAAGTCAATTTCCTTAAAATTATCAACTCACAAACCAAGCCTCTGCTGGTGTAGAGATTCCACGAGAACTATATGCATGATTTCTTTTCAGACACAGACCCTGGCCCATATGAAACTTTGTTTAGGTGATGGTATGAGGTTAGTGAGCTCATTAGGCAAGTCACATGGTAACACGAATAGAGTTAAGAACTAACGGTGTAACCACAGCAGGTAGGCCTTCAAGAATGGCTGCAACAGCAAGAGCAACAGCAATTTAGAAAAGCAAAACATAATCAATTTAATTTGTCAACAGATTTAGAAGCTGCATCCTAAAATGACCAAGCAGATGAATAAGGAGTTATTATAAAAAGTAGATACAAATAAAAACATGAGGTAATGAAGTGGATATGCTATTTCACACTTGCAAAAGTAAAACACCAGACATTTGCGTTATTGAATTATCTCAATGGTATATTTAATCATACAACCTCCAAAAAACAAATCAACGATGAAATAAATAGATTAAGATTTTGGATTTACTTTTTAATGCACACGGAATATAATAGAATACACTCTCTCTATTTTCCAATATTACAATTCAGATGAGCTAAAACTCAATTAAATTCAAAAGCCCTAATTAAGATTGCGTACCTATCGAGTTGAATCCCATTAAAATTACCTTGATCTGCTCATATCCAAATTACACGCTCACGGTAACAACAGAGGCAGCCGTCAACGCCGCAGAGGAAGGGATCGTGTGTAGGTTGGCAAAGTTAACTCGAGTTGTCTCTCAAGGAACATGCAATCAGAGTCTCGAATAGTTTGTTCAATCACAAGTAACTTATACTAATTGGGGGGGGGGGGTGATTGTTTTGATTATCTAAGAACTTGAAACGCATGATCATTAATTAAAATGATGTAATTCTAACTAAGCAATTCGCTAAAAACATGTAAATTCAAACTAAGAAAATAATCTACGACTTCAAATAAGATCAATAATCAAAAAGCAATTATCTAAAGCGTAAAGTAAACGGGATGAAGTATCTAAGCACGAATAATAACTAAACATTAATCAAACTAAATGAAAGATTACGAATCTGAATACATAAAGTATCTAGGGTTTGAAGCATGAAATGATGCAAGAACAATAATTGAAAAGCTACTACTTAATCGCATAAACTAAACTGAGAAAGTAATAAAAGAGTTTAGAGTACTTATTTAAACTAAGAAATTGCAGTAAATTCTCCCGTTAATCCGGAGAGATTGCATAGATCTTGGCCGAAAAACGAGTCACGAACTAACGGGTGGAACTTGGAACTTGCGACTCCTGAATCTCCGATCTTGATCTTATGTGTTGATATGGGATTGTTTCACCCCATAATATGACACCACCTGAGATTTGCACACCTTCTCGACCTGCACACAAATATACGTTAGAAAGGACCACCGGTGGTTTTCCGATGGAAACCTCTCCAATGCTTAAGTCAGAAAGCGTATGAGGTGTTTTTCAGGAAAGAAGAAAGGAATGCACGAAAAATGACATACCTCTCTTAGCCTTGGGGCTGAGATACTTATAGTTTTTCCCAGTGGGGACCCCTTCTTGGATCTCAGAAATAATGACCGCGAATCAAGGGCCGTTTAAACAACAAACTCTGACAAGTGGTCCCACTTATCCCCCCGACGGGGATCAAGGACCAGGTCTTCCCTAGTCCTGCTCTCCTTTCTGTCGGCAATACTGCCTTTATATTTCAAGGTTTATCTCACAGGAGGTCTCTAGTCAGCTCAGGACAACTCCTGGGCTGGGGTGACCTTGCTCTGATTTATTCAGCTTTTAAAAAAATCAGGTAAAACCAAGCGTAAGCCATCCTGAGCTCCCTTCTTGGGCTATCTGGATCCAGGTCTACCCCAATCCGGGTCTAGCCTATTTATGCCTCATCAACTCCTCCCCCTGAAATGGTTAGGGTAGAGCTGTAACATTCCAGGGCCCTCAGGAATAAATGAAGTCCCACTTATCCTTTATTGTTTCTCGTACTAGTACGAATCTTAAGAAATCCGCCTGACAACTAGGCCTAATCATTGGCATTAGTGGTGTCGGCCCATCTTCCCAAACGGTTACTATTTCCACACGTCTCTCAAATTACAAACAAGTCAACGGCGTGTGACCTACCCTAGGACGGTTGGCATTCCAGTTCATTACCTAGGGTACTGTTTGTCTTCCTGCATTAAATGCGGGGATCCCATCAAATCCCCTTTTCCTCAATTTTTTTTTAAATTTATCTACTTCCCTTTTATTCCCGCTACTCTCTCTCTCTCTCTCTCTCTCTCTCTCTCTCTCTCTCCTCTCTCTCTCTCTCTCTCTCTCTCTCTCTCTCTCTTTCACTTTCCATATTTTCATTTTACAAAATTCTCAAGTTCTCCCTTTCCTCTCCAGTATTCCGGCGAACTTTTCAATTTAATTCTCAATTCAATTTCTCCGGCAATCTTCGTAGCCCAGGTATCTTTCTTAGCTTTTAATCCTTTTAATCTCTTATAATGTCTTCATCTCTTCCTCTTCCCAATATTCCTCCGGTTACTCCTTCTCCGTCGGTGGGAGCCTCTCCTCCTCCACCGTCTGCCTCTCCTGAGGCGGCGGCAACTTCCTCCTCCTCGCCACCAGCCTCTCTGGCGGCGACAACAGCTTCTTCTTCCCTATCCGCATATCCAGAGGTGGCGGCGGTCTCCTTATCTCTGTCGGCTTCTACCGAGGTCGCAATGACCACTTCTTCCTCCGTGGGGGGTTTAGAATATCCCCGCCGGTTTCCAGTCATCCCAAAGTTACTTCTATTCTTAATGATAGATCCGTTGAGGAATTACGCCATAAATATAAATTTCCTAAAAAATGCTACCCTTGCAACCCTCCGGCATGTATCCTAGCGTGCCAGGCGCCGGCCGGCTGGTTGACATTTTATGTCGATCAATTTTAGGCGGGCTTATGCCTTCCAGTGAACCCACTGATGTTAGAGATCACAGCTCTGTAGAAAATCCCTGTCTTCCAATTCACCCCCCAATTAATTTAGGATCATGGTGTGCTATAATCTGGGCATGCGCTATGCTGGTCTTGATCCAATAACTCTTACTTTCTTCCAGCTCTTTCAAGCGAAGAGCTCTTACCCAGGCTGTTTCTACCTCAGTGCCAGACCTGGGGTCCATTTCTTGTACAAACTACCTTCCTCCAGTAAGACCTCGAGGAAGAAGTTTTTCTTTATCCACTGCGATGGAGATTGGGGTTTTCGTCCTAAGCTCATTAAGAAACTACCTTCTTACCCACCTCTTTCTCCTGCGGATAGATCTCCTAGTCTAGAAAAAACAATCTCTATCCTTAATGGGAACCTCATCCACGTTACTAATCTCCTCTTCCCCTTTGTTCTGGAATTTTTTAATGAACAATCAGAAACAGGTCCCCTGACTAAGGAGATCGGTAAAATTCTCTTTATCCTGGTCTGTCTTATTATACTTTTAATTTCCCCAAGTCTTATTTTTTCTTCTTCTTATCTCAGAAAGGATGATGCGTCAAATGTTTGAAGCGTCCAAGAAGGGAGTAGAGGCTTCTCCGGAGCGAGTTGTTCTTGGGGCAGGTTCAAACCCAGCTCCTCAAGCCCAAGGTTCACAACCCGCTCGCTTGCCGAGCTCCAGCCCCTCTAGACCGCTTCCACGCTCCACAACGACAAGGGGCCCCTCCTCCAAGTCCGAGGAAGATGTGCTCCCCCTGTCTAAGCGGCCCCGTACAACTCGGAGTGGCCCAGTTGCTCCAATTGCATGCACAGACAAATGCTGCACGCAGATTAGACCGTGCTGGAGAAGATGGATGACCGTGAGCTCCTGGAGTCCTGGTGCCAGGATGAAGCAAGGGTAAATTTTCTTCCTTTTGTTTTTATTTCAAATTACTTATACGGGTTCTAATCCTCTTTCTCGCAACCAGGCTCTTTCTAAGAGGGCCCTACTGGCTACTCGAGCGACTAGATCCCTGATCCAGTTTGATGTGGTCAAGGAGAATAAGGAGTTAGTCGTGAAGAATGAGCACTTCAAAGCTCTTGCCAAGGATCGCGGCGTGGAGCTAAAAAAGAAAGGAGCGAAGCTGGAGGAAGAGTTGGCTGGGGTAAAAAGAGCCCGTGACAAGATGATAGAGACAGCTCGGTTAGAAGCGAGAGATGAAGCTCTGGCAGAGGCGAGAAGCTTGGAGGATGAGACCTTGGAGAGGGCCAAGGTGGAGTGGAGGACTGAGTTTTTGAACTCTGAGGAGGGCTTAAAATTGGTTCAGGCAGCGATGGAGAAGACCCGAGAAGCTTTTTTCTAGGGTCTAAGGAGCTTTACACCCTTCTTTTCCCAGAGGCCGTGGTTTATTATCACCTCGTTTCGGATGAACAAGCTAAGTTGGCCCTATCCAATCCAGGGGCCCCTTTTGACCGAGATTGGCTTTCCCGGCGCACTCCTTTTATTTATTGTTATTGTGAAAGCCAGTTCCTCGTTTCTAGTTGGACGAATCTCTCAAAACACCGGGTCGGAGCTAGATCGAATGCACACTGCCGAGGCACCTGAATTTGCCGAGTATGTATTTTCCTCCCTTCACTCCACCGAGACTCAGCGGTCTCAACCAGACCTAGCTCTTGCTGTAGTTGCTCCCCCTGCTTCTTCTCCCTCCCCAACCTTTGCAGGTCTGGGTGAGCTACCAGGTGGGGCTTCGCCTGGCGCTTTGAACGAGGGTGTGGTGGATCAGTTAGCAGCAGAGCTAGATGCCGACCTGGAAGCCAGGACTTAAGTTTTTAGGAGGAAATTTTTTGCTTTCTATTAGTAAGACCTGCAGTTCGCCTGTGTGGCTGGTCTGACTTTTTGTCGTTTCTTGGATATGTACTGCGAATAATTAATAAATATTTTTTATCTTATATCAACTCTTGGGTTTCTCGGGTTTCCTAATTTTCCGAAAACCCTAATACTTTTGATTCCTTGGCACGTGCCACTGTTTTCTTTATATACGTGCATGTATGACTCATTTTCTTTCAATTCTCTGAAATGGCTTCTTCTCCTCTTCTCAAAGAACTTGATATAGTGAAGCGGAAAAACATCTCCTTGGTCGTCGAAAACTTCAAGCTTTCTGACAAACTGACCATTCTCAGAGAAAAGGTTGGCTACCTATACCGTCTTCTGGAGAGGAAAAGGCAGAAGAAACGCCACTATAAGCGAGAGTGGGCTGAGTTGAGGTAATTGAATCGTCAGTTGCAGGAAGAGAAGGCCGACTTGGCAGAGTCGGTGAGCCGGCTGACGATCGCCGCCTGCGAAGCGCACGCCATCTCTGAGCGGGCTGACAAGTACCGTCGGCGCTATCACGAGACCGAGCGCGAGCTGTGGCGTGTCGCCGTGCTCTCGACGCTAAATGAAGAGCCTCTTAGGTCCTCCTGGGGTTTTGTTTATTTCCCTTTTGTTTATTTCCTGCATTGTAATCAAACTTGCAAGTCTTCGTAGAAGACGTGAGCAAAGTCTCTTTGTATTTGCCAGAATGTGAATAAAAACAATAGTATTTTCAATTTATTCTTCTTTCCATTCAATCAAACCAAGTGGATTAAAGTTTTCCAAGTTTTATCCTATTCAGGCGTTTTAGGCTTACCGCCAGATCTAAAAAAGTAAGGTCTCCGCCTTCAATCAGCTCTTGTTTGAGGTTGACCCGCGGATTGTACATTTGCGGGTGTTTACCCTTACTTTTTCCTCTGGTTCTGAGCTGGCAGTCAGGCTAGGCCTTTGTATTAAAAGTCCTTCAATCATGTCGGGTGTTGTCATGAGCACCCGTATCCGGTCAATCCTGGCTTAACCAGCCTATCAAATAAGAATATTTTACGGGCAGCCGCCCTAAGCCAATTCTGGCTTCTCCTAACAATCAGGTCAGGAGACTGGGACATCCATTCTTTAGCCAATCATAGCTTTAACTGGCAATCAGGTCAGGCAAATGGGGCATCCGCCCTTAGCCAATCCTGGCTTAAACTAACGGACAGGTCAGGCAAATGGGTCATCCGCCCTTAGCCAATCTTGGCTTAAACTGACAATCAGGTCAGGTATATGGGGCATCCGCCCTTAGCCAATCCTGGCTTATACTGACAATCAGGTCAGGTAAATGGGGCATCCGCCCTTAGCCAATCCTGGCTTATACTGACAATCAGGTCAGGTAAATGGGGCATCCGCCCTTAGCCAATCCTGGATTATATGAAGGCTTGTTTTAGTTTAGCGAACAAGAATAAACTTGCATTATCATTAATAAAACATTGTAAGATTTCATTTATACATAAAATTTTCGTAAATTTGCAATGTTCCACGCGCGAGGAATTTCAACTCCATCCAGGTCTTCTAACTTATAAGCTCCGCCTGCCAGGACTTGGGTGACTCGGAGTGGTCCTTGCCATGCAGCATCCATCTTTCCTTTAGCCTTCCCTAAATCGTCTCTTCTCAAGACCAGGTCTCCCACCTGGAAATTTCTCTTGATCACAGATTTGTCATAGGTTGCTTTGATTCTTCCCTTGATGTGCGCCATTCTAATGGCAGCTCTTTCTCTCTTCTCGTCAACCAAATCCAGCACATCCTGAATCAAGAGCTCATTCTGTTCCTCAACGAAGTTCTGGACTCGATGAGTTTCCACACTAATCTCAGCGGGAACCACGACATCCATGCCATAAATTAGACTGAATGGTGTTTCCCCCGTGCTCTCTTTGGGATTAGTCCTGTATGCCCATAGGGTTGAACTGAGCTCATCGACCCATCTACCTCCGGCCTTCTCCAGACGTGTATTAATTCCTTGTACAAGTATGCGGTTGGTCACCTCACATTGTCCATTGGCCTGTGGATGGTAGACAGATGTGAAATGCTGGTCGATCTTCATTTCTGCGCACCAAGCTTTGATTCTGGCACCCATGAACTGGGTGCCATTGTCTGAGACTAGGATCCTGGGAATACCAAATCTGCATACAACGTTTTTCCACAAAAACCTCATCACCGCATCCTCCTTGATCTTTGCTAATTCTTAAGACTCCACCCATTTACTAAAATAATCAATGGATACTATTAAGAACTTCTTTTGGGCAGGGGCTGTGGGGAAAGGACCAACCAGATCTATTCCCCATTTAGCAAATGGACAGGGAGAGCTTATAGTCTTGAGCTCCTCTGCAGGCTTGTGCATTAAGGGCGTATTCTTCTGAGATCTTTCACAAGTTCGTACAAAATTATCCGCCTCTTTTTGCAATTGTGGCCAGAAGTAACCTGCTCGCAAGACCTTGCTTGAGAGGGCTCTAGCACCCATACGATTGCCACATCATCCTTCATGAACTTCCTTAAGAACATGAGTACCCTCATCTTGGCTTAGGCATCGTAAAATGAGTTGTCCAAACCCTCTTTGAAATAGCTCTCCCTTAATCAAGCAAAATCGTGCAGCCCTGGTTTTTACCTTTACTGCCTCTTTCTTATCTTCTGGCAGTTCTCCCTTCTCTTGATATATTTTTATGGGGGAACGCCAGTCATTTCTCTCAATCACCGAGCACACCTGCTCTGTCCCAAATTCTTTATCTTCCACTAGCAGAGTGATCACCCTTTCCTGACAATCCACAGCTGAGCTAGCTACTTTTGTCAGATAGTCTGCTCTTCCGTTCTCCTCTCTAGGGATTTGAAGGACCGTCAAGGCTTTCATATCCTTGGCCAGTTCCCAAAACTAGGCCAGGTACTTCTGCGTGCTTTCCTCCCTGTTTTCAAAATCCCCACTTATTTGTTTGCAGACCAGCTGGGAATCCACCCTTGCGCATACCTGCTCCGCCCCTAAGTCCCTTGCAATCTGAACTCCTCTCAGGAGGGCCTCATACTCGGCTGAGTTATTAGAAAAAGCATAGTTCAGGCACACTGCATACTTGGTGGCTACACCCGCCGAGTCGATTAAAATAATTCCTGCCCCACAGCCTTGATTTCCCACCATCCGTGAAAATTGTCCATTCTTGCTTGTCATCGGGAGAGCTGGCCATTTCCTGCATGAAATCCGCCAATGCTTGGGCCTTAATGGCTGTCCTGGACTCAAACGTGATATCAAACTTGCTGAGCTCTATTATCCATTTGACCAGCCTCCCTGAAGCTTCTGGTTTGTCCATTATGGCCTTCAATGGTAGGTTGGTCCGCACAATTATGCTCTGTGAGAGGAAGAACGGTCATAGCTTGCGAGCTGTACCAATCAGAGCCAACATCGCTCATTCTATTTCTACATACCGCACCTCTGCATCATGCAAGACCTTGCTCCAGTAGTAGACCGGCCTCTGGACCTTGCCTTCTTCCCTAAGAAAGACATAGCTGACTGCTTTCTGTCCTACTGACAAGTATAGGATTAGAGGCATTCCTTGGATAGGTTTTGTGAGCAAGGTCATGCTAGCTAGATGTGCTTTCAGCATTCTAAACGCATCTTCACATTCATTACTCCACTGGAATTTGGCCTTCTTACGCAGGGCTTGAAAAAATGGCAAGCTCTTTGACTCAAACTTTTGTGCACCCCGTTTTAATAAATAATTTAAAAGCACGTCAGTTTGCTCGCAAGTGTACGAGGTAAGTGTAGGGTGATGAGTTTGACTCGAGTCGTATCTCTCGAGGAAACAACTGTTCGGTCTTATGAATGTTTTTCTCAATTTTCGAAATAAAATACATGTACAATTGGGGTTTTAAAAGAAATTGATTTGATCATTATGAACTACGACGATAATTAAACTAAATCTATTTAAACTAATTACTCTAAACTAAATTACCAACTACGAGCAATAATTTAAACTATTTGAACTCAAAAACTAAAAATTAATAGTAACTAATCTAAAAGCATGAATATAATAAATTATCACTAAGCGATGTATCATATGAATCTAAAATTAACGAATAACTAAGCATAAATCAATCGCATAAATCAACTAAATTAACCAATATCCAATAACAAGCATAAACGATTAAGCTAATTAAACTAGTTCTAGCATTAACTAACAATTAAACTAGAAATTAACTACTAAATTAACTAAGAGTTTAGAGTACTTATTCGAACTACTAAAATTAGTAAAAAGCTCTAGCTATTCCAGAGGTTGAACGTTGATCTTGGGCGGAGAATGAATCCCGAACTCGAATTCGACGTTTTGGATGCGTTGTTCTTCGATCCTTGATTTCCGTCTTCAAGTCTCGTTATGAGATGTGGGATTATTGTTATTATAAGCTAAAATACTCTAGGGGGTCATGTCACACACTGAAAACTCGAAATATGAAGGGTTTATATAGGTTTTGCGAGTCTTGGCGCTCAAGAAACCCTAATTTCCGAATTCTGGGCCATCGCGTCGACTGAGCGTCGACTGACGCGAACCGGCGCTCGGCGGATGTCGGCAGTCTTGGTCGGCAGCGCTCGGCATGTGCGGTCGGCAGGGTGCACGCGTCGCTGGCAGGTGCGTCGACGTTGTGCGTCGACATCGACGCTTCAGAACATAGCGTCGACCTTGGTGCGTTGACGTCGACGCTTCAGAGCATCGCGTCGGCAGAGTGTCGTCCTTGCATCGACTGGCGCGAGCATGGCTCGCTGGCACGGCTTGCGTCGACGGTCGCGTCAGTCGACGCGACTGAGCGTCAGTCTCCATTTCTCGATCGTTTGCTACTCATTTCACCGGAAAGCTTGTTCTTCTACTCTTGAACATCGAACTTCGTATTTTATGCGCTAAACTCTTCCGGTTACTTAGCTGTAAGGTGAAAAACAACGAAACATCACCTAATTGCATCAATTAAGATCAAAATATGGTAAAATAAGCTGAAATTATAGAATTACGGAATTATGCTTAAATCATCCAACTTATACCAAAAACAAATACAAAAACGAACTAAAAAGCTAGTAAAAATAAGAACAAATCTACTCTAATCAACTACCCCACGCTTAATTGGTTTGTTCTTCCTCGAACAAACGGTAATTTCGAAGTATAATTAGAATGAAAATAAGTTCAAGCAAAGAGTCGTGCTATGCTATATACGTAATTTTGAAAATATAGGTATAAGTCACGCAACGTCAAACACTCAACCATTATTACATTGTCATTTCAAAATAAAATCATGCTTCCTCACGAAGGATAATATATATAAGTACGCTCAAAAGCACTCAAGTATTTTCTTCATGGGATGTGTATACACTCAAATCATACAATTACAAGCACAGTAGATAAGCACAGAAAATCAATCTCTTTTCAATCGCGAATTAAGTGTGCTGTTAAACTAAGAATCAGTAAAGGTCTTCGCGGGTTGTAACGTAAGGCTTTTTGGATGGGTATGGAATATATAAGTCGTGTGGCTAATTGCTCACTCAACCTAATCTAATCAAGAAGCAAATTGCTTCACCTCGCTCAAAAATAAAAACCTCACTTAACTCTCATAACGTAGCCTAAATAGGATATTTCCCAACTCGCAAACCGTAAAACCGACTGAAAGCTCAAACCACTTAATCACAACTCTTTTGCCTTTTACACATACGGCGTCATAAAATAAACAATTAAACTCAAGTCTTTACAAGCGCGTAGGCAATTGATCAACATATCCACCATCCCATCTTTTTATTAATTTATTTTTTATTTCGGATGGTGGCCCTTGATTACAAAAATAATGAATTCCTAATAAAAGTTCCCAAGACTCAAATAACCAATAAAAATACGAACTCCTACCCCACGCTTTTAATGGATTGTAGGATCGTCTAAGAAACACTCAAGGCTATAGGCATGGACATTTGGCTATGATTGGCTCATTCGGAATTTATAGTGGCTAAAATTTATGAATATGGCCGGAATAAGGTTTTATATGTGCCTTAACTTCATTTTCAAAGTCAACTACACACAGCGGTTTCAAAYAGATATCAAAACTGAAACTTGTTCACGTACATGCAATGATGATAAACACTCAGGCTACTCGCTGGCTTTTTGCATGAAAAATTTCGAATTGACGTCGCCTTTAAGGTTTTGCGAAATCGATTGCGTCCAAGTACCATTTTACAATATATAATAATAAATTTTGAAAAATTATGCACTTATGCACGCTCAAAGATGAAAACAAATAATCATACTTAGTCAACTTCGACAGGCATGCCATACAAACACAATTAAGCGTAGAAATAGTAATTAATCACGTTTAAGCATAAATATTACAGGCCAAGTATCAAATAAAATTACACAGTTAATCAATACAAATCACACTTGACCACCCCCCTCTAAAATCCGGGCAATCTCCGGATTGCCACAAATACAACCAAAAATCAAAAAGAGAAAGGAAAAAGAGAACATCCCTGAATTACTAGTAGTCGAGCCGCTAGTCGTGAATTGTGTAATTGGCCACCTCTTCAACTACGTGATACGAAATGCCCTAAAAGAGAAACAAAACACACAAAAACAAAGAAAATAACAAATTTTTTTTTTAAAGAAAGCATAAATAAAAATATAGATAGAACGAGTTTAGAACTCGCGAGACTCATCGTCTTCGTTGTTGGTCTCGTCGACATCCATAATCGGTGTGGGGTACGCCGCCTCAAATCGCTCCTCGAGCTTCGAGATGCGAGCTCTCATCTTCTTCAAGCTCTTCTGGTTCTTGTCGTGGTTAGCATCAATCTTCTCGTCGATAATTTGGAGCTTATCGAACATCTTCACTTGAAATGCTCGATTTTCCTCGAAAAATCTCCCCCAATCGGGACTCGGGCCCGAAGTAGAACGGCGGGCTTGCTCCATATCCTCGTCACCATCGTCGTCTTCGTCGTGTAGTCGAGACGAAGATCCACCTCTAGTCGATGACCCCACTCGGGGTGTCGGCGCACGCGCGAGTGGTAGTGAAGAGGTCCCAAGCGGGCTAAGTCCGCTTCCGGCCGGACCAAACCCGAAGTGACGGGCGAGGCCGGTAACATATGGTGCAAATGAGAGAAGTGGCGACTTGCTCCCCGGAGTACCCTTGGTGACGTTGTAAAGCCCTAACAAAATAAGTGGGTACAACCGGACTTGACGACCATCAACGAGGCACTGAAGAACAAAAAGCTCGGCTTTGGTCGCATAGGTGGCCTCGTTCTTGCAAAGAATGATGTGGGCGAGGATCTTGTATGCGACATAGAGGGCGTCGTCTTGAATCCTCGAGCAAGGAAACCTCTTGCAATCCCCCGTGTTTCCCCCGGTAATCATCCCCCAAAAAGAGGCTAAATCGAAGCCTTGAACTCCAACCGGGTGGTCCCCTACGGTCGGGAAGCCGAAAATGTTGCCGAAAACCTCCTCGTTGACAACCACATCATTCCCTCCTAGCCGACAAGAGAACGTCTCGTCGTTCCGAATCGCCAAAGTCGAGAAGAACTCGAGCATGAGTTCTCGAAAACCGGGCAAGTGCATTTGGGCAAAGTACCCACATCCGAGGCCATCGACATACCGTGAGAGGTCGGTGTGGTGCTCCGACCCATTCGAGGCCTCGTCCGCAATTCCTTGGACGTTTAAAGTCCGGTGCGTAGCAAATCCCCATTTCCGAATATTTTTGAACATATCCCCTTCTTTCTTGTCGAAAATTGGGAACGGTGCGTTGTATTTCCCCGAGATATCCTTGCGTTTTCCTGCTCGAGACATTATCACACAATACGAAATTGAACGGGGGTGAAAAACCTTGAAAAATAACACTTGTGCTTCTTTGGGGAATTTTGTCGAACACTTGGAGTGTGTTCAACCAACAAATTTCTTGAGTAAACCTTGCTCCAACAACTTCCCAACACAACCACACGATAATTATAACATCCCCAAGAGAGTTTTAAGCGAAGTACCTCAACGAGTTGTAGTCGAATTCCCGTAAAAACGCGAAAATTGCCCGAATTTGTCCCAAATTGCTTCAACCCTTGTAGCTTGTTTTTGGAAGGCTCTTTGGACACCAAATTGTATTAGGAATTCTGGGTTTGTGGTGTTGTGGTGCTCTAAATTCTGGAAATTCTTGAAAAATTTTGAAACACAATTATTGCCAAAAAGAGAGGAAAATAAGAAGTGTTAAAAAGGGGGAAAAGTGAGAAAAAGGGGAGGGGAAGCTGTTTTTAAGCTTGTTTTTCTGGGTTCCCCGCGGGTCAAACGAGCATGGGTCGGGTCGTGGGCCAAAAATCCGATTTTAAAACATTTCTGGGCCGGTCCGCGGGTCGCGTCGACGCCGCGTCAGTCGACGCGACAGAGCGTAATTCTTCGGCGCTTTGCGTCGACACTGCGTCGACCGACGCGAGCTTTCTCGGCGTCGACGCAGGCGGGATCCTGGGCGTATTTTCCTTCGCTCGTTTGATAAATTCTCCCCGTCCGAGTTCTCCAACTGTTCTTAAATAAAAACCAAAAAATAGAAATTAAATAAAATAGAAATAAGGTACAAAAGGATACAAAAGCTTGGGTTACCTCCCGAGAAGCGCAAATGTTAACGTCGCTTGCTCGACGCTATCTTGATCGTTTATCTTTCAACGTACGGTGGATCTCCACACTCCACCATCTTGCGATTGCTATTTGTACCTCGTCCGTCATGATAAGGTTTCAACCTATGCTTGTGAGCTTGAAAGGACGATTTGCCAATTTCATCGTACAACGTGGCTACGCCGTACTCGTCAACTTCTTTAATAGAGAATGGTCCGCTCCATGAAGCTCCAAATTTGGCTGGGTCGTACTTACGTTTGTTATTATACAAGACTAATTCTCCAACCCCAAACTGCAAGTTTTTAACTTCCTTCATGCGAACCTCTTTCGATTTCTTCTTTTCCCTCGCCCAATCGTCGAAATATGCCTTACCCTTGTTCTTTTTGGGTGAAAATCTAAAATTTTATTAGGGTCGAGAGAACCGTAACTTGGGCGACTTATTGGTGGCTTATGCGGACATCCCACATCGAAATCGTCTCCAAATTCTTCTACGATATCGCGCATGTCAATACCTAGTAACTCGATCAAGTCTTCTCCACTTAAGTGCATATGCTCTTCTAACTCATCGTGCTTCTTGCTTGAATCGACTCGTTTATCCCCTCCCTCGGTAGAAAACCCGGCGTCGTCCCCGTCGCTCAGTTTGTTTAAAGTCGCGATTTCTCGTAACTCGTTTACGCATGAAGTAACGGGATCAATGAATGAATCATCCTCTTGCATGATAGGGGAGGGAGTGTGTTGAATATCTCTTAATGAAAACGTCACTGTTTTGCCCAAAACAGTCATGGTCATCCTTCCTTTGTGAACATCAATTAGCGTATGGGAAGTAGACATAAACGGGCGTCCCAGTAAGATGGTATGCTCAGTACCTTCAGTCGGTACCTCGCRGACYTCCATAACCACAAAATCAACTGGAATTACGAGCTCCCCAACTTGCACTAAAACATCTTCGACTACCCCCAAGGGTCGTCGGGTCGAGCGATCGGCTAATTGTAAGCGCATGGTTGTTGGCTTAAGTGGTCCAAGATCAAATGCTTGATAAAGTGAGTATGGCAGTAAATTTATCCCTGCTCCAAGATCTAACATTCTTATCGCTTTTTGTCCATTGGCCAATGAAATAGTGATGCAAAAACTTCCAGGATCATGTTCCTTGGGAGGCAATGGCCTCTAAAAAATCGCGCTAACCTCCTTTGGTAATGGAACGTATTGATTCGTCGCCAAACGTCTCTCTCTTGAAGCAAGCTCCTAAAAAATTTTACGTAGGCGGGCATTGTTCTTATTACTTCCAAAAGTGGTAGGTTGATGTTGACATTCTTCAAGAAGTTATATAGCTACATGAACCTCTTCTTTTCTTTCGCCGGGCGCAACTGGCTCGGAAAAGAAACAACATCCTTAATTTGCGTCGTCGATTGCTTCGGCAGTGATGCTTCGTCTTTGCCAAGGGTGTTGCTCGGAATTGTCCCTTGAATGGAACCAGGCACGTATCTATTGGTGGATTTGTGTATCTTGTCCACTGGTTTAGGAACAAGCTCCTCATCTTGGTTCTCTATGCCATTGTCGATCTTCTTCCCGCTGCGAAGGACGTGAACTGCCGACGCTTGCTCCGGCTGGCTTGGTAGTTTGTCTTTCTCCTTATTTGATCTAGAAATATCAGTTGCCATTTGTCCCATAGTCTTTTCCATTCTATCCATGTTTTTAGCTAGGTCATGCACAATGCCGGAAAGTTGGTCTATTCCGCTCACCTTCTTTGAAAGTTRGTCTATCTTTGCATTCACCTTCGTAAGACCTTCTCTATTACTAATCGTCTCAGCCACTTGATTCTGCTGCCAAACCAGCAGCTGGTCATTTGGATGAGTAGCACTCGACGCCTGCCCTTGCGTATGAAAATTATTTTGTTGTGGCGGCACTGGTGGTGCTTGAGCATACTTTGGTGGTGGGTATTGTGGGTCAGGTGGCATATGGTTTGGATTGCCCGGACCCCACTTGAAAAGAGTGTTATCACGTTGTGGTGTGTACTTCTTTTGATTCGAATAATTCTGGATCGCGTTAACATCCTCATGTTGCTCAATGTTGTTTGGGCACACATCCGCCGAATGCTGGGGAGATCCGCATTGGTTTGCCATCATTTGTGCATTGGCCTTGCTAGCTCGCTCAGCTTTCCAAGCAGCTAATTTCTCGTCAAAAATCTCCTCACATTTCGCTTTCACTAACTTGCCGTCATCTAAATCAGGATCAGGGATGGAAACTTCGTTAATTCTCATTTTACGAGATCGAGAGTTGGTTTGTCAGGACTTTTCGCTCTGCTTCTCCAACACTTGTCTTGCCTCATGTGCTGTCAAATCTCCAAAATCTCCTCCAGCTGCTATCTCTACCTCTCGTTTCCCATGGTCCAATAAACCATCGAAATAGAACGGGTTAGTCATCTCCGGAGAATAGTTGTGATGGGGGCACGCTTGCAAAAGTGTCTTGTAGCACTCCCATGTTTCATGAAATAGCTCTCCATCCAACTGTTCGAAAGTAGCAATTTGCCTCCGAAGATGGCCCGTTGTTTGGGCTGAATAATATTGGTTTAGAAATTTCTCGCTAATCATATCCCAGTCGGTTAACGAACCAGGCTCTAAGGACAGTAGCCATGACTTCGCCTTGTCCTTCAAGCTGTACGGAAAACAAATCATCTGGACCTCTTCTTGGTGAAGGCCATGAACTACGAATCGGCCAAATTCATCAACGAAATAATTTAAAAATGCCAAGGGGTCTTCATGTGCATTCCCATGAAAGGTTGGGAGTAGGTTGATTTGATGCGGTTTAATCTCCACTGCCCTCGCGGTCGGTCCAAGAACAATGGCGGACCGAAAGGGTACAACCTTTGGGCGTGCCAAATCGCGCTGTCTAAGTGCTCGATCTCCCCTTGGTTCTCGAACTTGGTCATAAGCTCTCTCGTAGTGGTCGTTATGCGCGTAACGGTGCTCGCGCTCGTATCTCCTTCCGAAATTATTTTGCTCGTAACCATGATCTTGATTCTCCAACCACTCGTTCACGTGCCTTTGATTGTTAACATAGGCATTTCGCTGCAAAACTTCCTCATTTCTGAATGCCACGTTCTCAATGTTGTGCTGACGCATGACATTGTTGTTCATCTCTTCATTTTGCCTCAAATTCTCCATGTTGAGCGGGTGATTGACTATGTTGTGCGGCTGGTTAACTCCTTCGTTTCTCCTTTCGTCACGTCTAGTAGAGTGTGACTTGTTTGGTTCACTACCATACCCAGTTTGAATGGGGCGTGGTGGTGATCTTGGTGGTGAATCGCCGTTTCGAACCGAATGTGCTCCTAACATAATGTCGGGAACTTGATCGCAAGTAAAATCGGTCGCTGTCGAGGAATTGTCCTCGGGAATAAGAACGGGTCTTGGTCTTGGCGGATTTGAACGGTGAATGTTGTCAATGAATGGTACAAGGTCACGTTGAAGTGATCGCCTTCCTTGCATAAACTCAACAACACGTCAACGTACCAAATGGCAAGAACCAAGTGAAAACAATAGAAATAAAATAATAAATCAAACAGAAAATAAAACGAAAAACATCTTCAATTCCTACTCGTTGCTTCCCCGGCAACGGCGCCAAATTTTTGACTCAAACTTTTGTGCACCCCGTTTTAATAAATAATTTAAAAGCACGTCAGTTTGCTCGCAAGTGTACGAGGTAACTGTAGGGTGATGAGTTTGACTCGAGTCGTATCTCTCGAGGAAACAACTGTTCGGTTTTATCAATGTTTTTCTCAATTTCGAATAACATACATATACATTTGGGGGTTTGAAAAGATTGATTCGATCATTATAACTAAAGCAATAATTAAACTAAATCTATTTAAACTAATTACTCTAACTAAATTATCAACTACGAGCAATAATTTAACTACTTGAACTCAAGAACTAAGAATTAATAGCAACTAATCTAAAGCATGAATATAATAATTATCACTAAGCAATGTATCATACGAATCTAAGATTAACGAATAACTAAGCATAAATTAATCGCATAAATAAACTAAATTAACCAATATCCAATAACAAGCATAAACGATTAAGCTAATTAAACTAGTTCTAGCATTAACTAAGAAATTAACTAAGAATTAAACTAACAATTAAACTAGAAATTAACTACTAAATTAACTAAGAGTTTAGAGTACTTATTCGAACTACTAAAAGCAGTAAAAAGCTCCAGCTATTCCAGAGGTTGAACGTTGATCTTGGGCGAAGAATGAATCCCGAACTCGAATTCGACGTTTTGGACGCGTTGTTCTTCGATCCTTGATCTCCGTCTTCAAATCTCGTTATGAGATGTGGGATTATTGTTATTATAAGCTAAAATACCCTAGGGGGTCGTGTCACACCCTGAAAACTCGAAATATGAAGGGTTTATATAGGTTTTGCAAGTCTTGGCGCTCAAGAAACCCTAATTTCCGAATTCTGGGCCGTCGCATCGACGGAGCGTCAACTGAGCATCGACTGACGTGAACAGGCGCTCGGCGGATATCGCCAGTCTTGGTCGGCAGCGCTCGGCATGTGCGGTCGGCAGGGTGCGCGCGTCGCTGGCAGGTGCGTCGACATCGACGCTTCAGAACATAGCGTCGACATTGCGTCGACGTCGACGCTTCAGAGCATCGCGTCGGCAGAGTGTCGTCCTTGGCGTCGACTGGCGCGAGTATGGCTCGCTGGCACGGCTTGCGTCGATGGTGCATCGACGGTCGCGTCATTCGACGCGACTGAGCGTCGGTCTCCATTTCTCGATCGTTTGCTTCTCGTTTCACCGGAAAGCTTGTTCTTCTACGCTTGAACATCGAACTTCGTCTTTTATGCGCTAAACTCTTCCGGTTACTTAGCTGTAAGGTGAAAAARAACGAAACATCACCTAATTGCATCAATTAAGATCAAAATACGGTAAAATAAGCTGAAATTATAGAATTACGGAATTATGCTTAAATCATCCAACTTATACCAAAAACAAATACAAAAACGAACTAAAAAGCTAGTAAAAATAAGGACAAATCTACTCTAATCACTCTTCTCAGCCGAGCGCGAGACAAATCGACTAAAGGCATTGATTCGACCGGCCAAGCACTGCATTTCTTTGACGTTTCTTGGCACTTGCATATCCATAATGGCTCTTACTTTCTCAGGATTAGCCTCGATACCTTTCTCTGTGACCATGTAGCCCAGGAATTTGCTAGCTCTTACCCCGAACATGCATTTTTTGGGGTTGAGCTTCATTCTATATCTCCTTAGGGTATCGAAGGTCTCCCTCAGGTCGTCCACATGCGAAGTTGCTTTCATGCTCTTTACCAGCATATCATCCACATAGACCTCCATATTTCGCCCGCTGGTTCTTGAACATCTTGTCCACCAATCGCTGGTATGTGGCGCCTGCATTCTTAAGCCCAAATGGAATGACCACATAGCAATACGTCCCTTTCGGGGTTATAAAGATAACACGTTTTTGGTCATCCTTGGCCAGTCGGATCTGGTGATAACCCTGCGAGGCGTCCATCATACTTAAAAGCTCACAACCTGATGTGGAGTCGACCAACTGGTCTATCTTTGGCAATGGATAGTGGTCTTTGGGGCAAGCCTTGTTGAGGTCGCGGAAGTCTATGCACATGCGCCAATCATCTTGGGTCTTAGGGACCAGCACGGCATTGGAGAGCCACTCAGGAAATTGTATTTCCTGGATGTGCTTAGCTTTCAACAACTTCTCCACCTCAGCCTCAATAATGGCCTCCTTCTCTGGCCCAAAATTGCGCTTCCTCTACTTGACTGGTTTTATTGCAGGGATGATATTTAGGTGATGTATAGCCACTTCTGGATCGATACCGACCAGGTCTTTGGGAGACCATGCAAATATATCCACACTCTCTTGCATCAGTGCTACCAGGTCAACCAAAACCTCTGGATCGAGAGTTTTCCAGACACAGAGGACTCGTCTGTCGTCCCCTGGGACTACCTCCACAGTAATCAAGTTCTCTTCCCTCTCGATCATTTTGGGTCTGTCCTCTGTCCGAGCCCTCTTGGCCTGTCTTTCCTCTTCATTTCGTCTAATACTCTCGACGTAAATCTGTCTCGATGCATACTGGTCTCCTCTTGCTTCGCCTACTCCATCATGAGCAGGAAATTTCAATTTCATGTGGTAAATCGAGGCAACTGCTTGAAATTTGCTCAAGGAAGGTCTTCCCATCATCACATTATATGAGGATGTCGCATCTACTACCAGGAACCGAACTGTCCTGGATGCCGATATGGCCCATCCCCTAATGTAACCAGGAGGTTAACAGCTCCAAGGGGCTTTAACGCGCCTCCTGCAAATCCTACCAACGATGTCGTAACCTCTTCCAACTCCACATCTAGATTCATCTTCCTGAAGCATTCGTAGAACATGATGTCCGTCGAGCTCCCTGTATCCACGATGATTCGTCAGACATTATAACTGGCTATGGTATCCGTAATGACTAGGGCATTCATATGAGGAGCTAGGATCCCATCCTCATCCTCTGATCCAAAGAAAACATTTGGACTTGGCGCTACCTATCCCACCTCCTTCCCTTTTCTCGTCAAATCTCTCGCAGCACGCACATAATTTTTTTGAGTTCGTTTGGAGTGCTCATCCCACTCACCCCCAGTAATCATGAGGATCTCTCCCCGAACCTCCTGCGTTTGATCACTCTTTCTTCCAGTACTGCGGATGTCTGCGTTACGCCTGTTCTCCCGCGGTCGACCTTTTGCATAAGAGTCAGTTCTGGGCTCTTCCCTTCTCATCCGCAGGAATTCCTTGAGGTACCCGGCCTGCACCATTCTCTCCAACTCATCCTTCAGATGAGTACACTGGTCTGTGTTATGACCGTATTCATTGTGGTATCGACAGAATCGGTCAGGACTTTCTTTTCACGGCTTTTGAGAGTAAGTCTTGGGCCACTTAAAGTCAGGGTGCCTCTCCACCGCTTGCAGAATCTATCCCTGAGCTATCACCAGGGGAGTGTATTTGTTGAAACGAGGTCGTCCCCCGCCAGGTCTGTTCTAGACCTCTTCATCGGTACCCTTTCTTCTCTATCGTATTTCTCTCTCTTCTTCTCCCCCTCGTCCTTGATCTTCAAGGCTTCTTCCAAATGGATATACTTTTCTGCTCTCTCCAAGAGCTCTCCGAACTTTAGAGCTGGCTTCACCACCAGCGATTGGAAAAACTCTCCTCTCCTGAGGCCTTGCGCAAGTGCGTTCACCAAGAGCTCCTCTGACACAGAAGGCACCTCGAGTTTTGCAATAGTAAATCGACTAATATAAGCACGCAAACTCTCGTTCTCCTTCTGTTTCAAACTAAACAGCTCAAGTGGCATCTTCTAATACTTTCTGCAACTGGTAAACTGGTGCAAGAAGGCCGAGCTTAACTCATCAAAGTTTGTAATAGAGCGTGGCAGCAGCTGGCTAAACCATAGTTGAGCTGACTTGGTGAAAGTCATCGGAAAGACCCGACACATGACCGCGTCTGAAAACTTATGCACTGCTGCTGCGATTTCAAAGCGGCTCAGATGATCCCATGGATCAGTAGTCCCACTATAATCAAAGCCTAGAGATCTGTAAGAAGTCAGCACGTCATCACGCATGACCTCCTAGGTGAACGGCGTGCCTCTCCGTGTTGGCACCGTGCTGGCGTTCGCCATCTTCCTCTTGAATTCTCTTACCTCCTTCTGCAAGCTCTGCATCTGCTCAGCCAGACCTGGATTAGCTTGACTCGACGTTTCATTGTCGGAGGTGGAAAAGTGCTCGTCTCTGTCTTAGAGGGGAGTCCGCTCCGTATGTTGATTGTGCAACGGTTCCGTTTCTGCCAACGGGACCGTTCGATCTGGCCATGTGCCAAACAGTGGCGTTGAGATCTCTACAAATTTTTTCTCCACAGCCGCTTCCACAGCCTTGCCAATGAGCTCAGACAGTTGCCTGAGAAAGGTGTCGTTCAACGATCCACCAACGGCGGGCATAGATCCGCCAGAGGGGACTGGCGCGGTGCCTGGTCCAGTTGCTACTGACGGTTTTGCCCCCTCTGGCCTTGTCTGTGATGGCTCTGCTGACCGCGGCATGCCCCACGGTGTGGCGGAACTATGGTTTCCGCCCAGTTCCCACACTAGATTCCAAAGCCATTCACACTCACGTCTTAACTCAAATTTTCCCACAGACGGCGCCAATTGTTTCACCCCAAAATATGACACCACCTGAGATTTGCACAACTTCTCGACCTACACACAAATATACGTTAGAAAGGACCACCGGTGGTTTTCCGGTGGAAACCTCTCCGATACTTAAGTCAGAAAGCGTATGAGGTGTTTTTCAGGAAAGAAGGAATGCACGAAAAATGACATACCTCTCTCAGCCTTGGGGCTGAGATACTTATAGTTTTTCTCAGTGGGGACCCCTTCCGGGATCTCGAAAACAAAGGTTGTGAATCAAGGGCCGTTTAAACAACAAACTCTGACAAATGGTCCCACTTGTCCTCCCGACGAGGATTAAAGACCAGGTCTTCCCTAGTCCTGCTCTCCTTTTTTTCGGCAAGCCTGCCTTTATATTTCAAGGTTTATCTCACAAGAGGTCTCTGGTCAGCTCAGGACAACTCCTGGGCTGGGGTGACCTTGCTCTGATTTATTCAGTTTTTAAGAAAACCAGGTCAAACCAAGCGTAAGCCATCCTAAGCTCCCTTCTTTGGCTATCTAGATCCAGGTCTACCCCAATCCGGGTCTGGCCTATTTATGCCTCATCAGGGATGTAACGGAGTGTTGTTTTCAAACTAAAAAGTCTTAAGTAGGGTTTTAGTGGTCTCTCCTCTCGCTTGGGACGGATTAGAGAGGGGTTTATATAGTTTTCCCTTGTCTTAGAGCACAAGTTAGGGAAAAATGCGTTTTCTGGGCAAGTAACGGTTATACTTAGCAGTATGAGTGACCTCTAATTGTACTGCTGACCTTGCAGCCACTTCCCAACGGTGACCCTAACGGTAAGGAGTAACTGTTAAGTTCGCCGCTGACCTCTCTGTCACTTCGTAACGGTTACCTTAGCGGTAAGGAGTAACCGTTAAGTTCGCCGCTGACCTCTGTGTCACTTCGTAAAGGCGCGACTGGTGGTATGAAGATACCGCTAAAGTCACCGTTAATTCTCCATTTTGCTACTTCTTCGCCTTGAAAGTTCAATTCTCTTCTCTTATTATTTTAACATCATTCCTTAAGTGCCGAAATCTTCCGGCTACTTAGATATAAGATGAAAAACATAGAATAATCACCTATTTGTATCAATTAAGATCATAATTCGGTAAAATAAGTTTTCAGTACAAATATACGAAAATAAGCTTAAACTACCCAACTTATACTGAAAACAACAAGAAAAACTAGCTAAAATACTAATAAAAACAAGGACAAATATGTGCTAATCACGGCGCCTAGGAACGATGGAGTCTGGGCGGGTGAAGGAGGAGCGGTCGAGGAG
Organism: Phtheirospermum japonicum; assembly: GCA_014905375.1. Lineage (NCBI taxonomy): Eukaryota > Viridiplantae > Streptophyta > Magnoliopsida > Lamiales > Orobanchaceae > Phtheirospermum > Phtheirospermum japonicum. The sequence goes on from BMAC01000664.1 coordinate 368,326, forward strand.
CTCCAGCCAGGGGCGGCGCTTGGAGAGGCCGTGGCGGATGGTGGAGGTGAGGCGGGAGAGAAAGTTGTAGAAAACAGGGTCGCTTTCGGCGGCGGGGATTCTGATTAGAGATCTGAAATCGATTGGCATGGCTGATTTGGAGAGATAGAGAGTGAGAGTATTGGGGCTGGCGGGTTTCGGATTTTGGTTACGAGAAAGTGTGAAATATTTCATTTACCCGCTTCATTTACTCGTGCTTAAATTATGAAAATATTTCAAATTGGTAAAGAATTTTCAGACCGGTTTATTAAAAAAAATCTTTCTAGATTATTTTTTTGACAAAGACATTCAAGAACGATTTTTTAATACCATTCTGGATTGATGAACATTCCAAAACGGTAATAACAATACCATTACAGATTGTAATATGATTTTTTAGACAGAATTTCTAGAATGGTTATTGTGAAACCGTTCTGGAATGTTCGTCAATCCAGAACGGTATTTTAATATCATTCTGGATTGACGCCCATTTCAGAAAGGTTTTGTAATTACCATTTTGGAAAGTATACTTTCCAGAACAGTATTGTAAAACCGTTCTGGAAATTCGTCATTCCAAAATGGTATTTCAAAATACCGTTTTAAAAAGTGTTGTCCAGAACAGTTTTAAAAATACCTTCTGGATTGACCTTTTTGTCTATTCTATAATGCAGTTTTTGCACTAGTGATCTAAAAAGAAGTGTGGCGGATCTCAACCATCGAGGATAACGGATGGAGATACAAATAATTCACAAAAATGACATGTAAAGGCGGCTCGCCTAGGACCATGTGAGGTTGCTGCAATTAATAGGCGACTTCGAGCATTAGGACCATTGATTTCTTTTGGTCCGGAGGAACGATGGGGTTCGCAGGTGGATCATAACGATGCATTTGTAATTCAATATGAGGTGGCAGGGTATGAAGTCGGAGAGTATTTGTGGACAATGGAAGCTCATTCAATATTCTCTACAGGACATGTTTGGATCAGATGAATCTGAAGGTAAAGG
>BMAC01000664.1:392306-436935 GCA_014905375.1 Phtheirospermum japonicum
ATATATATATAATTTATTTATCGGGTTCATCAACTGACTCGATGACTTGAAAGTTAACTCGATGACTCAGTGGCTATCACGAGTCAATTACCGGGTTAATTTCAAAAATATTAACTATAATAAAATAGAATACAAAGGCCCTCAATTAAATTTGTAATACGATGCCTCATTTATTTAGTATTTATTTGTTCATTTTTGTAGTATTTTATATATTTTTACAACATTTATATTTCATATTTTCTAGATTTAGGAGATATGTTTTTATAACATAACTTTAATTAAGTATATTACTTTCTGTATTAAAATATTTAAAGATTTATTTTTTATATTTATAAATTATTGGTATTTGTTATTATTTTATTATCACCTTTCTTTTATATATTTAGTTAATTTACATTATAAATATCATCAATTTATTCTTTCAATGTCTTTAAAATAAATATTTTTAAATTAATTACAATTTTACTATATTTTTATTTTATTTCAAAGTATTTTCATATTTATATTACTATATTATATTATAATATTTCTATTTTTTATTTTATTTTATAAATTATTAAGAATCATTTAGAATTCAAACATATATGTCATATTTATTGAACTAAATTCATAGTTTTTTCTGATTATTTTATTATTTATAGCATTTTAAGTAAGTTTTTGTTACTTTTAGTAAATGATTATTCAGGATTTAAATTATTTTTAATTTATTAAATAATATTATTGTGAAATAATATTGTTTTATATTGTTTAAATTATTACTATCTTCGTAATTTCTTTATTTTTAAATTATTTGATAAATATTTGTATATAAAATATATTTCTTATATATATTTAACATATTTCATATTTCTATGATTTATTTTATAATATTTCTATATTTTTTATTATTATTAAATAACTATTTAGAATTCATAATATTTTAATTAAATCTTAAATATTTTAGGATTTATTTTATATTATTTATAATGTATGTGGTTTTTTTTTTACTTTTTTAGTTTAAATTTAATTAATATATATTTATAATTTAAATGCAAGTATTTGTATTTATTTAGTTGGTTTTATAATTTATTTCAAGTTTATATTACAATTATTATATTCTTATTGTTTAAAGGTTGATTTGGTAATTGTATAATTATGTTGATATAAATTATTTATAAAATAAAAAATACAAGAAATTATGACTAAAGTACAACTAGATTATTCAGTTGTACTTAAGTTGTATTCAAACAGATTAATATGATTGAATTATGACACAATCTAATTATAAACTTTGGGGTACCTATTGACAAACAAGTACGTGTACCGATAATTAGAAAAGTCTAAACTTATTATAAAATTTTCACTTTGTCTTTGAATACAAAGACTAAACAAGGAGATGCACGCAGTGATTTGTAATAAAAGTGACTAATATGATTATTTCGCAACCAACTAAAGGGAGAGTTTGAAACCATTGAGATGTGATGATAACAAGTTAAATTATAATTAGACGTATAATGTAGTCTGCAAAAAGTTGTTTCATAATATATAAATGTGGATCTTTACCTTTGATTTATTCTAGGGAGCGAATATACGTACCCCATCTATTTGTGAGTTCCTTCAATAAAAAAAATCAAAAAAATGTTAAATTATCCCCCACCCACCCCACCCACAACACACACACAAACACTAAACACCCGAATATATTATCTTTTCTAACCCTTCACCACCACTCCAACTCTGCCATTAGCGTCTCTCATCACACCAGCGCCGCAACCGTCAAACAGGAGAAAGAAAAAACGGTGATGGATGATGAAAGGTAAGTGACGTATCTGGACTACAAAGGGTAAGAAAAAAATGCAAAATAGGGGTGTTCGTTTCTTGTTTTCTCGAACATAACTCACGTGTTCGAACTTTTTGATCAAAAAATACAACGTCGTTCGGGAAAGAAAATCTGAACAACCCTTTTTTAGCCTAAAATGGGCATTTAGATCAATTTTTCGAACATGTGTTTTGTGTTCAAATAGAGTTTGATGTATTGTGTTTGAAAATCTAATTCGAATAACTTTTTTTCAAGGTACTTTTTTCTTTCTTCAATGGTACGGCGGCTATGGCAGCGGCGGCAACGTATTTCTGTGCGCGTGTTTTGTTTATGCTTTTAAATAGCCGACGGCCATGACGGTAGCGGCGATGATGGACGGCGGTTGGAGTGGTTGTGGAGAGTTGAAGAAGATGAAATATTTGGAGGTGTAGTGTTTAAGGGTAATATTTAATTTTTTGTTATAATATTTTTTAGTAGGGTGAACTAATAAATAAATGGGGTGCGTATATCCGTACCATTTGTTTAAATTTACTTCTATTGAACAATAAACATGACTTAAGTATTTTAGGTTATTATATTATATTAATAAATCAATAATATTACATTTACATCGAATAAATTTACATCATCCATTTTATTTCGCTCACTAATTAATTTATAATTAGTGATAAATTCAAAAATTGTATACAGCGTGACGATATGGGCAGGGAACCCACTACATTCGAGCTTTTTTTTACTATGCACCAGAGACCCGACGACACTTTCACTGATCTTGTATCACAACAAATTTTTGTAAGTATTTTTTTAGATGTAATTAATATAAATATATATATCTTTCATTTTTAATCCTCGTAATTTTAAATTATATATCAATCAAAATATTGAAGTACGAGTGTCAGAGACGTCTGATCCGAACTTTTTGTTCCTTAAAAAATTAAAATCTAGTTAAACGAATGCACGTCTATGTTTGAAAGGTTTTCAGTTCGCCCACAAGAGAACGGGGTCACCGTAGACTGGCAAGTTAACTCAAGTTGAATATCTCGAGGAAGGATAATCAGAAATAGTTTTCGTGTTTGTTTTTACGAACGAGAAACGAGGAAAAAGTCTAATCTAAACACGCGGACAAAAGGATTTTGGTTTTATCATTTGAAAGGTAACCATCATTAGAACTAATCTTGCTAGGAGGTCGTCAATCTCTTCGCAAGAAATTAACTACATTTATCAAAGTAAGCAGCGAATTAAACTACTCTTTCTAGGAGGTTGTCAATCTCCTCGCAAGCACTTAACAACGAGATTTAAACTAAGAATTGTTACTCAAGCATTTCGTCGAACACATAGTAAGCATTGACTAAATTACTTCTAAAACTAGCCATTGTAACCAAGAATATTACCAACTAGATTAACCAAAGCGGCGTCAATCGCACAATTAAGAAATATTGAAATAATCATTAACGATCGAAACCAAAAGCGTTCAAACATTCAACCATAAAACTAAAGTAGAGTTTAGAGAGTACAAAATTGAAATATTTGCAAGAACTATCTCCAGCTATTTTGGAGGGATTATCGTCTACGAGTCGAGCCTTGGAAGCTGTCATGGACTCCCGAGATGCTGCGACCGCCATGGTAACTACAGAATCTATGCTACTGCAACTGGTTGTCGTGCGACCGCCATAGTAAGCACCTAACTACGAGATTTAAACTAAGAATTGTTACTCAAGCATCCGACCGGATGTGAGTCCAGTAGGTTTGATCCGACCGGACATCAAGTCCATCCGACCAAATGTGAGTCCAGTGTGCTGACACTGGGTAACCCAGTGTGAATACAGAACAAGTGTCAGAGGTAATACATCAAGTCGTGGACCAATTTCTTTGAAACTTCACTCGCGGGCCTACACTCATCCATCTTAAGATCAAAACACTTCAAAATCCCTGAAATAAACATAAAACACGGTAAAATAAGTTGGAGATACATAAATACGAAAATATGTTCAATCTATCCAACTTATACCAAAACTAACAACAAATCTAACTAAAACAATATCCAAATATATACAAAAGTCATGACAAATACGTGCGAATCAACTTCACTAGCGGGCCTACCGACGTTAACAAGGATAAGGTCTATCTAGAGACCATCGGAGTGAAGAAGGGTCGCCAATTTGGCAAGGAATTCTTAGGAGGTCTTCTGGATTCGAAGACTTCCAGAGGCGGTACCTCCTATGCTCTAGATAGCTGTTTCACAGAGCTCAAGATGCAGCTGGATGTTTCGAAGAGACAGGTTGATACTCAGCTCGAGGTGAATGAGCAAGCACATCAGGAGCAACTCCAGGTGATACACGGAGAGCAAGCGCATCAGAATCTCGAGTTCCAGGAGACTCTCCATCAACACGTGGTAGAGGAAGTTGTTGCAGCGATGAGAGCACGACGTCGGTGGCCTCCCTCTAATCCTCGAGGTGGTTCTCCAGCTGATTCTCCAAAGTAGTAGTGTTGGGAACGGAACATTTTGTTATAATATATATGTTTGGTTTATTTAGATTATATACATTATAGGATTCTTTAATTAATTATATTTTATATTTAATTTAAAAAAAATTGGGAGTTGGAAATTATTTCTTATTTGGTTTTTAATTTGTGACATAAGTATAGGTAAAGAAAATAATATATATATATTTTATATATATATATAGGGTCTGGTTCAAATGAAAACCCGTCCTTATATGTGAGCCTAGGGACTTATCTTGACCATTAGATTAGATAATTTTGATGGTTGAGAACATGACATGTCAGCAGGGTAATAATATAAAATACTGCATTAAATAATTAAAAAGGGTATTTTGGACATATATCAACGTTTATAAAGAGCACTACATTGCTATTTAGAAAGCACAATGGATAAAAAAAAAACACTATGATTGTATACAAAAAGCATCACAAATTTCGTCTATAACTGCAAATTCAAAATTTTGAAATAAAACTCAAATCTTCCACAAACCATAACTTTTTCAATTCTTATTCGTTTTAAATGAAATATATATCAAATTAATCACATTCTCAAGATCTACGATTTAAGATACATATTTTATATTTTAAAATGTGTGTGTGTGTGTGTGTGTGTGTGTGTGTGTATAATTAAAAGAACTGGATAGTAAAAGCATCGCATATGACTAATTTTAGCACTATAGCACTGTATAAAAAGCACCGTAAATCTGGACATATAATTACATTGTGCAAAATTCAGAGTGATTTTCTTAGATTGTTACAGTACTTTTGTAATACACTAAACACTACTTTTTTTGCACTTGGAGGCCGATTTTGGCAATCCTCGTTGACAATCCTCCCCCACCGTGCCGTGACAGCCGTACACTGCTTTTTTTGCACTTGGAGGCAGATTTTGGCAATCCTCGTCAACAGTCCTCCCTCACCGTGTCGTGACAGTCGTGAGGGAGTTCAGTACCGCCACCATCACCCTTCGTCGATAATCCTCCCTCACCGTGCTGTGACAGCCGCATCGGGAACTGTTTTGTGCTATCGGTTCAATATCAGGACGCTAGAGAAATCGCCGCCCCTTTTTATCGTGAGCAACCTACACGCAAACTGCCGCCTTTGAATTACCATCCGAAGATCTACTACAAACATCAATTTCAGCGGCAACCTTTCACCGCTGCCGCGAACTTCCAAGTACAAACCCTAAATTAGAATTCGAAATCGGGTCGTTCATGGCCATGGACCGCCACTGCTCAACCCACATAGATCTGGGGTGATGAAATCAAATTTTGGAATCTATTAGATCGTGTGGGTGGTGACGAAGGACACTCGTCGGTGGTGTAGATCGACTGGCATCGGCAGCAAAAGGTGGTGGCCATGTCGTTGTGGGGGTGGATAACCCGATTGATTTTCATTTTTTTTCTTCTTTATTTTATTTTATTTTCTTTCTCACGATTGATTTTTTATTTTGTGTTTGATTTGATTTCAGGGTATTAGGTAAAAATACATAAACCCCCCTTACCTGCCATATATTGGTTTAATGAAATTTAAAAAAATAGAAAAATCTTGTCCACACACATGATTGGATCTAAGGCCAAGATAAGTCCCTAGGTTCACATATAAGGATGGGGTTCTCATTTGAACCCAATCATATATATATATATATATATAGGATTAGGTTCAAATGAGAATCATGTCCTTATTTGTTAACCTAAGGTCAATTATGAGCCTTAGATCAAATTAAATGGATGGATCAGATTTTTTGTATATTTCCTTATTTGATTAAAAGTATTAGGATTGTATAATAAAATCACTTCTGGTGTATATAACTGAAATATTAATAAAGCATTATGATTGTATAATGAAAGCACTTCTGGTATATATAAAAGCACTAGTTCGCAGGTTCACAAATAAGAACATGGTTCTCATTTGAACCAACCCCTATATATATATATATATATATATATATGTGTGTGTGTGTGTGTGTGTGTGTGTAATATGTTGACGGCCCAAGTGCCATCAACAAAATCTTGAGAACACTGACGGGTCAAACCCGTTAGCATATGCTGACTTCTGTTTCACCTGTCATCATTTGCTGACGGGTACCGAATGGCTTCTAAGGTCTTAATGACGGGTGGTAACCATCAGCAGATCATCGGAAAATGTTGACGGCCCATTAGCATACAATTATCGACGCCAGAAATGCTTGAGGGGCAAGGCTAGTTGTCGAACTATTGTAGCTTCATGAGTTGTCTCCTTTGGTTGTCAAAGCCATCCTTCTGTCAGCATTCTCCAGTTTCTTTGTAGTGGCAAGTGTGTTTCCGCCACCTTGGAGTTCTATAAGCAAATTAAATTTAGAAGACGAACCTAGCTTTCTCCTAAGAAAATTTGTACCATCGCCGAACTTATGATCGATACTCGCAGGGAAAATTGAGGTGTCACTTTTTTCCTACTGAGAATATGAAGATGGAGCTAATTTCCCCAAAATTAAGATTGAGGGAGAAACAAGGGAAAGATATATATTATGAAAATGTGGGGGATGGGAATTCAAAACCCTAACTTTTCTCTTTGAGTCTTGTTCATTACTCTATTATATTTGGCAAAACAACAACCGACGGTAACACGGGCAGTGAGATCTATGTTCCGTATGGGGAGAGAGAGAGAGAGAGGGGGGGGGGGGGGGGTGGAGGGAGATGGTTTGTTTTTTCCTAATTAGTAATATGAAGGTGTGAGGCAGCGGGTGGTGGGTAAAAGGTTCAGGCTGTGATGGATAAATGAATATTGTAAAAAGTGGTCTCATAGTATGAGACCAAACTTACCCAAGTATTTGCGTTGTTGTTGTTGTTGTTGTTGTTTCTATTAACAAATGAAAGAATTCGTGTAATTTCTTGAACATGATATATTCCTTCATAGCATAGGAAAAAAAACTCGCTCTTTTAACTTGCTAGCAAACATAGGAGCAAATACAAAGAATCATGTTTTCATGAAATTCCTAATAACTAAAGATAACTCATTTATCTGGACAAATCAAAAGCAAATATTTTGAGTCCTACACGTATACAATACGTAAGGGATGAAAGTATTTTCCTTCAATATTATTTTAGATTATTATTTTGACTTTCTTACCAAAATGTAATTATTTATGAAAGGTTTGGTATTTATCATCTTTTATAATTATCATGTATATTATTTAGAGAATTAGATTAGGTTGTAATTCTCTTTCTCAATATATATATGATTCTTATATGGCTAGTTAATATTATTACTATGAGACTTGATCTTGTTTTCTTACTAATGACAATATATTGTGTATCTTTTCCTTATTTTGTAGGTCTCTTTTACAAGCAAGGTGTGCTTATATAAAGTTGAGGAATTTCTCATAACAAAGATATGAGTTTAAGAAAAATCCAAGCGAGGAGAGTTGAGAGATATTTTATTCAAGCTGCAAATTTTTTGTATTGTCAGATGCGAATGCGAATGCTTTCGGCATCTGCAATAACATCCTGCATTATGATTTTTTTTTCATTTTCTTTAGTTATTGTTAAAACCCAATCTTGTGGTTCAGAATCATAGTTTTTGGAAGAGTCATACTGATTTAGATCATATCTACTCTTTAGACGTTTTTAGTTTATATTACTTATTATTTACACTCATCACAACGTACATGCATTTTATTTTTACTATGAATTCGAGGTTTGAAATTCTTTCAAGTGGCATCAGAGCCAACACTTGATATCAGTAAGTGTCAATCCTCTTTTGCAAACTTATAGATTCACAGTCAGGTAGGTATAGTATTTGTCCCTTGATCCTAGATGGATCTAATTATAATTTGGAAGGTCAAGATGTGTGTCTGCATCAAATCAATTGATGAACGAGCATGGTGTATGATACTTAACAAGTGGAGACCTTGGAAAGTTATTGATGCAGATGGTGATCTTAGATTACAAGACTAGATGCTTTGGAATGCGAATATCCATCTTGATGGTAATATGAATGCTAAATCTCTCCATATTATTTTGTTTCCTTACAAACATATTTCACATTATTTTGAATTATGAGTCTGCCAAAGATGCTTGGGATGCCCTTCAACTTCATTGTGAAGGGTCCATATGTCAAAACGAATTTCAAGAAGATTTGTCTTCTCGGAGCTCTACATCTTCGAAACCTTAAAATAGATCAAGTTCCTCATTGAGATTTTTTATTATAAAACTATTAATTCCTTGAGAGATATTAAGAGTTCTGGGTTTGAACTATTTGTTAATAAATGTCTAAATCATTATCTAGTAACTACTCCAATTCTATATTGAGTGTTGAGTCTGAAGATGAAACTGAACCCAGTACTGAGGAACATTCATTCCGTGGAGTTCTGGATGAAGTTGCCTTTGATGTTGGTCGTAGTACAATCGGGAATGTTGTTACATCTCCAATCGCATTACCGGACACATCCATTCCAGATCTTTCAAGTTTTTTGGTTCCCATTATAAATGATACTGAGTTATATAGACTACTTTTTGTTAAACCAAAATCTGATTCGGCCGATTTGTTGTTTAAAAGGCAAATAACATCCGAAATGTCATTGTCTCCTAGTCACATTCTTGGTCACATTAGGTCGGGTTGGGTTAGTAAATCTAATGACAACTATAATGTTGTCTATAACTCTTTAAAATCTAACATTTTAGGATCTTGGTACTTTGACAGTGGTTGTTTTTAACATATGACTGGCGAAAAGTGTAATATAAAAGATCTTAATTCTTTTATGGAGGTAAATTACCTTTTGGTGGTGGAGCACATGGAATGATTGTTGGTAAGGTACTCTAAATATTAATGGGCTGCCTGGACTTTAAAATGTCATACTTGTTGATGGGCTTATGAAAAACCTTATAAGTATCAGTCAACTATGTGATAGTGGATTGTTAGTTAGATTTGAATAAAACTTATGTGAAGTATTTGATACATTTAATATTATTTTCTTGCAGGGACGAGATCTACCGATAATTGCTATCAATTTGATTGAAGTCAAGATGTGATCGTGAATTTTGTTACATCTCTAGCTGCATCTGTAGACACATTTAGTTCTGACTACTCTAATCACTCGTATTTATGTCTAAATGTCACTAAAAAGTCTGACTCAAACTTTCAATGACATGATAATGCTAACTTTGTTTATACCATACTCGTAGATGCTCATGACCATACAAATGAATGGCAAGAGTATAAGAGAAAGATTGATGTTTTTACCAAAATGCATAAACATTTTACTTCTAAAAATCTTGAACAGAAAACTACCATTGCTCGTTTAAAGGTTGCTCTCACCAAAACTAAGACTAAGTATGAAAGGGTTGAATTTGAACGTGATAGCTCGCTCGATATCTAGATCGTTTGAATAATGGAAGAGTCAAGCTTGATGAGGGTTTTTTCAATGGGAAATAAACAAGACAAAATAAGCCTTGGTTTGATAAACAAAGTTTTATTATTAGGGTGTCTATTATCCAATTCCACCTAAATCAAAGAAGCATTGTTTTAAATGAAAACCAAAAATGAGGAAACATCAGCTTATTTATCATTACTGTAGTACTCAGGGACACATTAGGACATATTATCGTAAGCTAAAACCTGATTGTGTTAAAAGGTCTTTGAAAGATAAATGACATTGGAGATGTCACTGACTCCTTCTCACAACTTTGATCGCATGTTGTCTATTTAGATCAAGAAATCATATGTCATCTATAATGTTGTCTCTACTCCTTTACATCCCAATACTCTAGGTTTTTGGTACTTTGACAGTGGTTGTTCCCGGCATATGACTGGAGTAAAAGATTTTAAGACCGTTAATGGAGGTATAGTTTCTTTTGGTGATGGATCTCGTGGTAAGGTTGTTAGATTAGGAACTCTTAATATTGATGGGTTTTCTGACATTAGGGATGTTTTTCTTGTTGATGGACTTAAGGTGAATCATATAAGTATTAGTCAACATTGGGATAGTGGCTTCATTGTACAATTTGACAAGAACTATTATGTTGTGTTTGATGCATACAATGTATATGTTCTTGTAGGGATAAGTTCGGGTTATAAATTTTACCAATTTATTAGTAGACAAAATTTTCATAATACTTCTACTAATGCAATTCCAAATGCTTCATCAGTGGTGACTGCTTCTGAGGCAACATCAATGACGACACTTCATGTTGAAATGGTAAGGTTGTCTCTTGTGCCTAAATAGTGTATTATGGTAAGAAATAATTACTATGTGTCCTCCTTTGAACCTAAGAATTTTAGTGAAGCTTTAAAACATGAATTCTTGCATATGACAATGCAAAGTGAACTTGATAATTTTATTGATAACGATGGTTGACACTTTGTACCTCAATCCAATGTAGGAATGTCTCAGAAAAAAATGGGTTTTTGAAAATAAAACCGATGACCAAGGTAATATTTTTATTAACAAGGCTCGGTTGGTGATTCAAGATTATACTCAAAATAATGGGGAAAATTATGATGATTAAACAATAACTTAGATTTGGTGTTTTTCATCTTATGCTTGTTGTAGCTTGTCATCTTGATTTTAAAATTCACATTTATGGATGTTGAGAATGCCTTCTTAAATGGAACTCTCAATGTTGATGTGAATGTTGAACAACCTAAATGGTTTGAAACCCATCATATGCCTAATCATGTGTATAAGCTAGAAAAGGGAATCTGTGTGCTCAAACAAGCTCGTCACGATTGGCTTGCAAACTGCTTAATTTCTTCTTAAAATTAGTTTTCAAAAAAAAGTGAATTTCATAAAAACCATTTTTGTTAAAAAAAATATGGCAATGACATTCTCAATGCTCAAATCTACATGAACGATATTATTTTTGGGTCTTCTTTTGAGAAACTAACAAAGTCTTTGTAGATTCCATGGCATCCATGTTTGACCTAATCATGGTTGGTAAGTTTAGTTATTTTGGGTTTACAAATTAAGTAGATGCATGATGGTACTTTTATCTCTCAAAGAAAGTATGCTCGTAGCGTTAAAATGTTTTGATTAAAATATGCATTGCATATAAAAACTCCCATGGGTACTAGTCAAAAGTTGTGTAAGGATGATGAGGCTAAAGGTGTAGATCATACTTTCTATAAAAGTATGATAGGAAGTTTGATTTATTTAACTACTAGTCGCCCTGATATTATATAAAGTTTTTGTGCTTTTTACCAAGCTAATTCTAAGATCACCCATTTAAAAGTTATTAAATTTATCATTCGATACTTAGGTGGTACAACTGATTTAGGAGTTTGGTATGCAAAAGATATGAATATTGTTCTTGTTGGATTTGGTGACTTTGAGTGGGAAGGTGATGTTACTAATAGAAAGGTACAATGGGTGCATGCTTTTATCTTAGGATAATTTGGTCTCTTGTTTTGGTCATAAGCGAAATTGTGTGTCATTTTCAACCGCTGAATCTGTGGTTGTAGGAAGTTGTTGTTCTCAATTATTATTTATGAATCAAATGATCGAGGAATATAGTTTAAAAAGTGACAGTCTTACTATCTTATGTGATACCTCTAATTTGATTGACATTTTCAGGAATCCAGTTTCGCATTTTCATACAAAACATAACAATATTCGCCATCACTCTATACAATATTTGGGTGAGAAAGGCACTATCTGCTATGAGTATGTCAATGCTAAAAATCAGCTTGCAATTATTATTACCAAGTGATTTGATTAAGAGAGACTTTTCTCTTTGAGAAGATCTCTCAATATATGCTCTATTTGAATGTGAGTCTGCATGTCATGATAATTTCCCTTACATTTTACCGTGACACTGTATATTATATATTTTTTATTTTTTTATTTATTGGACATACCTTGTATCGAGTCTCAGCTGTTTTCGGTTCCTTCCCCAAAGTGTGTTAGTTGATAGAGTTGAAAGTTTTGAATTGCAGGAATGTGCGTTTCTCCCAAACTATAAAAACAAATATCTTGTCTAATGTAGGAAGTCTTGGGACATCCTAAAAGGCACAAGTGCAGAAACTGCATTCTAGAACAGACAAAAAAGTCAATCTAGAAGGGTATTTTTAAAACTGTTCTGGACAGCACTTTTTAGAACGGTATTTTGAAATACCATTCTGGAATGACGACTTTCTAGAACAGTTTTCCAATACCGTTCTGGAAAGTTCCAAAACGATAATTTCAATACCGTTCTGGAATGTTCGTCAATCCAGAACGGTATTAAAATACCGTTTTAGAAAGTATACTTTTCAAAACGTTATTGTAATTACCATTCTAGATTGACGAACATTCCAGAATGGTATTGAAATTACCGTTCTGGAAAGTCTATCTAAAAAAACAAATTATAATCTAGAACGGTATTGTAAAACCATTCTGAAAAGTGTGCACTCCAGAACATTATTTTAATACCGTTCTGGAATGTAAGTCAATCTAGAACGTTATTAATAAAACCATTCTGAAAAGTGTGCACTCCAGAACGTTATTTTAATACCGTTCTGGAATGTAAGTCAATCTAGAATGTTATTAATAAAACCGCCCGTTCAACCTCCACTACCGTCCTTCAACGGGTCTTTTTTTTTTCAATCCCTCATCCTCTTATTTGCTGCCTATATGCATTTTAACAAGTAGTTCATTATTGATCGATGCAGGATGATAAATTTGTTGCTTTTGAAGATACCAATCCTTCTGCGTTCAGGTTTTCCCAAATTCTTTAACCTTGGTTTTGTTCGTGTCATTTTCTTTTGTGCAATGTTATATCACTTTCTTGTGCAAAAGGTGTTTGATTAATTGCTTCACTTGTTTTTATACTGGATTAAGGAGGGATTAATAATTTGTTCTTCCCTTTTAATTGTTGATTTTAGTGGTAGATCAAGAATTGGTGATGATTTTGGATGTTGAGGATACAAAATATTTGGGTTAATATCAACATGAAATTCTTTTTAGTTCTAAGATAAGAATATTTGGGTTAATATCATAATAGGATTTATAAGGCCCCATTAGTTTTAACTTCCATGAAATGAAAGGAAACTAGAAGCTCCCTGTTGTAATTTCAAGTCAGTCAGATTTAGGCATTAGGATGACTTGTTTGGTAGTATTCTGAGGGCTGAAATTGTGTACTCAATTTTCTAAGAGATTTGTGTTCTTGATGATATTTTAATGTCCTTTATATGAAAAGCTATCAATTAACTATGATTTATTAACACTAATAATTAAGAAAATCAGATATGCTCTAATCGACAAACATATTAGTAATGTATCCTCAATATATTCACTAGACAATCGATAAAATGGGCGAGTATTTTGTAACTAGTCCAACTTCAAGAATTTTGTTTATGGTACATTTGGAAAAGTATTGTAGGTGACTAATTACCGTAAATGTGATACAAATATATATGCAACCCCACACACCAAATATTTAGATACTGATAGGAAAATGTGTGACTAATTGTCATATTTTCATAAGGTTTAAATTTATAAATAATTTTGAAAATTGTTTTAACTATCATTCCTACAATAAACTCAATTGTGGTTTCTTTTACAGGACCCGACAGATCAGACCGGTATTGACAATTTCATGGTTCAGCAGCTCGATGGAACCCAGAATGAATGGGGTTGGTGCAAACAAAGGTACATGTTAGTGTATAAATTTGATATGTCTGTACAATTTTTTTCTATTCCTTCGGAGCAATATTTATATTTTTGTTGTGTAAAGCTTGGAGCAAATGCCATTCTTGCTGTGTCCCTTGCTTTGTGTAAAGCTGGAGCCACTGTCCTCAATATCCCTCTGTACAAGGTATACTAGAGTTTCTTTTTTAATATTTTTTTATTATTATTTTTATCTTTGTTGTTGCTATTTGTGCCATATGATGCTTACAGAAGATTGATATTTCTGGTTTCAGCACATTGCCAACCTAGCTGGTAATAAGAAGCTCGTGCTACCCATCCCTGCTTTCAATGTCATCAATGGTGGATCACATGCTAGAAACAAACTTGTCATGCAGGAATGCCTCTCATTTTAGTTGTGTATAAATGTTGCTAATTGTATAATGCAACCTTAATTGACACAAAAACTTTTTTTCCTTTGCTGGAGGAATTCATGATTCTTCCCACTAGAGCTCCTTCTTTCAAGGAGGCTATGAAGATGGTGTTGAAGTGTACCACCCTTTGAATGTAATTCATATTTCTTAGGTTCTTTTAATTCTATTTTGATCAATTTCTGATTCTTAGAATAAAATGTTTGTTCTCTGCTAAATTGTTTTATATTTGAATCTTGGATCTTATTTTTTTTTAAAGTTCAATCTCGAAGGAATAATATACAAAGTTATATCCTTATTTTTTTGGTTGGTAATTACTTGTTTTTTGCAGGGCTGTTGGATCATTATTTTTTCTATAATTAGAGTGAATAAAGCTTGATTTTTTTGAAGATTTGAGGTCAAATAATAATAATTAGAGGGTTGGGATGATGAGGTTTAAAGATGATACTTACGTGATCCCTCAAGTCAAGCGCCCCACCATTTCTCCTTGGGCTGAACAGTAAGTTTTCCTTTTGCTTTCTTTTTTCATTTATTTATTATTTTTTGATGTTTTAATTAATTCATTATTTTATTTTATTTTCTTATTTACTGTGGTTTTGTGGTGTGATGATTCTTGTTTTAAATATTTATATTTTTTGTTTAGCAAATGGCATTAGCCTATTTTAGCCATTACTTAACTTGTTAATTCTTTTAATCATTGAATTACTTGTTTTATTCTGTCATACAATCCCAAAAACTCATGCTTTTCTACATGGTTCTTGGCTTTGATATTTTTTGTTCTTTCTCATTTTTAATCATTCATCACGGGTGATACATGAATCAGGTTTTCATTATTATTATTATTTTTATTATTTATTTATTTTTTGAAAGTGCTTATATGTTTGTAGAAGTCATACAAAGCACCCCTCTGTCTTTTAGATTCTCATTACATTGTACAAATATCACAGGTAATAAATATCCAGAAAGTGCCATCGATAAAATATTTTGATTATTTATTTAGGTTAGATCGCGTGAAGTTAATGTGTTAAGCTTAGAAATATCTGGAGATTCTAGACTTTCAATTTATGTTGTGACCCATTGACTAAATTCTAAGTCAAATATCAATATCCTCTTTGACAAGCTTCTTCTTGCATAAAGTATATTATTACCTTCCCATAATTTTCTAACTTACTAATTGTCTATCACAACTCAATATCCAAAGAAATATTATTAGCTGATGAAATGGCGAATCGTGCTCTGACATGTGTCCATAGCATCCGTGATCGCTTGGACGATACTCTGTCCGCTCATCGCGAGGAATATTGTTGTTCCTATCAAGGTCATCAACTTTTTAATATTTCGAATTAATGCGTTCAAGACAATAGTCTTTACTTAAATTTGAATTATGGTTTATGAAGATTAGAAGCCCACAGAAAAGGGATTCTAAAACCTCACCAACTTATAGCTGAGCTGGAAGCAATTAGCAATCCGACAATTCAAGACTGCAAGATCATGATTTCAAAGAAGTCCTCAAGAGCACACAGGTATGAGTTTAGAGCTGCCAATTTTAGCCCGGCCCGAAACAAAGTTTTCTTTTTTTGAACTAGCCGGGTAAACCCGACACATTTTTCAAATGTCTTTTTGTACTACGTAAATTCTTCAAGCAGGGCAGGCCTGAAAATTTTCCAATGTCTGACGTTGTCTCATAATTTCTATTTTCCCATATTTTCTCGTCTAGTAAGCAGTTGTGCTTCCACCTTTGGTAGCGCTTGCTATTTGACTCGGGCCTGGCATTTGGGATTACATACGAGTCAGTGTTAATGAATTAGTCATCGAGGAACTAACGGTGCATGATTATCTGAAGTTCAAAGAAGAGCTTGCGGATGGGCCGTGAGTCGATATTTCCACTAATAATTAATTTGTACACATTTTTCCCCTTTTTTCTTTATTAAATTTAATGTTTTATTTTTGAGCAAATTTTTGTTTTTGTGATGATGCAGCTCGGACGGCAGCTTTGTTCTGGAGCTGGATTTTGAACCGTTCATCACGTCATTTCCAAAGCCAACTCTGACCAAGTGGATTGGAAACAGAGTTGAGTTTCTTAATCGGCACCTCTCGGCGAAAATGTTTCATGACAGGGATAGCATGAGCCCGCTTCTTGATTTCATCAGGACCCACCACTATAAAGGCAAGGTGAGAATTTTGATACCATATAGTCGACTACTTTGAGTTATGATAATATTTGTGTAGGGTTAAGTTACAAAAATTACCCCTGAGGTTTAAACCTAATTAAGATAAGAAAATAATTCCAGTTATTTTGCAAAACTACAAATATGCAATTTATAAAATGGAAACAAGTTACAAGGGGTATTCGTAATTTGAAAGATAGATGGTGTTTTGGTAATTTGACTGAATTTTAAGGTTACTTTGTAAAGACAAAAAAAATAGAAGTTTTTAAAAATTACAAAAACCCCCTTGAGGTTTGATTTTGTCTTTACATTTAAGGGGTCAACTATTACATTTCTATACTAAATGTTGGGTGTTTTTCTAAATGTTTTTTCTTATGAAGGGAGAAATATAAGATGTAGTCAAACTTTGAGATTTTTTCTTAATTTGTAAAAATATCTGGTTTTTTGTGTAATTAGCTCAAAACTCTGGGGTGGGATTTGTAACCATCCCTATTTTTTATTTTTATAGTAAAACTTCTAGTTTTTACAAAACATTAGGGATTAGAATTTAAAGACAAGAATTCTTTGATTTTGAAAACTTCTAGTTATATTCTCGTTTTTTCTTTTGTTATCTTCAAGGTTGCAAGTGGATCTAATGCTATTTTGAAAACAATATTTTATTTATTTTTTTTAGGCATCCATTATCAGTTGTTTAGCAGTTCAGAGAGCAGATATGAGTACTTATAAATGGCCCTAATTTTTCCATGACTGTTAAGGATACTTCTTTGACTGAACATTTATGAGTATTACAATGCATTCACTTTTAAAGTTGTCACCTTTCAAGTGGAGTGAGCCTCTATGTTATATTACTTTGTCTGGTCAAAGCTTTGAATTCAAATAATTCCCGCGGAATGGTTATTTTAACAATAAGATGTGTTGAAAAGTCGTTGCAACGGTTAAATTATAGTTCCATACATTTGGTTGTGTACCTATGCAAAAAAAGCAAACAAATGGGAATGCCCATGTTTTGGTAGATGGCTTATCAGCATTATATTATTAAATTGGATTGCTTATACTTTGATTTTGATATGCAGGTCAAGCTCTTGTCAACTTTAAGACAGCTACAATTAATTCAGATGGAAAGGAGTGAAATGTGACTTCAAGTCCAAAAGAGTTACAGCCTTGTAAGTTCCGTCATGCTTCAATTGTCAATCCAACTTCACCTCTTTTTTCTTTTTTTGAGTTACATATAAGATTGCGACTTCGATTTCTCTTTTCTTGCTTCTCACTATTAAGTTGTCACTTTTGTTCTTTACCCGAATGGTGAAATTCTATGTTTCTTTCATGTTTTGATATAAATATATTTATGTATAAATTTAGTGATGTGATCGGTATACTTTGATGGTACAGGAGCCTCCCTAACTACAAGTTGAGCGGGCCTATTTCATTTTAAATTGGGAAGATAGAAAGCCTGCAATTTCTGTTTGAATTATATTTTTAGTTATTCTTTAAATTCATTACAATTCTTCCTACTGCTGATGCTGAACTCATTTATCTGCTTGTAGTGCTCTTCATGACAACAGTTCTATGGAACAATTCCTTCAGAACTTGGGAACTGTACGCAGTTGCAATCACTGTAAGTAGATATAGTGATTACTTGTGAAGTTTATACCATTTCCAAAATTGTTGATAGTTTGATTTTTTTTTTTATTCTTTTGACATCAAGTGGATTAATTCCAAGTGAACTGGGGAACCTTTCTCAGCTGGAATTTCTGTAAGATTTATGTTGAAACTTCTGCACCAGCAACATGGTGCTTGCTCGAGTTTTTAGATTTCATCTCTATTACTGGAGTTATATTTGTAACCGATCATCTCTTCTCTAAGTTTTCTCCCTCTCTCTCCTCCTCTCTGAGCTCCGCAGGTTCTTGCCAAATATGCCGAAATCAAAGCACGACAGGCCAGGTCTTTCTCTCCCTTATACACTTCAATCGATTGGTTTATTACGTACATCATGTATTCATTCAGTTTTGATTTTTTTTTAAATATTGGTGGGACATCATGCAGTGACTCTATCGAAGATAAAGAAGAAAGGAAGGGCGCATAAAGAAATTGTGGTGAGCTCGATACGAGATGCTGTGGAGAAGTACGATTCGGACTACGTTTTCACTTTTGAAAACACGAGGAATCCCAAGTTCAAGGAGTTCAGAGACCGGCTCAAGTCCTCAAGCAGGTTGGAGATATAATCATACCTTTTGGATTAGAATTGTTAAGCTTGCCGAGTGTTTATTATTTATTTATTTTTAGTGTTAATTACAAGTTTCATAAACCATGTCTTATAGAGGACCAACAGCTTAAATGATGTAAAATCAGTAATTATTTATTTAATAATTATTATGATTTCAATGAGGATTTGGTGTTTTTAATAGTATTGTATTTTTGATGTTTTACATTTGATGATAGCGTTAAAATTCAAATTTCCAGAACGTATTTTCCAAAAATTCAGAACGTTCTAAAAGGCAAATTTTTCCAGAACGTATTTTACTGTTCTGGAAATTTATACTTTCCAGGTCGGTTTTTCAAAAATACGTTCTTGTAAGTTATACTTTCCAGAACTGTGACGGTTTTTCAAAAACCGATCTGGAAAGTTATACTTTGCAGAAGTGTATTTTAAAAATAACGATCTGGAAAGTAACTTTCCAGAATGGTTTTTTCAAAAACCGATCTGGAAAGTTATACTTTCCAGAACGGTAATTTATAAATAACGATCTGGAAAGTTGTACTTTCCAGAACGGTTTTCTCAAAAACCGATCTGGAAAGTTGTACTTTTCAGAACGGTTTTCTCAAAAATTGATCTGGAAAGTAATACTTTCCAGAACAGTATTTATTAAATAACGATCTGGAAGTTGTACATTCCAGAACGGTTTTATGAAAAACCGATCTGAAAAATCATACTTTCCAGAACATCTTTTCTAATAACCGTTCTGTAAAGTAGGGGATCAACATGGGATGGTACCTTTCTAGAACAGAAAAATTATTTTCTAGAACGCCTTTTTTTACCCTTCTAGAAAGTTTGCCAATACAGAAGGGTTAAAAAAGGCGTTCTGGAAAGTACAGACTTTCTAGAACTATGTCACTACAAAAGGCACAGAAAGGCATTCTGGATAGGCATAATTATCCTTCTGGATATGCAGTTTCTGCACTAGTGAGGGGTGCTAATTTTTGCGAAACTATTTCAATGATAATTTCAATATAAAGATATGTTTAGGTGTTTCGTAAAGAGGAGGTACTACTACTCCCAAACACAATATACCAAATCCACTTAACAACTTAAAATGTTAATTCATTATTTGGGTTAAGAATTTACAATTCATTGACTTTGTGAATGGATGACATCCTAAATGCCTTCATATTTGAGACCGCATCTGCAGCAGCTAATATTTTTATTTTCTCTTTTGCGTGAATCTTTTCATTTTCATATTTTAAAAATAAATCCTTCAAGACATGCATCACTTCATAAGAGTTGGCTTCCTATTGATCTTTGGTTCTTATACCAAAGTGAGGATGAGAATTTCTTCTCCATTCAAAAGATTTGGTGGTGTTTAGTTTTCGTGTAGGGATATACATGAGACAGCTAGTTTGGAAGGTGGGCCTTATTGTTTTGCATGTAATTGTTGTGTTTTTCCTTCTATTTTTAGTTAGAGTTTTATGTTGATTTTAGTAGTTTTTAATATAATTTTATTAAGTTTTTATGTGGTTTTTCTTGTTTTATTATTTTTCACTTGACTTGTTAATTTTATATTTTAATGGGTTAATTGGTTCAATTACCTTGAGGTTTGGTGTAATTCTTGGGTTTTAATAATTAAAATTCTCTTTTAATAGGTGGCTTAATGATTTTAAAATCAAGCTAAGGCATGGAGACCAAAATTCAAGCCCAACCTTGCCTATTTGCATGCCCAAGTTGGTGCCAAGAGCAAGGTTAAAAGGGAGCAAACATTCTGGAATGGTGGCCTAGCCTTGCCCAGGCTTGCCCATTTTCACGCCTGAGGAGAAGCACCCCTAGGCAGATTTCTAGGCAGCATTTCGGAGCCCAGTTTTGCACCCAGATTCCAGCGCAGGTAAGCCCAGAGTGGCGCCCAGCTTAGCCCAAATTTGCGCCCAGCTTAGCCCAGAGTGGCGCCCGAATTCTCGCCCAAAACGCAGTCCAAGCTCGCCCAGAATCGTGCCCAGGCCTCTAGCCACGCTCCAGCCAGCCCCATCACACCCAAGCTCACCCAGACCGAGCCACCTTGAGCCATCTTGGTCAAAACTGGTCAATTTTGGTCAAATTCGTGAAATTAAGCCTAAAAAGCCCAAATCGACCCATTTAAACCCAATAAAAAATAGTATAAATACGACAAAACTCTCATTTTTGTAGATTACCTCTCATTTTCTCCCAACCCAAGCTTGGGTTTGGGATTAAAAATCCTCTCTCTAGTTTTTAAGATCTAATTTCTCTCTCTTAGGTTTTAGATTCAATTTCAAGCTTTCATGTAATTTCCATTTCTAGATTAGATTTAATTTCAAGCACCTCCTTGGGTTTGTAAGCCTAAGAAGAATCCAAATACTCCTTTGGATTGTTACTTTTGATGCAATTTAATTCAAGCTTGCTACTCTTTCCTTTAATTCAAGTAAGTTTCCTTTCAATTTCATGTTTTATGCTTTAATTCCATGCTTGTTCTTCATGTTTCATGCATTTTTCTTCATTTTATGCTTTTTGTCTTAGCACCTTGAATTCATGATGAAACATTATGAATTGGCTATGGAATCTAGATGAGTGACACATCTAGATCATAGATCCGGCTCTTGGATCGTCTTGATTTTGAGTTTTTGCTATGCTTTATTTTGAATTTTATTTTCATGCTTTGTTTCATGCTTTATCCTAGATCTAGGCTTTGTTTTTTGTTATTTTTCTTAAAGTTTTAAACTTTCTTGTTAATTTTCATTGCTCTTTACATCCATGCTTTCAATTTTTGCTAATTTACATTATTTAGGATTTTATGCATAGTTGTACCTTGTGCTTGCATGCTTGTACTTGGTGAAACGTTGCATTTTCTTGCTTGTTTTCATTATTGCTTTGCATTTTCTATTTGAGGCATACGACGAGGCATTCTACCCACTTGTTATTTCAATTTCTAGCTTAGTTTAGCTATTTTAATTGCTTTATTTTTATTTTCCTTTTATTTTTCAAACTTGAAACACCTTGAAACTTGCAATTGAATCGAATTCCGATAATATCGAGCCAATGAACCCAATGATTTATTCATCACCACTAAAACTCTTCTAACACTTATCTCAATCTATATTCTCTTCTAACACTTATCTCAATCTATATTCTTCGTGTGCTTTGGTAACGTGGGTTCAAGGTAGGCTATTTTTCCTTTCTAAAATTGTGTTCATATATTTAATGTATTTTTAACCTAGATTTATTACCATTTTGTATATCTACCAAAATTAGATCTCTTTTAGGCTTGTCTTGAACTTGTGGGACTCTTGTACTTATTTGTTTATATATATTTCATGCGTCTCTTTCTCACACCACACGCATACATTTATTTTTAAAACTTTTTGTGTGTAGTTGTGCTCTCTTCTCTCTCATACTTTTGAGTGGTGTGACTTTCGAAGTGACCCTTGCTTGCAAGAATGGATAACTCTTTTTAGGGGTCAAATTACTTTTTACAAGTCTAAGCATGAGTCCCTCGTTGTCTACCTCTACCACCATCCCATAAAGTACAGTCGTCGCGCCTGAAACATCACTATCTCATCCGCTGTCTTCATGGCTTATTCCTCCGCTACAGGTTCTGTTGTACCTATGCATTGGTTGATGTGATGGCATTTAGGGTTGCATCAGAACTCAAATGACATTGCCCTCTGTTCCTATTAATTCACCATCTTTGGATGCTTAATCATCACCACCTATTGCCGATCCTCCTACTCTAAACACTAAGAATCTCACCACTCCTCTGCAATCTCTGGCTCCCTCGCCGCCGCAGGTCACTACCATTACCATTGTTCCTAATGCAGAGTCCTTTGGTCTATTCGCAGCTTTGTTTCCTGGTGATAAAGGAAGCGAGATCGAGGTCAAAAATCTTCACAATTTCTAGCTCATACACGAATCCTTCTAGCTAAATTATACACCATCTTTGCACAAGTCCAAATGTCTATGAGGCTATGGACCTGATGCCTTTGAGTCCCCCAACTCTGATTTTGGCCCAAGTCCAAATCTATCTGAAGATTCTGATTCGAAAGCCTCATACTTATTTGTGGCAAGGCGCACTCGCTCCTCCTTTGCTCTAGTTTTCAATCCCCTTGGTGATGATCTTGAAACTTCCGGTTGTGTACTTTTGCATCTCCATAAGGCCAAAGGACATTGCTACTGGTCCTTCAAACTCGCGACCTATTCCTATTCTAATTCCTAATATCTCAAGCGATAAGAATCTTTTGAATCTTTTGGTCGGGGATGATTCTAGATCTCACATGTCTATGAATGATAGCATTGATGGCGTTATAGGGGATGCGGATGAGGTTAATATGGTTTCTGAGGATGTTGCTGCGGATGCTGATACAGATGCTACTACTAATGTAACTGGCATTATGATGACATTGGCACCCATATTTGACTCTGACTATGATTTGGGTAATTCTTTTTCTTAAATTTTTACTCTTAGGTTGCCTATGACCGTTATAAGTTGTTTGATGGTCGCTCATTGATCAAGGAAAAACATCGGCATTTGCCGACGTTCCTTTCGTATAACTTGAACAAGTTTTTTGAGTTTTGGCAAATTACGCACACAATTGATGGTATTGTGTCTTTGAGCAATTGATGGTCTATGATTTTTTCTCTAACTTGAGTGTCGAGGTATGCGACCCGACTTCTCCTAGTTACGGTTGAGTCTTTGTGCGTGGTGCTATTTATAACCTTACTCCTTCATTGATTAATGTGCTTTTGAGACTCTTGGCTTTATTGAGGACCCTATGTCGTCTGGTTTCACTAAGATGGTACAGTTGTCGACAACTTGAGGGTGACCGAACTTCATGTGTATCCTCTCTGAGCTTGGGACTAGGATGATTTTCAACTTTGACATTCACGCGTTTAATGTGGTCATATTCCTTGCCACGACTTCTTCGAAGAAGTGGGCTTTGTCGTTCCCTAGTCTCATTTTTTGGGTAATCATTTCTCAAGGCATTGTTCCTCGTGTTCGTCCAATTGGTAGTCCGAATTTCATCACTTTCGCCGATCCTCTTTTAAATCCCAAGAATCACTTTTTATATATTTCATAAGTGTACATTAATGATGAGGATGATTCTTCCAATTCTACTCCTTTTGCACATTGATGCTCCTGTTGCTAATTCTGCTACTGCTACGAATGCTGCCACAGATGCTGATCACATTACCACTGGCATTCCCGATTCCACAATTCCTGCGCCTAATATGATTTTTCTTGTGTCTCATTTGTTTTACAGGAACAAGTGAAGTATGTTACCAATGATAATGCATATTTTATTACTCTTTGCACTTATTATCTCGACCTGCTTCGTGATTCTAATCTTTCTGGCCAAAAAGGTGAAGTATTTGGCGATGTGGATGGTTCAAAGGATCAAGGTAGTCACGATGTGCAAAGTTTAGGGGAAATTGATGTTTCTGCGGATGTCGCCGATGCTGCTCATATCATTACATCGCATTCAGTAGGAGTTAGTCCATCTTCAACTCATTTGCCTACGGGACTTCGTGAGGAAGATGATAGGATGGAGTTTGATTTTGAAGTTACTACTTTGTCGAAACTAAGTGATTCCACTTCAAAGTTCTATAATCTCTTTTCTTAGGAGATATTATTTTTATGGCTCTTTTAATTGAAAAACAATGTTTATGATGCTTTGTTATTTTTGATATTATCTATTATTGCTTTTTGATGTATATAACACTATTTTATACCCGTGTAGTACACGGGATTTATCAAAAGATAAATATAAAAAATATTTCTGATAATTTTAAATTCTTATGTAAAATGAAAAATCCAAATGATGTATTCTCAACCTTTGCCTTGTACATGTCTAATTTATTTATTAATTATTACAATTATTAAATTTTTATTTTTAGGTTTAGATTCAACTCGTTTATAATTTTATTTATACACTTATAAAATTCAAAAGAAGTCACATTCTAAACCCGTGCATAATCTCTATTTATTAATTATTATTACTTTATTTTGTATTTCAAAGTTTAGATTAAACTTGTTAATAATATTATTTACATACTTTGAAAACCTAATTGGAAGTCATACTCTAAACTCGTGTCGCATTGTACCGATATCTAATCAATAGTAATAATAATGATGATGATGATGATGATGATGATGATTATTATGATTATTATTATTATTATATAAACTTATGTTTGTATGTTAGATTGAATTCATTATTAATATTTACTTACATACTTAGATTATTTCAAATAAATCTTAATTTACCTATATAGAATATTTAAAATTACAAAATTAAAATCATATTAACTTTTGTTATAAACACTACTTACAAAAAATATTTTAATAATTTTTTTAATTAAAATCATATCTTATGTAATTTATCTTTTAATTGAAATAACTAACTTAGATCTTTTCTACTAATTTTATATGACTTATTTGTATTTTTATATTAGGAGAATAAAAGGAAAATATTGAATTAGGCAAAATATAATAAAAGAAAAATATTAAGTTGGGTAAAATATAATAAAATGAGAAGATTAAATTAGGTGAGATACAATAAAAGGAAAATATTGAATTAAGTAGATATTAGGCTCGGATGAAACCTAAGCAACCGAAACACCAGAACTTTTTATTTGACAAATGAAGCATGCGAAGCAGACACACGCCTATTATTCGAGATTTGGAAAATAGTAATATTTATTAAAAATACCAAAATAATAATATTGAAATGGTACATACAAATCGTAACATTATTTGTTCTGTTTTCACAATAAATAATTCTTACACACAAATCAGAATATTATTTGTACTAATTATAGTAAGACTGGTTTTCACAATTAAGAGTTTTGCAAGTTTTTTAACGTGAGTCACGAAATTAGTTGTGATATATCAAGAACATTATTTGTTCTAATCACAGTAAGACTGGTTCAAATAGAGAATTTTCAAATTTTTTTACCTTGAGTCACGAAATTAGTTGTGAAGTATATCAAAATACCCTAAACTTGACGGGAAAACCCATAGAAAATTGAGTTTGAATAAATGTAAAATATACAATACCCACGTGATACATGTGAATATGTGATATAAAAAATCAAAATTTATAAGACACTGATAATTCTATTGAAAAAACGTCGTGCATCTAACTTGTTGTATATGTAATATTATTTTCTTTTTTTTTTCTTTTTTTTTTTTTGCGTAAGATACTAATTTGTTCATATAGATATATAATATGTGTATCAATGCATTATATTGGAATTAGATAGAGAGATTTAAAGTTATGTTTTTTTTTTGTTTCACTTTGTTTTATTTTGTTTGATGTAACAATAGTTTTTCATATATATTTTTAATTTTATTTTTAATTTATTATATTAGGATTAGATAAAAAATTTAAATTTCTATTTTTATATTTATTTCCCTTTTGTAATAACTTTATATAACTCATATTTTTCTTAAATAAATATTTAGAATTATAATAAAATTATTTCAAATTTTATTGTAAATAAATATTAATTCAACTTATTTAGACTTTTTGTAATTAGATATAACTTATTTATATTTTTTTATTAGAAGAATAAAATTAAGATTGAGTTAGGCAAAATATGTTAAAGAAAATATTAAAGTAGGTAACATGTAATAAAAGAAAATATTGAATTAGACAAAATATAATATAAGGAAAGTATTAAATTAGGTAAAATATAATAAAAGGAAAAATACTAAATTAGGTTAATATTAGGCTCGGATGACACCGAAGTACCAAAAAATTTTCCAAAGCTAACGAAGCGTGAGAAGCAGGCACATAGGATGAGAGGATTTTGCATTAAGATATAGGGGAGATTTACCTTAACTCGTTATGACTATTTTTCATTTGCTTTCACAGATGTTGTCACGAATGTCATTTGCATTTTACATAACCATTTGATGTTTAACTGCAGCAATTTAAGAGAAGTTTTTGACAAGTTTCTGATTTGATATTTTTATCATACGTGTTTTTGCCAAAAAAAACACAAAAAGTGGGAGATTATTGAGTTCTATACGTATGTAATACATATAAGGCACAAAATTATTATTCTTAAATATTATTATCTAAATTATTATTTTGACTTTCTTTCTTGCCAAGATTTATTAATTTAGGAAATGTTTGATATTTATCATCTTTGATAATAATCATGTATTATTAGTTCTACATTAAATTGTAATTCTCTTTCTCTATTTTATGATATGTACATGGCCAACTAATATTATTTATAACTCTATGATTTGACCTTATTTTTGATACTAATTATATTTAACTACAATATATTATGTATATCTTTTTTTTTAATTCTCTTTAAAAAACAAGGTGTACATATATAAAATTGAGAGATTGCTCACAACAAAGACACGAATTTAGAGAGAAATCCAAGCAAGAAGAGTACAGAGCTATTTATTCAAACTGCAAAATTTTTGAATTATCAAGTGCTACTAACTGTACATATATAAAATTGAGAGATTGCTCACAACAAAGACATGAATTTAGAGAGAAATCCAAGCAAAAAGAGTTCAGAGCTATTTTATTCAAACTGCAAAATTTTTGAATTATCAAGTGCTACTATAAATGCTTTCGACATCTACAATAACATCCTACAATTTAAATTGTTTTCTTTCAATTTTGTTAAGATCCAATCTTGTGATTAGAAATTTTACTTTTTGGGTCGTAATGATTTAGACCATATCTACTCTATAAAATTTTAATTTATTTTTACTTAATAGATTAAAACTCTTTGTCATCATTGAAACACAAGTTTGAACAAGTAAAAAAAATTTCACATGTTGGCTCGACTACAAGAAAAACATTCTTATAGTCAAAATCTTAATACATATGTTTTTAATTTTCCGCGATTTAATGTTTACACTCCTCACAACACACATGTTTAATTATTTTATTGTGATTTCAAGGTATGCAATTCTTTTAGATATCTCACACTCTAAAAGCCAAGTAACAATTAATAACTGTACAGTTTCTTCGGACCAACTCTTTCCTATAACCCCTCCATCTTTGTATATATCCTTCTAAAGTAACATTACTGAATGCACATTCATCAGCTAAAAAAACTTGTTTAAAACTCGCTAATGAGAATATAAATCACTAGCCCAGCTGCAATGTCGGTTCGACTTGGTCATATGTTGTTTGAGACTTCAATGTCGCAATTTTCCTCTGAAGATCCAAATTTGACATGTGTTCAGCCTCCAACGCACGCTCCAGCTAATGTCCAGCAAAATTAGAGTCTAATTAATTATGTGGAAAGAAATGTATTTTCCCCAAATAATGAAGCAAGAAATATATATATGTTTTTTAATACCTTAGCTGCTCTGGTACTCCACTCCCCTAATATAGCTCTAAGCCTTTCATTCTCCTCAACATACTGTTCCATCATCAAGACATCATGAGTCAAGAATTGAAAATAACCTTTCGTATACACAACACAACAGCAACCTGATGACTACACAAGTATTTATCGAATTGTCAGCCAAAGAAAAATGAGTTCTTTGCCTTGACGCAATTATATGATTGCCTGCCAGGCAGAAACAAAATGTATGGGACAAGTTTACGGTATGTTAGCAATTGGGGGAAGTGTGATCGGGAGAAATTTCTGGGAAATGTGTAATAGGAGAGAAATGCACCGTGAAACATAAAAACAGTGTTTATTAAGTGATTGGAGAAAGTTTTTGGAAAAAGATTGTTTTGGGGAGAGCCAACCAAACAAAACCCAAGAAAAACTAAACTAAAAAGGAACCCTAAAAATCTGAAAATAAAAATTTAAAAGCTAAATTTTGGGCCCAGCCTGATAGAATGTACTCCGTTAGGAGGAAAAAATGCATTCTTAGGACTGGGTTAGAACGACAAGCAGCGGGTGTACACAAGTTTTTGTCGTTCTAGTAAGTTGCACTTTTCATGTTGCAATCCTAATTCTCAGGGGTTATCGAAACACAAAGTGTATCAGCTAATAGCTACCTGATTATTAGTAGTGCGAACACCTTGAATTTCAGAGTCTCTCTCAGCAATCAGAGATCGAGCGAGTCTTAGTTCAGACTGCAACTGATTCATCTGCAACACAGATTTGTTGGAATAAAATGAAGGCCAAAACTCCCAAAATATCAAGATCCATACAAAAGTTTAATCATTTGATGATCTCAGATTCTAAAACACCACAAGCACTAGACATCAATTTCGATTCTTCAAGTAGTACATAAATCATTTAGGGCCTGTTCGGACTAGGATTCGTTGAGATTCTAAATTCTGGTTTTCAGAATCTTGGGGCATTGGGAATAATGGGAATAGTAAGAATCCTTATTTTACTTTTTACTATAAATGTCAAATCGTGTATGAAAAGTGGATGATATGTATTTTTATATCGTATGTAGATGTCACATGTTTGAAAAGTGGATGTTATTGTAATATTATATTGTAGTATTTAATTATTTAAATGTAATGATGATAGGATAAAAGATAGGAGTGTGTGAATAGGATAGATAGTATAGGTATTAGATATAAGTAGTTGATTTGATATTGAAAATTTAAGTCTTAGAACAAATGGGGATTGAGATTCAGAATCTCAATCCTCGTATTCGGAACTTCCCGGAAGATAGTTTAGATGTTCATTTTCTTTCTGCGGCAGTATTCGGAACTCCAGACCACACAGGGCCTTACTCCATAATCAAGCGCTCAAGGACATTAGTACCAAGAGAATAAACTGAGGATTTTCGAGAAAGCAATCCACATATAGGACAATAAAATTCACACAACTGTGGATAGTTGTTAGCAACAACCAGAGTTGCATCCACCACTCATAAAGTGGCATAAAAAGATGTTCCATCTATTTACATTCTCATCCAAGAACATCAATATATGCACATTCTTAACTTGGTCAATGTTGTTCATCTAAGCATCAAAATAACAGTTTTATCAAGAACTAACTTTTGCGCCTCTCACCAATGCATAAGTGATTTTTCTATAATCTTTTGAGTTGAACACCTAAAAAGATACAAATCAGACTAATCCATGGGATTTTTTCTAGAAGCAACAAACCTGGCAAGCATGGGACTGAGCTTGGAGGAATCAGATAAGAAACAACTGTGAGGAATTACACAAATCATTTGGAATAGTCCACTGGCAGAAAGAACTTATGAGCAGCATAAGAACTTAATCTAATATTCAGACATAGTTTCCATCAAAAGTCACAGGCTAGAGGATTAGCGAAAGAAGGGTAAACCAAAATAATTCATAAGTTGAAACCTCCCCAGTAAAAGAAATAAATAACTAAAATATATTATGAAAAAAACCCATCCACTAGTCAAAAGAAAATCACTGCAATAAGATAAACATCTGCCATGAATAAGAGAGCAAGTAATACCTCTGCTGAAAGCGTGCGTAATTCTTGGTCACGAGCTGCTAATAAATGCGCAAGATCAACCTACAATATCCAGTAAAATAATATTTTATTTCTCAAATCTGTGTCAATAAGAAACGGATGCTCCTTTACCTAGCCTGCTAAAGTCTCAGATACCACTCAAAAAATAATCCTTAGTTTCGATTTATCAATAATTAAACAGAAGGAAATCTTACAAGGTTTTCGTGAAAATAACAAACATCAGCATTGCTAATATGCAGACAGACAAATCAAATCCACCAGTTATCAAACCTTGAGCCTGTTTGGACTAGGATTCGTTGGGATTCTGAATCCTGGTATTCAGAATTATGTTAATAGTAAGAATTCATGTTTGTTGTAGGATTTGAAATCCTTTACTTTTTACTGTAGATGTCAAATCATGTCTTTATGAATGTATTATTGTATTGTATTTGATGTCAAATCATGTTTGAAAAGTAGATGGTGTTGTATTATTGTATTTAGTTATATTTAATTTTTTAAATATAATGATGATGGGATAAAAGAGATGAGTGTGGGGTTAGGTGTAAGAAATTGTTGGTTGCGGATTGAAAATATGAGTAATAGAACAAACGAGGATTGAGATTCGCAATCTCAATCCAGGTATTCGGAAGCCTAGACCAAACGTAGCCTGAAGCAATTCGTCTCGTAGATGAATGGAATTCACTAGAAACTATTGCAATTACTAAATAAGAGCATAGTCAACCTTTAGCATCGCCATTTTTCTAGATGCCAGGAGAGTCTTGATCTGATTGGCAAAAAATAAAACTTAGTAATTTATTTCTGCATAATTAGACAGTAATCTTTACACACCACACAACAAAAGAATGGTCCTTAGGGTTTTTGGAGGCTGTTCCTACGAAGAAAATAGAAAATCTGGCAACTAATGCGAAATTTCCAAGCATATCGACTGATTTAGGATTCTCCTTTATGCATTTCACAGGTTCTAGTTTCTAACCTACAATCATAAATCATGTGACAAAAAAGAAAATTGATAAGAGAATTTTGACTATGTGAAGAACTTTTACCAAGTAGTAGTCACCCCAACGTAAACTGACCTATATATCAAACCACGAGTTATTTATAGTTAGACAGGATCAGAAAAAACTTAAAATGTGCTCTACAGCCATTCATAAACTCGACTGGTATCTAATTTCTAATGAAATTTCCCTGCTATATGCAATGCAATTGTTCAACAGCCTTGGCATTCCCAAAATAAGTTGTCTCCTATATCATACCGCTCAAAAGCCAGATAACAGCATCAACGTTCACTTTATTCAGGCTAGAAGGTACATAACATGTGCAATCTATTTATTAAGGATGATCAATACCTGAGGCGTGCTCCCATCATCAGATCTCTCATATTTGCTTAAGCATTCTTGCAGTCTAAGAATCTACAATGAATGCACAAGGATCAGAAGTCGTAAAAAATATATCCTAATAACTGGTATGCTATGAAGTGTTAAATGTCATATATTCTAAGCCCCTGTCAAGAATGAATGAAATGGATGCATTTGGCAAATACGGACTTGCATGAAACCTTAACCGTGCAGTAGCGTCAGAAAACAAGTAGGGGAACTTTCCACCAGGATTTATTACACTCAATTGCAATTTACCTCTTCACTTAAAAAGTGTAGGTTTTCTCTTTGATATTGCAACAAAGCCATCTGCTGATCAGAAAGGCGGCCTGCATCATGGTACCTATCACAAAAGAAAATATCATCATTTTTATTTGGAAAAACACTCCAATAAAGTAGTTTCAAAGTGCAACAATACTAATTAGGATAATGAGTAACTTAGTCATAAATATGTGAATGCAGTTGAATGAGGGCTTAAGACAGGAGAAAACATTTCCTGCTAGGCAAGTGTGACATTAACCCATGTTACCTTGAAACAACATGTACATTCAGTAACAGTATCAGGAAATTTTTTATATTACCTTAATTAAATGCAGAACAACTAGAATGATTTCCCTAGGTTGCAATCATAAACTATAAACACTCCTAACACATGATTAGTGATGGTAATCAGGTGGAAAAAATATATCATTGGAATTTAAAAGGAGATTTCAGGTTTTGCAACTGAAAACTTGGGGTAGAAATATGACAATACATTCTTCATTCTCAATACTATGTAAAGTTAGGGGTTATATATGAATTGTGGTCAGCTCATTATATATTCCTAGCAGTGGTCTGGTATATTGTCAGGCCACCTAACGAAAGACTTGCGTAGACGGTCATACTTTTTGTATGTTGTTTTGAAAGGTATGACTTTTCACTATAAAAGTACGCATTTTTTGTTCAAAAAGTATGACCACCCAACGCAAGTCTTCCATTAGGTGGCCAGACAGTAGTTTTTGTGTATTCCTAAACCCAACCGACGCACCGAACCTAGAGAACCAACGTAAATGACATATCAGGAAATGTCAACTCAACATTTGATTAACTCTATCCTAATTTGAACTTTATAAGCATGTCCCTCTAACTGCAAGTGTGTGATAAAAATTATTTCCATATTTTCTCTCTCCAACACTTCAACCCACAAACTTAAAATCATTCAAGCTCATAGTGGTATTTGAACGATGGTAATTGCATCTATGAATAACAAAAAGATCACATTCCCATGTGTGTCGTAGTATATTTAAAATTCCACAATTCGAACAAATATCCTAAATTTGTCAAATCCTGTTTAACAAGTTCTCTTCGCGATACTTCTTTGATGTATTTTGCATCTCCAACTGTAATACCCTACAATATCAGATCCTATTGAATGCAGTTTATATATAAAGTGCTAGTTCTTTGATATAGTAAGTTCACACTACATGAACTGATTGATGGCCAAGAGATTGATGAAAAATATATCAACTAGATGCAATACTTATATTTCTCACTTGTTAGGCCATAATTGGGTATTGAAAAGATGACTCCAGACCGTTGCACACATGGAAGCTGATAGAGATCGATTTATTATATTTCATTAAGTTAGGGTTAGCATATGGTTGCAGTCATTTTAGGTATTGAGAGATCATTAGACAGAATTCGGCTTTAAGCTTGGAAAATCGTCTGTTAAATTGTTTCTCGTTTTCTTCTCCAATTCAATATTAATATAATATTTTCTTATTTATTCTTTCCTCACCCTTGACTCTATCAATTGGTCTGAACCTACCGAGCCAAAATCCATCTCCAAAATCCAATCAGGTCTTATTATCAAGTTGGAGGAGATGCTTTCAGCATTCCTGCGCGAGAAGGGACTGCTCCTCATGATTACATCGGTGCATCAACTACCACCAAAGCGGTCGCGATGATGCCTGGTTCTTCTCCCAGGGCGACACCGGCTCCTCTACTCGTGAATCACCCAATTTTGAGCGAACAAAGTCAGGAACTTGGCGTTGGTGACGAATCAGCTTCCTCTCTTCCGGCCAGCTGTGCGCAGCCAGTTGTACAGACTGGCAAGAACACCTTTTTGGCTGCCTGACGTATAAAATTTCCCAACTGACAAATCCATGGCGAATGACTTATTTAATCGAATGGAGGATGATAGCAAGTTGTCCACTATTTTCCTTCGTTGGACGGATCGGGAGACATTGCATGAGAAGATGCGCGACTCGAGGGCCCTGTGCGATGGCGTTCTATTTTATAAAGGCATATAGTCTTGTCGTACACTAGGGAGTGTGGGCAGCTCGCCTTTACCCTCACTTCAGCCTTGTCGCCTTTACCCTCACTTCAGCCTTGACAAGGCTGTTTCGAACGGTGGAGGAGTTAATAGAGATCGATTTATTATATTTCATTTAATTATGTTTTAATTATGCTTATTTAAAATAATTAGTGGGCTTTGGGTCTGTAGGGTTAGGGTTAGGGTTAGGGTTAGAATTATTATCTATTTAAGTACTAGGTTTGAAGTCTTTTTAGTTGTTTCTCGTTTTCTTCTCCAGTTCAATATTAATATAATAATTTCTTATTTATTATTTCCTCAATCCCTTGACTCTATCAAAAGCTCTCAAATATGATTGAGAATTGGACAGTTATAAACTCTTTAGAACTGCTTTGGTGCACATAATTCAATCTCTTAACAGGCACCCTAAAATAGGCTACAAGTTGAACACTGAACATTAATAAATCGAGAGGACCATCTCTTAAACTCAATTCAAAAGAACAATTAAAAGCCCAGAACAAACACTCAAATCACATGCAAGAACAAAGAGAGTTAAGAGAAAGAGACTATAATCACATAGATAATGGAATGTTTTCAAAGTTATCAATTATTTTGTGTCTCTAACACCATATGTCAATTATATAGTGGCTAAGTGCAAGAGTTGAGCATTTTATACAATGTTGACTTGTTCATCGAACTCTTTTTTCAAATATCTGAGAGGGATGCACGATACTAATAAAGGAGTAATGCACTGACATCATCATTACACCTTCCCATAATAAAATGAGTTCATAACATCTTTCTAATATGTAACCCAATAACATTAATCTTTGATTTTAGCAAGCATTAGCAATTTCTTTGATGTGCGGAGTATGAGCATGTCAATACCTCAATCCTTCTAAAGCACTTGACTGTTGCAATGGAGAGTACAGTGAGTTCAAAACATCAGGCTGGGAATCCAATGAATTGTACTGGTGTACATAACCTGCAGTCACCAAAAGGCTTCTCAACAATTAATTTTTCTGATTTATATATTTCATAGTTTCTCAAATAACAAATTCAAACTTTTGAGTCATCAATATTAGATTCACAAGATACAGTCTAAAAATTGCACTGATTACACTACTATGTTGAGTTTATAGGAAAAAATATCTGAAATTTCAGAATGACGTGGCCATTCTCTTTAATATTTATCAACAAGCTGCTACGGTGCTGACAAGATAGGTTAAATTGACTACTTTGGTGGGTAAACTTTATGAAAATAATGAAACCATAGTTTAACTTTTTTATTCTAAAAAACTAAAAGAGGCAATCAACTTTGATATATTCAAAAAATATTCTTAATTCTGAACTATTTCTAGAATGATGCAGTAGTCAGTTCCAAAACAAAATTAGGCAGCCCAACTCACCAATATAGACGCTCATAAAAAACCCAGCACATACTGCTTCAACCAACATAATGATTCTACAAAAATCAACATGCAAGAAGTTATCAGAATCATAGCCACCTCAGGGAAGAATCCAATAGGAATTTCGAAACATCAGGATTCAAGAGTCCAAATAAATCATAATATCATTGAATTGCAGAAACGTGACATAAATGAGTGTAAGGTCCATTTCTTGCACAATCAAGATTTAAGGGTTTTTTTTAGTGAACTGGGAATATCATGGGCGCAGCCGAACTGTGTGATCAATCTATTTTCTTTAAATCCTAGAAGCTATAGGGTTGTTGTTGAAGCATTGTGTTGATCTCTTTGGTTGGAAAGAAATAAAAGAATCTTTGAACAGGAATCACTTGAGATTTTATGGGATAAGATTAGGTATATGGCAGCTTGGTGGGTTTCAATTCACAAAGATTTCAAATATTTCTGAATGTCTGATACTGTTCGAGATTGGGGTATTGTTTTTACTTCCTTTTGGGACTTCTCGTCCCCTTGTACGTCCCTTTCTTTCTTTAATAAAGTTTGTTTGTTTCTTACCAAAACGATTTTTTTAATAATGTTTCAATCATATAAAAGATAGCTGACTCAAGAAGTTCTCGTTGGAAACTTCACAGCACTCTGAAGCAAAATTGGGGAATCTTTGAAACCTAAGCTGACTTGAAATTATCAGTTTTCACCCTTTGACTTTTCAAATATAAAATGAGTGTGAAGTAGCAGATGCACTCACACACACAAACAAAAAGGAAAGGACAAGTTGATGATATTCCAGAGCTAAAATAACAGAGCTTGTTACTATACATCCGAAATTCTTTTAAGGTCTAGGGTGGTGAAGAACTCTTTAAAACCAGTCAACTGGACAATCATCACAGATATTATTTCATTGATCGTGTTTTGCCAATTCTTCATATTATACATACCAATCAAGAATGAATGTTAGTAGCTTAGTATGTTGACCTGAGTAGCATAGAAATGGATAGAATACTTATATGTGGTTTCCAGGCCATGACAAGCAGCATTGCAGCAGTCCCTGCATTGAGGTTATTCAGATAATCTTAATTTTTAGTCCCTAAAGGGTATATATGCATGGAAAACAAAAACAAAGCTATCAAGAGGCTGGCTGAAACTTTAAACCATCAAAATCTCATAATATTGGATAGTAAGATAGAGCAGACTCAACCAAAATCAAGATATTTCCCATTTTAAGCTCGAAGCAAATACTATATTAACCACGAAATTAAGGAAGATGTTAAGACTTCCATCTATGAGCAGAGTTACTAAATGTTCGGCAAGTTAGCCAAACCAAACCAACCAAATGGTAAACAAGACTGCTTGAGCTCAGATTCAGTTATTCAAAATATAAAACTTGTTTAAGAAAGCAAACCTCGAGCAGGAGACTTAGGCTGAGATTGCCTGTGCTTTCAGTTTGGAAAGTTCGGAAATGAGAGAGAATAGTGATTAAGTTTTTTTTGAAAGAAGAATAACAATTTGAAAAGATGAAAATGTAATGATTGACATTAATTTAATATAAAGATAGTAAATAATGATTGTAAATGACTGGTAGTTAAGAATTATGTGAGTGGGAGAATAGTAAGATTTATGGAAAATTATGTAATAATGATTGGTAATTGGATGATTTAATTTTAAAAAAATGAATTGAAATGATTGATGTGAGAAAAAGTAGAGTGAGTTGAAAAATTATCTTTTAAAATATTTTCAAAAAAAAAATTCAAATTGAAAATACTTAAAATGAAATCATAGGCAATGGCAGGCTTAATTTTTTATTTTTTTTGTGAATTTATTGTTAATATTGGTTACTCCATCAATCCCTTAATAACTGAATTATTAAGAAAGTTACTGATAATTCAGTCATTCTGAGGAGACTTGATAAATTCTATTGAGACTTAAAAAGCCAAATAGGGGAAATCTTAATTAAAATAATTACAATTATTTTAAGAGTCTTAATTATGTCTTCGTTAAAACCATAAACGTAGCACATTTGCCTTAATGAGTGGGTCTCATGTGAGACCAACACTTTTGTGGTCTCATGGTTTCAAATAAAAGTATCACAATAACAAAAGTGTGTAAAAGTATCACAAAAGTTTGTTAAAATATCAGACCAGTCTCACATGAGCATTTCCCTTACTTTAGAGCTCATTAACTTAATCCAGCCTACATGGTACTAGTAGTATGGACACATCAGTACAGTTATGAATAGCACATATTGAACTAAGACATCTTAACCACAAAACATCAGTGATTACAAAAAGAAGAACTAAAGAAAATTTCATAAGAAACTATCACTATCTTGTTTAGCGCATGTAGAAATGAATGATCAAACCAGCAATTACCTACTGAAGGACAAACCAATTTAAATAATGTAATCTCTCATAACAAATAATGTTAGAAATGGAAAGACTAATTATGCAGTCGGTTGCCTAGAGTTGTTTAAGTAATATATTGCAAATATTGAAAATGCATGTAAAAATCATACTCTCCAAAAATATACATGTTTCAATGTGAAAAAACTGAAACTCAAGACTTAATGGAACAAAATTCAAATTTATATTCTTTGGAGGTTTTGCTTTCGTAAACAAGATATAACCTCACTAAAGGAGAAACCGACTTAAATCACGTAGTCTCTTATAAGCAACAATGTTAACAACATGAAAAGACTAATTATATGGGGATGTAGTCTAGAGTTGTCAAGTACTAGGGTAAATTTGCAATGATTTGATTGGAGTAGCTTCTTCTCTCCTTATAATACATGTTTCAAAGTGCAAAACTGAATAAACTTGAGACTAAGAGGATGTTTCAGTAAGCCTATAACCTCTCTAAGAATCTACAAAAGAAGTTTGGGAGCCTAATATATGTCTTAAATCTTTGCTAAAATTATAAGAAAATTCAGTTGTTCTAATAATCTTTGTACCCAGAAAAGCAGAGGACTTAACATATTCTCTCTATAATAGTAAGGATGCCATAAAAAAAACATATTAATATTAGGATGCGAACTAAAATTTACTCAACGATGTTGAAAGAATTTCTGAAATTATATGGGTTACCTGATACTTTATAATATCAAGGAAAAGAGGATTGATTGCAAACTATGAATTCTATGAGAAAGCCCACGAGCAGGAATATATGCGTACCATATGCAATAGTAGCAAATGGTAGGCGAATTAAATGCTTCAACTTTTGGCTGAAACTATAGTAACCCTACAAAATCAAAAGCATATCTCAAGTTTTTCAACAGCTTATATCATAAATGATAATCAAGACAAAAGTGGAAGCATGTGAAAGGAAGTCATGTGTCTTGCTCGCTAAGACTCAGCAATGTGCATGATTAGGTTAAAAATCACAGACAGACTTTTCATGGAGGTTTTATGCAGTATGTTAGACTGAATAACCACAAAAGGCTAATTTCAAAGTGAATTTTTGGTCTAAGGCCATGCCATCAAAATTCAAAACTCATCACTGTGTTGTTTTCATATATTCCACTTCTATTTACTATAAAAGAGTTTAGTTAAGCAATTGTAAAAGTCACAAGCTTCATCCCTCTCCAACCACATCCCAATTGATCAAACTCCAGACAGCATTTATCCAATAACATCAATCGCTGAATGGATCACAGATTCACCACTTCATTCCAAAATGTGATTCATCCATGTAATCATATGTGCACGCGCAGTTACACCTCCACAAAAGCCGCCATTCAATTGTGGACATTAGCCATGTAACTTCACAACATGATATATCTGTACATAACACTTCTGATATTAACGCTAAATAATAAATATAGGTCCAAACACTCGAATGAAGCTAGAGTGCACTTTTTCTTCTTCTCTGCCAGCATTGTTCACTGATGACTATCAGAATCTTGTACATTGAAATCAGATTCTTTGATACTTGTAGTAATAACCCGCAATCTCAACTGCTTAAAAGGCAGCAAAAGAATATAATTTTTTGGCGCTTTAGAATTTTAAGAGAAAAGTGATTTAATGTCATTTTCAAAATTTTACTTTTAGTTATGATTAAATAGGTTTTGACAAATAGAAATTAAGAGCTAAGAGAATAATGAAATAATTTCGTTAAGAAAACGGTACCTATATACCTGTAGGCGTATCTTCTTGACTTGGTAAACCAGATATTGTTGAAATATGCCTGTAAATGATGATGGAGTTACCAAAACATCCATCGTCATAAAACTGAAGACCAAAAGAAAGAAAAGCACAAGGGGAAAAAGAAAAAGAAGGAAAAATTGGCAGTATTACTTAAAAGGCCACATATCTTTTATGAAATCTTCTTTACCTATTCAATTGTTGATCGGTTGGTTATAGTAAAGATGAGCACATTTTTATTTCTATATTGACTATGGACCATTTTTAAAACAACGAACGAACTAGGTGCAACGCTTGTAAATATTTAGAGAACGCTGTAACTAAAGCACAATGAAGAATTGATTGGGGCTAAGTGATGCAATGGAAGGATGGAGGTAATCTCCTGATGTGCAGATGTGAATTGGTTTGAATAGGCAAAAATGGAATTGGTTTCAAAACCCCACAAAAGAACTGGATTCCCAACTCGTAATTCTCAAAAATGGATGCATAATCCACTTGTGTGACAACCTAATTTGTCAGTCAATATCATATATGGTTGATGTTCATCATCCACAATAATTAGACCTAGAGGAACATGAGTTTCTACCAAGTACAAAAGCGAAATCCAATGCTACGAATCTACAAATAATTTATTAAGCAATATGTGCATGGAAAAGTTTTTTTAGAGATCAAGCATAATTTGGACAAATACTGAAGTTTAGTCAAGTCTCCAATAATATAGAGAAAGCAGAAACGAAGAGGAGATTAAAAAGATCTTTCATGAGGGACCTGTAGCAACCAAGAGAATGACATCAGAGCTACAGAGTAGCAGAACTATTGATTCTTGTAAGGAATTAAGTATCCATGTAGCTCCCACAGCTAAAATCGCATAACCTGCCTAGATTTCAAACAAAAATCAGTTTTCACCAAATTATACTGCAGAATCGTTCCAAGTGTTGCATAGAAAAAAAAGACTTGCCAATAGAAGACAATAAAAGACACTCCCAATGATCCGTGATCGCTTCCGATGACCACACAATGGAGCCTCTTGCAGTATGTCAAGGAACCTACA
Source organism: Phtheirospermum japonicum (assembly GCA_014905375.1). Classification (NCBI taxonomy): domain Eukaryota; kingdom Viridiplantae; phylum Streptophyta; class Magnoliopsida; order Lamiales; family Orobanchaceae; genus Phtheirospermum; species Phtheirospermum japonicum. The sequence goes on from BMAC01000664.1 coordinate 432,687, forward strand.
CAGAAGGTGGCAAAATCACCGTAAGAAACAGACTAAATACTGACTAATGCGGCCATAACATGAAAGAGCCTGCTTCAAAATATAGTTTCAACATAAACACGTGCAGAAGGTAACAAACTGGAATCAGAAACGACATCCAAGAAAAAGGCACATTGGCAACATAGTTAAATCATTATCAGAAGTTTTCCAACAATTTTTAAATTACAAGAGCTATCTACTGACATAGTCCATCTTGAAATCCAAAACAGCACATTTAAGATAGTTTCCAATTTAAAACCATAATTCTTACACCGAGAATAAATTAGAAAATTACATATCTCATATCCATTCCAATGATCTATTATCTAGACCAACATCAAATTCTTAAGGAAATAGTAGTTGATATGATTATCCAACTTAACAACTTGAAAGTTACTATCGCATGGGAAGACAATTCAACTAAGTGAAAAGCCATTTAAATTGAATGAAAAATGTTTGGCATTTCATTCCTGACGCCATCTAAATAAAATTAAAGAAACAAAACCAACACATTTCTCTTCCTGGAGCATATAGCATTTTTGGCGAAGAAAAGACTGGTCGTAGTTATAATAATGAAAAAGATGAATATAAATTTGTGCAACCTATTATAGCTTTCGCTAGACTTTTCAATGCATCACAAGTAAACTACACACATATGGGACATTTTCTAGTCATTCCCGGTGACATCTTCACTCACCTCATGCAAAAGTCCCATATGCTGTCCATAATTCGACAGAGACATTATCACTTTATTCAAGAATTAAACAAGAAATAGCTATGAATACTTAAGAACCAACCATTTCTAGGCAATAAAATACATTCCTGCACAATTATACTTCGAATTAAGGGATCATTCGTAAACTCCAGTCCAGCAAACTTCCGAATCCCGTGCAACATGAAAGATGATTCCCCCCAACACCCCCCACCCCCCACAACAAAACTCGCAAGCATTAAATTATAAGATAAATACGATACTCGGAAAGAGGGAATCTCACAGGTTGGCTTCATCGGGAGATGCAGCGAACGAAGAAGAGTGCCTGTCCGTTGACATTTTCGAATAAAAATATCCTTATTCTTCAATTTCACTTGTTTGGCTAATTCATGGCTTTCTCAGCGGCGCTTCGTCTTGTATTGTAGCTCAGTTTCCTTCGACAAATGCCTCGAGGCACTTCAGTTTTCTCCCAGGATAATTTGTTTTCCCTTAATTTAACCCAAAAACCCTCGATAGGAAACTCTAAATTTGTTTACCTAAATCAATTCTGTACTTTTTCCGAATTTTCTATTTCACTCTGACTAAGACCCGCTACTATTGTCAAATCCCTATTATATTGATTTTCAATTTTAAATTTTTTGCTAGGCAAATTATACTTAGTCGGGAGCACTCTATATTCCGGTCATTCTATAGAACCAGATAAGGCTCCATTATGGAGCCCTATAAATGATATAACATTCATTTGAGCTCTTAATCATTTTTTTTCTTTTTATTTTTCCTTCTTTTTTTTTATAAATACACGATGGGGTGAATGCCACGTGTTATATAGGGTTCCGTAATGGAGCCCTATCTGGTTTTATAGAAAAATTCATATATATTGTGCATCCTCAATCACACTATATTGTCATATTCTCTAGGGATTGGAGTGTGGCAAGATCAATATTATAATTATTGCAGTTCGAGTGACTCAATTTATCTGATCATTATTCTGATTATATTTTCTGCGAATCGAGCTTTCCTTTGATTACAATGGACGAGCATCGATTGTAGGATAAGCTCTTTTATTTTTAGTTCATTTGTTTCAATATTCATTCAGTTTATATTATTTTGGTTTTGATTTTAATTTTCAATTTCTTGAAGTGGTTCGATTGTTCCTGTAAATATTCCAATTTCTGACGAAAATTATTGTGCGAGTTCAAAATTCTTGAGATTATTTTCATTTTCGATGAAAGTTGTTCCACTTGTGATTCTTCTATTACATATTTGTACTTTCTCGGATTTTACATTTTTTGCTGATGATATGAGAATTATATGTGGTGATGTTCGACAGTTATATGCGATGAAAATATGATTTGTGTTGTAAAACTAGAGAAAATGAGAGGAGAGTGAGAGAATGAGAGAATAGAGTGATCAAATGGTGTGCTTTATTATGAGGACTAGAGTTCATTTTATAGGTACAAGAATATGGTTTAGGGGTAGGAAGGTCATTCACATAATATATAATTATTACAATTATTAATTACAACACTCCCCCTTGAATGACCTTAAAAATGATGCCTCGTTAAAATCTTGTCAAGAAAACCCAATGGGACAAAGTCTGGTCGAAGGAAAAAGAGTACAACCCTACTCCCCCTGAAAATCAAGATCTTTGAGTCGATCCATGACAATCTTGTGTACCAATCTTCTAAACGATGATGTTGGCAATGCTTTCGTGAATAAGTCCGCCAAATTGTCATATGAGCGAATTTGCTAGATATCGATATCGCCACTCTTTTGGAAATCTTGTGTGTAGAAGTTCGAGAGATATATATCTTGTCTTTTCACCTTTTATGTAGTCAAATATGAGTTGTGTCATATACGAAATATTACTTTTCACACTTATAGTGTTGTTGTCTCATTAAAACCTTGTCAGAAAAATCCTGTGGACAAAAAACTGATCGAAGGAAAAAGAGTACAGTTGCTCCCCATGACTTCAATTGGTAGTAGTTCTCGAGTTTATCATTTGTCTGTTTTCAAATTTTGAAATATAATATTATGCAAAGAATGTGGCTCATCAAAACCTTCCAAGGAAAAACCCGATGGGAAAAATCCGAGTGAATGAAAAAGAGTACATTATTCCTTGAATATGATCATAATGTTGCCTCATTAAAAATCTTACTGGGATAATCCGACAAAACCTCAGTTAAGGAAAAAAGAGTGCAATGCATATCTCATCATATTAATGACAATGTTATAAATATGCATCAAGCATATCAAAATCCTTCCAGGATTTCATTTTATTCATGATATTGTTCAATATTGTCAGTTGAATGAAACTTCATGTTTCAATATCATCCACCACATAAAAGAATGCTCTTGAAGCATAAATCTTTATTTGTATATTATTGACAAAATATTTCATATGGATGAACTTCTAGTCAAACATATAGCAATCGATAAGATTGCATATTCAATCTTGGCCAAACAATTATGTCAATAACTTTTAATTAATTCAAAGACACCCTCCTCGCTATCATTGAGCTCATGAGTATAAATATAGTCTACTAGTTTTCTTATTGATTCTATTCGATCCAATTATATAGACATAACTTATCAAGATATCTTTGTTCTAAAATTATCATCAGGTACCTAAACCTCTTTAGGGGTTTATAATTTGTTATGTCTGTTTACATGATTACATGTTTAGAAGTATAACGTTCAGTGAGAAAACCATCACAAATAATTGCTCTATATAAAGGATATATATTAGAATCAATCGCTACCATGCTTCAGGCATGACATCTTAATCCTCTTGTAGGATTTTATATAACTTTCAAGTTTGAGACTTTAAACTTGAAAAACCATTGATAACCTTATAGTCAGTAATCTAAAATGCAAATTCTCGTTACAAACTTCAGGTTTGTTTTAAACTTTGCGAGGATTATATTTATTTTTTGGTTACCATGACATATACATTTCATATGTTTTGTTACCATAACATATGTATATCCTCCCCCTAATGCTAAGAATATACAATTGCTAACAAATTATGAGAAAAATGTATATTTATTTGATATATTCTCAGCATTCGCTATCCATCATGACATGTGGTGGGGCGATTACAAATATCGCACTTGTTTAAGTTTTGATGGAGGCTTCTGACTGTAAGCCATAGACAGGAGTTTCACATATATTTTCATATTTGGCATACTTGTGAAATATTCTTTTCACATAATTACAAAAATTGTTCTCATCAAATGATATAACAAAAATCATAAGGCATATTAATTGCTTTTGTCAATCATAGTCAACAAAATATAAATCATCAATAAATTTTGCAAATAAAATTACTAGCAAATGATAAGTGTATTTATTAGATACATAAGGTACTTTGCTCTCATAGCCAATAGAGCAATTATTCTCATAAACTTCTGGTTATGAGATAATAACACATGCAATCTTCTAGTGAATCCAAAATATCTAGAAGTCAACATGGAGGGTGAATGGGCCCAAAAGATCTCACCCCATAATATAAAATAT
>BMAC01000664.1:437195-477585 GCA_014905375.1 Phtheirospermum japonicum
CCTTTATAATGGTGTTGAAAAGGGTTCAAACCTTGGACCTCTCATATTTTTTTGAGGTTTATCTTTACTTTCTAACCACTTTGCCCAACTGATTAAAATAATATTCTAAATCATATCAAAACAATTACAAAAAATTTACGTGTAATATTATTGAGATTTGTACTACTACAAGAATACAACCAATTTAAAGTTTTGAAATTTATAAGAATCCATAACATATAAATAATACTTATGGTATATATTTTCAGAAAAAGATAAGTTTTATATAAGAAATATGCTTTTCGGGGCATTATCAAGTAGTAATGATTGATTTGATGTGTTACTCCTTCGTGAGTATACTTGGTTTTTAATATTGCATACGACAAAGTGTCATTTTTCAAAAGTAAGAAATATCCAATTGAATATTTGACATAAATAGCACTGCTTAAGGAGTAATATATCAATATTCTTCAAGAATATTAAATTGGCAAATAAATATATAAATGATATCCTGGGGAATATAATGTTCGTAAGAAATATTATTATTAGTTGTGCTACTTCAGGAACAATAACTTAATCATAATGTAAATAATACAAAAATGACATGTAAATAATATTTGTAATAATAAATAGGACATATAATAAAAATATTTCTTCAAGAGCATTGTTAAGATTCTTATGAAATACTATATATTATTTTTCAGCAGAAAAATACGGATTATATGTCTTATAATGTTCTTCATGAACATATCATACTCAACTGAGAAATTACAATATATATACCATTACATTTATTTAGAAACCATGATTTATATATTTTAATAATCTTCAAGATTATTAAGAATTGTGAAATCGTATTTCGCAAAAAATACTACGATAAATATGAGTTGAAAATAAATCTCATACAACGTGCAAATATACATGATTACATGTTTTATCAAGAAAAGAAAAATACAGCTTGTTATTTCAAAACTATCATTCTTGCATATAAATTGTGTCATTTAACTATTTGACAATAACAAAAATTGAACAAAATGAATACTCTAAATTCTTATTAATAAGTAGATCTCATTAGAATCATATTAACTATAATATTTGGGATGCATCTCCTCTTAACCAAAATCACATCAAAATAAGTAATATAATTACCACATGATGCACATTAGCAACTATGCAATATATTTCAAGAAAAATGGGGGTAAAATTTTCAAGTATCGAAATAGAAATGCATAAAATACATATATTATGCTTCATGCTTGCCTGTGATTATCAATTCAACAAGATAAAGTTTCTAATGTCATGCATGTAAATACATGATAAAGTTTCAAGAGAATTATCTTATTGTAACAACCATTTTTTTTAAATAAAAGATATAATCCATTAAAAACTCTCTAAGAATAAGAAAAAAAATCATAGTTGAAACACATAAATTTGGATTAACATCTATATAAAAAGAGAAAATATGTACCTTAATTGGATAGTCTCTTCGTGAAAAATATGTGCCGGTGGCTAGATCCTCAAAACTGTTTGATGAAATTGTGGACAAACTCTCCTTCATCAAGTGCCCGAAAGAAAATAAAGGTAATCACATGAAGAAAAATATTTGAGCTAGAACTATAATGTCAACAAGACATAAATATTAAAATTTCGTTCGGAATAAGTATCATATATCATAACATGTGATACTTCAAGATCACAATAATTTAATTTAGATTTTAAAAAAATCTATATTCTTCAATAATATTGAATTATGATATAATTTAAGTACAAGTATGAGTGGTTCTTTTTAAAATATATATATATATATATATATATATATTCTTCAGGAATATTGAATTATCACATGAAATACATATATTCTTTCGGAATTTTATATAGTTGTTCTACTTCAGAAGAAACAACTTGAATTGATTTAATTAAAACACATGACAAAAAAAATAAAAAAGTAAAATAATAATTAAATAAAAAAGACTGATTCTTCAAGAGCAATTATAGATCCCATATTGACTATGGTTGTAACGAGCAATTGTAGATCTCATAGTATTCTTCAAGAATACATACTATTCAAATAGAATATATTGATATATGGTTTTATTTCTCCACATATTACAATAATATATCGACGAACAATTGTAGATCTCATAGTATTCATCAGGAATACATAATATTCAAAGAATATATTGAGATATAGTTGTATTTCTCCACAAACTACAATAATATATCGACGGTGGAAAAAATCGATTTCTCATAGCATTTCTTCAGGAAAAAACTTTAGATCCGTGACCGATCTTCACCGTTCAGAATTAACCTTTATATGTCTTAAACAATATATACAAATATCAACTTGATCCAACGGATAGATTGTGTGAAACCGTCTTTTGGAAAAATATGCACCGACGATTCTATGAACAAAAAAACTGTTTTGTTCAAAATTCATTATTGAACTATATATAGATCACAATAAGATCTCCACCTTTCAGATCGTAATTCGATAAGTCTTGAACAGATTGTAGAAAATTGAAAGCGATCCAACGGTTAGAACTTCATAAATCGATTCTGCAAATTTTCTGCGCAGAAAATTATCACGCAGAAAATTTTCTATTATTTTGATTTATGAAGGTTTGGTTTTGAAAGCTATTATTTTTCGATCAATCTCAATTGATTAGAGATTCGTGCTGATAACGTGTTGTAAAACTAGAGAAAATGAGAGGAAAGTGAGAGAATGAGAGAAGAGAGTGATCAAAGGGTGTGCTTTATTATGAGGACTAGAGTCCATTTTATAGGTACAAGATTAGGGTTTAGGGGTAGGAAGGTCATTCACATAATATATAATTATTACAATTATTAATTACAACAATTTGTGCTTTTTGAGATTTTTTATTTTTCTGATGAATATGTGAATTATATGTGATGATACTCGACTGTTATAAGCGATGAAGAGGATAGTTACATGCGATTTGAATATGGTTTATGCTTTCTGGAATATTCATTTATCGCAATGAAGATGACAATTATATATGATGATATATGGTAGTATAAGCGGTGAAGATGACAATTATATGCGATGAATAATTTGTGCTTTTTGTAATTCTTATTTATGTTGATGAGTGTGAAAATTATATGTGATTATATATAACAGTTATATGAGATGAATATAACATTGGAATATGGTCTGTGTTTTCTGTTTTTTTTTTTTTGCAGTAATTCAGGCCTTTCTCAACGACGATTCGTCTTGTATTGAAGTTTAGTTTCCTTCAAAAAATGTCTTGAGACACTTAAGTTTTACCCCTGAAAAATTTGTTTTTCCCCGTATTAACTCAAACAACTATTTGTTACATAAAATAATTCTTTGTACTTTTTCGAATTTCATAAACTTCCTATTTCACTTTTACTCTATAGACTTTCTAATTTTGTCAAACTCCCTAATTTTTGGATTTTCTATTTCAGTTTTATTATAATAGTCACCCTATTTCCTAAACTTCATATTCTATTTTTATTACCAATTAAATATTAGGTTTTACTTTATTCAATTTATTTTCGTAATCAATAATATATTAAGGTAGGTCTGTTGTATAATAGGTGTACGACAAGACTTTCATTACAGTGTCATATTTTTTAGAAAAAGAAATTCATAGGCTAGGTATGGAATCAATTGCATTTCTCTTTTTCCAATTTTCAAATATTTTGGGATTTATAAACATGCTTGTATGATTTTACATTTGCCATCATTTTGAGTTTTTCAATTTAAAATCAATAAATCATATCTAATCTTTTAGGGTGTGGGACATACCAATACCACCAAAACTTAATTAACATATTATTAATTTTATTCAATTATATATACTAATAGGACCCACAATATCTACAATCTTATTAATATTTTATTATATATTCAAATTAAAATATTTAAAATATACCTCGCCACTAGCAACTTTCAAATTATTATACACCTACAAATATATTCTAAAACACTCATCCGAATTTAATCTCAATTTTCATACGAAAAACGCTAAATTCTCAATTATCACTTTTTTTCAATTGAAATGGAATGAAAAAGATTCATACATCCCCATATTTTTTTTTGTGGTGAAAACTCACATTTAATAATGTATGCAGTTTTGTTAAAATAAGTATGCATTAGAGAAAGTACGGATTTTACCGTAAAATTATGTGTGCATTTTGTTAAAAAATTCGTTCTCTTGCCGCAAACTTGCTTTTCAAAACGTAGACACGCATTTTTTAACTAGAATTGATTTTGAAAAGATAATTTGTTCGACTCAAAATGTGGCGCCGTTGCTGGGGAAGGCTAAAGGTTGTAATTTTTTATGTTTGCTCTTTGTAACCCTTGTTTGTGTTGTGAATTGTTTCGTTTATTTTTAGTGTTGCTTGGTATTTTGTTTTTGTTTGTTTTCATTATTTTACGGCGGTGCATTTAATCTTGTGCATTGAGTGTTGTGTATTCAAGGTACACCGACGATCAAAACCCGAGACTCAACAAGCCATATATATAAAATAAAATAAGATGTCTTACCCAACATCCGATTGGCGTGGCTTTCGATCGGCCATTCCATTGAGCCTCGAGATGCGGGAGTACGATCCTGACGAGTTCTACTTCGAGCAACTTCCGGTTTTTCATGGGCTCCCGAGTGAGGGTCCGTTCAACTTCATCCAAGAGTACGACGCCATAACAAGAACCTTCCTCCTTTTAGGCCTTACGAGAAGTCAAGTGAAGTTGCGACTCTTCATCTTCATACTAAGGGATAGGGTAAGAAAATGGTTAACAAATTTAGAGCCTGATTCCTTGAACACGTGGGAGGAAGTGTACGATTATTTCATGGGGATGTTCTACTCGTCTAAATGGGGCCCATCTCTAAATTCTTACAAATTGAGCCTCAATGATCCACAAGCTTCACCAAACTACTACAATCCTAGTTTTGACCCTCACACCCCATCACATAGTTCCTATCGCCCAATCTTGAACGAAAATTCTTATGATCCGGGTTTTAAACCTTCATACGCTCCTTTCGCCTCACCTTCTTATTACATGGGATATGACTTGTATGCTCCACCCAATTTCAATTCTTTCTATCCGAGCTACTAATCTTATGCCCCTTCTGACTCAATTCCCTATTACCTGAGCTATGAAGAAAATACCCCCCCTTCTCCTCCCGACCACAACCAACAAATCTACTATCATCCTGATTTCCCACTCGATAATAATCATTACTCGGTTGCCCGTGATAAGGAGGAGCAGATCACCTTTGACGAGCTGTCAATTTTTGATGTAGTGGATCCCACTTTAGAGTTTGGTGATTCAAGCTTGAATGCTTGTTTGGGAGGGGTGTGTAGGGAGGTGGAGATTGAGGATTTTGTTGAGATCGCCCCTCTTGAATTTTTTTGATAAAGTTCTGGATAAAAGTATAGGGGTGTTACCAATTGAGGTCCCGGAGGATGTTGGCGACTTACTTGCTCTTTGTGGAGATGTTGGAGTTGTGTTACCGGATTTGGAGGAGGTTGTGTTTGCTGAGTTGCATTGCGTTCTGCCCGATGCATTAATCAATCTTAACGTTGAGGAGGTAGAAGAGGTAATCAAGAAATAGTTTGGGTTGGTCGATAATCATTCCTTTTGTTTGACTGATTTCCTAGTCATCTCAGTAACCAAGCATTGTTCCACACTCTAGGTGACTTTTGATCTCTTCTTGGTGATCGATTATTTGCGTTTCCGACCTCCAAAGCCAGTTGGACTTTTCATTTCTCAAGCCTGCACATCGTGCCCACCTTGGTGATCTTCATCACCAGCTATTGCTCTTGGAGAACACTAAGGCATGACACGACCGTCACTTATTTTTGGATCCCGGATAACATCACTTGTGTAAGTCATCGAGCAAAAGATGTTAAAAGTTGCACTTCTTGGGAGGTGACCCAAATTTTCATTGTTTTTGTCCATGGTTTTGTTTATTTTTTATTTTTATTTTTCTTATTTTATTTTTGTACATATTTTTGTGAGTGATAAGCTGGAGTTGGATAGATTTGATAATGTTTTGTTAAGTGTGCAGGGAGTGACGAAAACCAGCAATTCCAGATAATCCGGTCGGATTGGAAAGAAAACTGGTCGGATTCCCTCCCTATAGAACCATCCGACCGGATTGGTGCAGAAAATCGGTCGGACAAAACCTTTTGGAGAACCATCTGACCGGATTGGCACAGGTGACCGGTCAGATGAACTTTCTAACGCACCATCCGACCAGATGGAAGCCACATCCGACTGGATGACACTGCACCAACACTTACTTAATATCGTTGCCCCCAGTTGCAGATTTTCATGTTTCGCTCTGGACGACATGGATATGTGGGCGGGCTCGAGCCCTAATTTGTATCATTTTCTATCCAAACTCTTATTTTTCATTTTTCTTTTGATTTTTTTTTTGGTTATGTGTTGTATGCATGAGTGTCCGTTATAACTATTCAACTAACTATTTGCATGATAATTTATTCTTTTGTTTGTTTGAGGACGAACAAACCAATAAAGCGTGGGGTGGTTTGGAGAGTCGTATATTATGCATGCGTATCGTTCTGGTCAAATAGTTCTGTTTGAGTCTTTGTTTTGTGTCGACGTACGTTGAACTTATTTTCATGCTTATTTGTGTTTATACTGGCTTGCCTGTCAAAATCATGTCTTGTGTAATCTGGCGTTAGAGTCTTTTGAGCATGTTTAGTGCAAAAAATTTCAAAACCTACTTATATATATATATATTTAAAACAACACTTAGTCGTTAGCAATTTTGCGAAGCTCTTTAAACTCGATCTTCTTGTTTTTTAAAAGTTTGAATAAAACCCTAGTAAGGAGCCTTGTGTGTTTATCAACATTTCATGCTATGATTCGATAAATGTTTTGAGAAGTCTCTAAAGTCGCATGTGTATATTTGGTTCTGGAAAGGCACATATAAAACCCGATTCCGGTTATATAAAAACCACTATAAATTTCTAATGAGTCCCTTTGAGCCTTTATTCTGTCTCTTGGTTAGCCATGGGCATCATTGTAGCTCTTATTTTGGTTAAGTTTGTGAGATGAGAGTTTATTTTTTGTTTATTGAGATTTGACATTTGCAGGGTGGGATTAGTGTTTCCAAAAAAAATTTGAAATTAAGGGTGCTTAAGTTCATAAGAGCATCTAGTTGTTAAGAATAAAAGCTTATTTATAAAGGCAAACGAGTATAGAAGGAGCTAACACCCATGTTCCTTAGGATCAGGCGTGTTTATTCAGTTTTGGGGTAAGAAATAGCTTTATTTATAAAAGGTTTAAAATAGTGATACATGGTTGTTTTGGGAGGAATGAGGAGCAGAATTTTGCTCTATGCTTAAGTTTTTGATTAAGTGAGTTATTGATTGCGTTTGTTCTCAAGTTAGCCACATATCTTTATATATGACATACATTACCAAAGAGCCTCCATTACAACCCTAGAAAGTCCTAATCCGATTCTTGATTAAATGCGCACACATATGCGATGTACGCGTCTTTGGTTTTCACGAGTCGTTGAATGCATGTTTATGTTGACCCGAGGTATATACTTACCTTTTAAAAAAACACGAGCAAATGAGTGCACCATAATATATTTCCTTTTGTGAGGACGCATTATTTTGGTTTTTCAAGGTGAAAAGGTAACAAGAGCTTAGCGTAAGAGTTTTCGACAAAAGTGTTTATATTTGAAAAACTATATTGTATGCACAACATGACTCTTTGATCTAGCTACTTTCATGCTTACGTGGTTTTGATTCTTTTGTTTGTTTGAGGACGAACAAACCAATAAAGCGTGGGGTGGTTGATTCGCATGTATTCGTTATGGTTTTTATATATATTTGGTTAGTGTTTTAGTTAGATTTGTTGTTAGTTTTGGTACAAGTTGGATAAGTTGAGCATATTTTTGTATTTATGTATTTCCGACTTATTTTACCGTGTTTTATGTTTATTTCAAAGATTTTGAAGTGTTTCAGTCATAAGATGGACGAGTGTGGGCCCGCAAGTAGAGTTTCAAAGAAATTGGGCCCCGATTTGATGTATTACCTTTAACACTGGGTATGTTTTTCACACTGGGTTACCCAGTGTCAGCACATCCGGTCGGATTGCCTGATAGAAGACTCCATCCGGTCGAATTCTTCAGACCATCCGGCCAGATGCAAGCGTTATAAACTCAAAATTTGAAAATATTTTCAGTTACGAAAGGGTTTTTTTGAAGGCTACAAAAGACAAGGAAGAGAGGCTGATAAACCATGCATTATCACTCGTCCGGTTTGTGACAGAATGGGACGAGAACCATTTCTCGAACCTCTTGGGGATGACAACCCAAGAGTGTTCTTGAATCGTTTTTCATTCTCTTTTCCCTTTTTCCAATTAAAACTTTAGTTTTTTATTATCTAGTAGATTGTAGATGGTTAATCGCTGGCCAAATTTGTGGACGAAGGTTTCATACCCATTAGTTTAAAGCTCTTGTTTGAATGATGTCATTTCCCTTCGATAATTAGTAAGTTTCTAATTTTCATCATTTTCAATTATTCTAGTTCGTGCTCTGATTATATGTTGTTGAGGTGTTTGATATGTTATTGGTGGTGATTAGTTTAATTGCAACTCTCGTAATCTTCAGTGTTTGATACTTAGAACTTATTTAATAATAGTAATTATTACTTTCTCAATATTAATGTTGCTTTCTTCAATCTTTTAGTATTTGTCGGACTTCATTTTCCGTTAAGGTAAATTATTGGATTATTGATGATTGCTAGTTAGGATTTACGGGTCTAGTTAGAACCATTGATTGGGATCGCCGGGTGTTTGATCTACATGTTAGGATTGACAACCCCAACTTGTAGACTAAGTGTTCGATGAAATGCTAATTGATCGTGGAGACGATTCTAAGGCCCTAGACCCCCGTTTTATTAATCTTTTAACATGTTATTGATTTTCGATTTCGTTTGAAAATTCATTGTTAAGATTTTTATAAACTTTAGTTAAGTTCTTGCATAGAGATTGACGCTCTCTTTGCAAGATTAGTTTTAAATTGCTCGAAGTTTAAATCATCGTTTAGTTATTACAATTATTAAACCAAAACCCTTTTGTCCGCGTATTTAGATTAGCTTTTTATCAATTTCTCATTCGCAAAAACAAACATAAAAACTACCTCCGATTAGCCTTCCTCGAGAGAATTGACTCGAGTTAACTTGCCAGTTTACAGTGACCCCATTCTCTTGCGGGTGAACTTGCTTTTCAAAACGTAGACACGCATTGTTTAACTAGAATTAATTTTGAAAGTCAACTTGTTCGACTCAAAACTATGTCTGCCTACCGAAAGTCCTTCGTACACTAGTGTATAATAATTTTTGTGATAATATTATCTTTCTTAGACTGAATGTAGTTGCCAAACATTATAATTTCTAAATACTTTTTATTTATATATTTATTAATTTAAAAGAAGTTCTTGTAGAACATTTGTGGCAACTACATGTTTTACCTAGGTATAAAATGATCATAAGATATTAAATTAAAATTATATTTATTTTACTACAGTAGAATATCAACAAATTAAGAGTCAATCAAATCTATATCTATATTTATCTCATCTATATACTAAATGAAAAGTAAAATATTATACATATCTGCTTAGGAAGTTTCGGGCTGACATATAATTTTATGGTGGTTCGGATGCTTACTTGGCGAATTTTGGAGGTTTGGAGACTTACCAAATATAAGAATTCTAATATCTATCTAATTTATTATATTTTCTTTTATTATATGTTGCCTAATTTATTTATTTTTTCCTTTTTTTATTAATATTTGCCTAATTTAATATTTTCCTTTGATTATATTTTGTCTAATATAATATTTTATTTTATTCTTCTAATATAAATATATAAGAAGTCATATATAATTAGAAAAAAAATTCAAATTACTTATCTTAATTAAAAGACAAATTACTTAATAAGATAATGTTAATTACAAAAACAACCTAACTATTTATTAATAATCTAAATATAAAAGTTAAAATATTTTTATTCTTGGGATTTAAAATATATAATATAATTAAATTATGAGTTTTTTGCAATAATCTAAGTATGTAACTAAATGTTATTAGCGAATTCAATTTAAATATAAAAATACACATAATAATAATCAATCAATATTAATTAGATACCAATACAGTATGTAACTAAGAATTACTAAAGAATTTAATTTAAATATTAAAATATAAAATAATAATAATTAGTTAATAGAAATTAGACACGGGTTGAGCGTGTAACAAGTTTTGAATTAATTTAAGTATGTAAATATTAAATTATTAACGAATTTAATCTAAATATTAAAATAAAGGAATATTTAACAATAAAAAAATAAAAGTTAATAAATAGTAACTAGCCATTGGGAATACAATATCTTTTGAATTTGTCTTATTTTTGATTTAAAAACTCTATAATGATCAGAAATATTTTTTTTTTCTTTTTATAAATCCCATGTAACACAAGGGTGTTAAATGTTGTATATATGGTATGTTTTTCCCACCTAAACTAACACCCTCATTTAACCCCTAAATTGTCTACCCTAATTAACACCATATATGTATTATATATCGTACGCATTATAATATATATGTAGATATATTAGTTATATTGACATGCTACTCACTAATGATACTATTGGTAATGACGGGTATATTTCCAATGAGAACCCTCCCTTGTTTTCGAATCTACGAACTAATGTTTTTATTATATACCAGCAGTGCTTTTATTATACAATCATAGTGCTTTATTAATATTTCAGTTAGATACACCATCAATACTTTTATTATATAATCCTAATTCTTATAATCAAATAAGAAAATATACGAAAAATCTGATCTATCCCTTTAATTAGATCTAAGGTCCATAATTGACCTTATGTTCACAAATAATGACATGGTTCTCATTTGAACCTAATCATATATATATATATATATATATATATATATATATATATATATATATATATATATAGAGAGAGAGAGAGAGAGAGAGAGAGTTAGAGTTAAGGTGTCCATTAATAATATTTTATTCCCTAAGAATCTTCTTACCGTCTGCTTATTTTTCTGAAGAATTGTTACCATTGATTCCACTCAACAATTGATAGTGTTGTTGAGACACCCAAATAAAATCATACTCAATAATTTATAATAACGAGAGTAGGGATCGAATTCTCGGAGAGAATTTAATTAAATCTCTTTAGCGATGTGATTTAAAAGGGGGTTTTGGTTTTAAAATTAATTATACTAAGAAACTAAAAGTACGAGAACAACTAAAGAAGTTATTAATTAAAACAACTAAAAATAAATATAAGTGAACGACGAAATGACTATTTGAAGAATATTTATTGATTGAATTTGATTTCCACCTTCAAGTGACTCACCGATCCTTGATGCAAAAATAACAAGTTATAATCTACGTAATTATCGTCAAACTAATTGTTCCATCTCTGAATTTTGTCACGTAAAATAAACCATTCACGTAAACTCTTATTACCGAAAAATTCCCACAATCGTACAGAATTCGCTCGATGATAACATTAAAATTCACGAGATCGACAATTCAAGTAGTAAATAAATAATCCATTAAATACTAACTTGTTCGATTATTTCACCTAAGAACGATAACGCATAATCCAGCTGATTATCTATCTTAGTCGCTTCTTATGAATATAATCTAATCAAACTCGACTAGAATAATAATCAAGCAAAGAGAATCTCATGCATAGATGTTAGAAGAGTTTTCGTGGTGTTGAAATGAATCAACGGGTTCATGGCTTGGTATTATCGGAATTCGATTCAATTGCAAGTTTCAAGGTGTTTCAAGCTTGGAAAATAAAAGAAAAATGAAAATAAAGCAAATAAAATAGTTAACTATCCTATAAAATGAAAGTGCAAGTTGGTAGGATGCCTCGTCGTATGCCTCAATAAGTAAATGCAAGCAAGTAATGAAAATAAGTAAGAAAATGCAAAGTTTCACCAAGTACAAGCATGCATGCACAAGGTACAACTATGCATAAAAACTCAAATAATGCAAATTGAAATGAAGAGTAGATCTAAGATTAAGCATAAAACAAAGCATAAAAATAAAAGTGCAAAAAAGCATAGCAAAAACTCAAAATCAAGATGATCCAAGAGCTGATCTATGATCTAGATGTGTCACTCATCTAGATTCCATAGCCAATTCATAAGTTTCATCATGAATTCAAGGTGCTAAGACAAAAAGCATGAGATGAAGAAAAATGCATGAAACATGAAAAATAACGTGAAATTAAACGATCTAGGCCTCAATCTATGATCTAATTGTGTCACTCAACTAGATTCCATGGATGATTCACAAGATCAAGCACAAATTCTAATACCTAAGGCAAAAAGCATAAAACAAATGAAGAACAAAGCATGAAACTAAAAGAAAGCTTACTAGAATTAAATGGAGAATCCAAAAGCTTGATTGAAATTGCAAGGAATTAAAGATTCAAGGAGTACTTGAATCCTTCTTGAGCTTACAAACCCAAGGCAAAGCTTGAAAATTAAATCTAGAGAGAGAAATTAAGTCCCAAACCCAAGCTTGGGTTGGGAGGAGGTGTCTTACAAAAATGAGAGTTGTCTCCTATTTATATTACAATTAATAGGGTTTAAATGGGCCAAATTAGACCTTAAAGCCTTTAAAATCCCGGGTTTGACTCGATTTTGACTCATGGCAAGCCTTTTTGGCACATTTGGGCTTGTTTGGCTCAACCATGGCTCGCTTTTGGCCGAGATGGCTCGGCCATAGCCGAGCCTGGGTGCCGTTGGGTGCAGTGTGGTCGGCAGGCTGGGCGAGCCTGCTGGGTGCGGTGTGGTCGGCAGGCTGGGCGAGCTGCTGGGTGCGAGCAGGCGTGATGCTAGGCGAGAGCCTAGGCGCTGGGCTTGGCTGCTGCGCGTGGCGCTAGGCTGAAGATTAGGCGAGAGCCTAGGAGGGTGCCTAGGCGAGCGCTGGCGAGAGGTTGGCGCGGCATGCGGGAGTTACGCGCGCCTACGCGCAGGCGTTGGCAGACTGGCCACGGGCGCTTGCGCGCGCTGCTCGGCAGGCGCCGAGTGGACTCGGCAGGCGCGCGCGGGCGAGCTGCTAGGCGTGAATTTAGGGCTGATGCCTAGGCGTTGGAGCTCCTAGGCGTGGCTTTTGGCAACTGTAGGCAAGCTAGGCTACCATTCCAGGGAGTTTGGCAATTTTGTAGCATCTCCTCACCCAATTAGGCATGTATTTAGGCAATTCTAGGCTAGAGCCTTGYTCTCCATGCCTTAGCTTGATTTCTCACCTTAATTCACCTATRAAATYAAYRTTTAAAATATCAAAYCCCAAGYATTAAACTAAACCTCCAATTAATTGAAACCATTTAACCCAAATAAACATAAAATTGACAAGAAACATGTAAAACAACAAAACTAGAAAAACAACTTAAAAACCTAAATTAAACGACATAAAAACCGTTAAAACCACAATAAAATCCTAATTAAAAGTACGATAAAAACACAACAATTACATGTAAAACAATAGAACGAAAGTTGATCAAGCTACGAACTAAGTAATTAATCACACAATAAAACCGGAGAATAATCGAAACATAAATATATAAACTAAAAATATAAAAATAAATTCGATCTTACAATGATGTCTAACTTCAAGGTTAAAATCGTCTCAACCAAGACAAAAGGGAATTTAGCCAGGTAGTGTGTCCATAGTAAATGAAAATAAAGAGGAAGAGAAAAGAGAGAAAAGGTCTACCTCTCAAAAGATCTTTGTCTGACGTCTCTAGTTTAAATCCATTGCGTTTCTTCTCCTCTTTTATATCTAAACTGAGCCCTAATACTTACTCACACGCACATGGGCCGTGAAGTATGGGCCTGGTGAACTTTTCTTTACGTAAGTTTCTATCCGTTTAAGAGTTATTTAGTGACACCATCAGGAACATGGTCATGTCGTGCTTATGAATCTGCTAAACTGTTCTGCTCTGCAACACTGACACCAACATGGTCATGTTGTCAACAAATCTGCTCCTGCTTCTTTATTCTCTGTGCATGCATATAGGGACATCGCCCATGACACCACTGTGGTTATGTCGTCTGCAACTCGTAGCTCAGCTCGTATTCTCATCATGTTGTAAAATACGCACCAAAAGATTCTAATCTACACAAAAACTCAACAACAGTAGCATCCACTTGATAACACAAAATAAGGCAAAAATATGTAATTCAAGCACATGAAGACCACAAATATGTCGAAAAAAGTCCCTAAAAACCATGCATATTACGACACATCACACATCCCTAAACTTAAATCGTTGCTTGTCCTCAAACAACTAAACAAAACGAAACAAGGGAAAGATCTTTTTTTTAAAATGGTCAGCCATTGCAAAACGTGCACAACAAGTACGCACCACAAAAATTAAATGAAAGAAATCACATACAATCCAACAACCGCTCACGAGATTCACTCAAACACTCAAGTGTATAGGCTAATTATCTATGTGAACTCTCACGTCATTACACCGAAGAATTTTCTCATATGCTTGCAACTAAATCACGCCGAGTATGAACATAAATAAAACCACGGGTTTAAACGGGTCGTAACGGGGCTTAGGTAAGGGCAGATAAAAATGATATTTAAGTTAATGGAATTAAAGAAATCATATAAACTCCCACCTAAACTAAACACTAAAATGAGTAGACTCCCTCTTATATAAATAAACAGAATAAAAAAAAAAACTGAACACCAACAAATTTCAATGTGATTCTTTCTTTCTTTCTTCTTCTTCTCTTTTCTTTTTTCTTTTTTTTTCTTTTTGTTCTTTTTTTGTTTCTTTTTTATCCATTCATACTTAGAGGACATAGAAAGAGAATGTCTTAAAATTCCAAATCACTGTTGCCCAGATGATACCCCCTATTACTGTTGAAAATAAACCAGAGGTAAAGTCATGAACTCCTCTTCTTGGCATTCATCTACTCAAGTAAAGACCTTCGAGGTCATGTCGCTCAAACAATACAAATAGAGAACACTACAAACAAACCCAGGATTACCGACGGAAAGTACTAACGGGCAGCAACCCGTTGGTGAAAGGCTGGCATTACCGACGGCATCACCGACGACAAACATTACCAACGGCCTACCGACGAATGCCACCTCTCAGAAAATTAGCCCGTCGGCAAGTTCTCAGGAAGTTGGAGGGAATTCAGCCCTCCCATTATGCTGACGAAAAATGTCCGTCGGCAATATTACATAATAAAAAAATGGTTTTTTGTTTGCCGACAGAAATTAAGCCATCGGCACTATTAGAAAAAAAGTGTAAACCAATTTCTACATTTGTCGATGAATAAATAGTCGTGGGCAATATTACAAAAAATAATCAGATTTGTATTTGCCGATGGATGTATAGCCATCGGCAAGGCCAGACTATTCACCGATGGATATTTTGCATCGATAATGCCGGAATCAAATTTACCGACGGAAATAGGTCCGTCGGCAAAGTCGATAAAACAGCAGCCCCTCATACAGAATGTTCATTTGCATTTTTTTCAAACAAAAAAGGGAGCTCTGCACAATCGGGACTTCACCGCCGCCGCCGCACACGCTGGAGTTCGCCGTCACACTGAACACATGCCAGAATTCGTCGCAGGAGCACTTATACCATCACCTATTAAGGTATGCTACCCTTTGAATTAAAATTTCCTGTTATCTTTTTTAATTTAGGGTTTTAATTTGATTTAAATTTAGAAATTAGGTATTGATAAATTTAATTGGGGTTGAATGTAGGAATTTAGGATTCATTTATACAATTGTGAATGATTTTAGGTTTACAATTCATTTATGCAATTCGGCTTTATTTTAGGGTTTAATTTATAATTATTTATAAATTGGATTGGATTATACATTTGTATAAAATTAGGGCTAATTAGGTCTTTATTATTCATTTATGCAATTAAGTTTGTTTTGGGCTTTAATTTATAATTATTTATAAATTAGGTTCGATTATATAAATTTGAATTAAATTAGGGTTAGGTAGGGTTTAATTTGTAATCAGGGTTTAATAGTGGAAAAATGCAATTAAAGTGTATGTGATGGTGGTTTGTAAATGTCATGATGATCGATTTTGTTTAATATATGTTACTGTTTGTTGTAATATACATATTATGATTGATTGATGTGTGATTAGTTGGGTAGACGTCGGTGATGACGTGGTGTACAGCGCCGGCCGGGAGGTTTCGTCCCTCCAATAACGGTTTTCAAAATTGTTTTCAAAAATGATGGTGGTTTTAAAAAGTTTAAGTTGTTGGAGATGGTGTTTTTGAAATGTTGTGATGATTGGTAAGTGATTGTGTTTGGATATGTTATGCTTTGTTGATATTGTATATATTTGATTGATTGGTTGATATTATTGTTTTTAAGTTTTGTATATGATTAATATAGTAAGAACAATAGTTAATTTCGACTCGTTTAATTCGATTTAGTATCAAATAGAGAGTTTGATACTAAATTTTGAATTGTTCCCTTGCGCAATACGTACCTTAGACCCGTTTGGGATTTAGTATCAAATAAATAGTTTGATACTAAATTTCAAATTGTCCCATTTTTTGGATAGCTCGAGAATGTGGGTGTTGAATGGTTATATCTTACGCGTATGTGTTATGTTGACTTTGAAATTTTGGTTTTATACATCTTCCTTTTGTTCTCGGGTGCACTGAAATATATGCGTACTTAAAGAACTAAGGGGAGATGCTGCCGAAATTTTGAAGCCAACAATATTTCATATTTTAAGATAATAAATACTATTAATATTCTTGAATGGGATAAAAGCCTTACCAATAATTTAAATTACTCTTCTTCCTCGTTATGCTGCCGAAATTTCGCCACCCACATACTTTTCCTCTCACGAAAGAACGATCGATCATTCTAACTAGTATCACAAATAATTAACACCCTAAATTATAGGATGGATGGTACTGATCGTAGTTGGATGTACAAATGGCGAGGGGATGACGAATTTCTTTTGGATACATTTGTAAAGGGGGTGGATCATTTTATCGAATTTGCACTCACGCATGACTCTAAAGAAAGGAACGGATTGATGACATTAAGTGTGTGAATTGTAGTTACAGCAAGATTGATGACATTAAATATCATTTATGCGCCAAGGGGTTCGTCCCCGATTATCATATTTGGACACATCACGGGGAAACAGTAGATCTCGCGTCATCGCATTGTAATTTTGAAGTAGGGGGATCTTCTTCCGTCATTCATGAAAACTCCCCAAATATGTACATAAACATGCTGCAAGATGCTGCAGGACCTGATTTTGAGATGAATGATGATGTAGAAGAACCGCCTAATCCGGAGGCGCAGAAGTTTTTCGATATGTTGGAAGCTGCAAAACAATCTCTGTATCCAGGCTGCGAGAAACACACCCAACTCTCTTTTGTTGCCCTCATCACGAATATAAAGTCAGAAAATGGCATTTCTCAGAAGTGTTATAATCAATTCATTGATCTAGTCAAAGAGATTGTGCCTGAAGATAATAAAGTTGCAGATAATATTTATGAAAGTAAGAAGCAATTAAGGGGTATGGGCTTACCGGTGGAGAAGATAGATTGTTACAAGAATAATTGCATGATCTACTGGAAGGATGATTGTGACATTGATAGTTGCAGGTTCTGTAAAGAACCCCGATTCAAACCCGTGAAGCAAGGAAACGCAAAACGACGTAAGTCCAAATTAGTTGCGTATAAGAAAATGTACTACTTTCCCTTGACTCCACATTTGCAAAAATTGTACGTATCTATGGCTACAACGAAAGATATGCGATGGCATGCTAAACACGTAGTCGGCGATGGTGTCATGCGTCAACCGTCAGATTCAGAAGCTTGGAGACATTTTGACCAAACTCATCCAGAGTTCGCCGCGAAACCTCGAAACGTCAGGTTGGGTCTATGCACAGATGGATTTCAACCTTTAGGTTGTTTCGGCTCGCAATATTCATCGTGGCCGGTAATAGTCACACCGTATAACTTGCCGCCCTGGATGTGTATGAAGGAACAATATATGTTTCTAAGTGTTCTTGTGCCAGGCCCCAAAAACCCTAAGGACAAGTTGGATGTTTTCCTACAACCTCTAATTGCAGAGCTGAATAGCTGTGGATGGATGGTGCTGACTCGTATCATGTGTCCAAGAAGCAGAACTTCAAATTACGGGCATCCCTTATGTGGACATTTAGTGATTTTCCCGCATACTCCATGTTGTTGGGTTGGAGTACGGCTGGTCGAACTTCCTGTCCATATTGCATGGAGCGATCTGATGCATTTACTCTAAAGTTTAGTGGAAAATAATCTTGGTTTGATAACCACCGCAAGTTTCTAGAATGTGATCATCATTTTTGAAAAGACAAAAAAAACTTTAGAAAAAATAGGCAGGTTTATGATCCCCCACCAAACATCCGTTCAGGAGTAGAGATATTGGCTGAGATTGAGAGGCTTGGCCTTCTGAAGGTCACCGAGCTAGAAGTCGAACGTGTTAGTGCTCAAATCGCAAAAATGAGCGGTTGGAAAAAAAGAAGTATTTTTTGGAAACTTCCGTACTGGAGCACAAATTTAATTCATCATAATTTAGATGTTATGCACATTGAGAAGAATGTGTTCGATAATGTGTTTAACACAGTGGTGAATGTGAAGGGGAAGACAATAGATACGTCGAAATCACAAGATGAGTTGAATGACAATGTTTTCGTCCATCGCTTCGACCTGATGACTCTGGAAAGTATCCCAATGCTTCTTACACACTCGATAGAAATTCCCAAATTGCTTTGTGTGAATAGATCAAAACTCTAAAGTTTCCAGATGGGTACGCTTCAAGTTTGGGACGCTGCGTTGATATGAAATGATTGAGATTTCATGGGATGAAGAGTGATTGCCACGTGTTTATGCAACGGTTAATTCCAATTGCTTTTCACGAATTACTCCAAAACCCAAATTGGAAAGCTCTAACAGAGTTGAGCTTGTTCTTCAAAGATCTAAGTGCAAGATTTATCGAAACTTTTGATATGGCTCATTTGGAAAAAAATATTCCTCTTATCTTGTGCCAACTTGAGACGATCTTTCCCCCGAGTTTTTTCAACTCAATGGAGCATTTGACGGTCCACTTACTATATTAGGCAAGGATTGCTGGTCCAGTGCAGTAAAGGTAGATGTATCCTTTCGAAAGATATCTTCGTAAACTAAAAAAGTGTGAAGAGCAAATTAAGTGTCGAGGGCTCGATTGCAAATGATTATCTAATTGAAGAGGCGTCAACTTTTAGTTCGTACTACTTTGAAGATCATGTCTCAACTAGAAGGACAAACATGAAGCGTAATGAAGATGTTCAGGATGATGGAGACAACGATGATGAGATTCCTTCAGTATTTAAAAGTGGTGAATCCTTCTCATCCGTATCAGGAAAAAAATGGTTGTCAGATCACGATTTGATGCGGCGAGAAAATACGTATTACTAGATTGTGATGAACTCGAGGATCTTATTAGGTATAATTGATTATAAACAATATTATAGATATTAATTTATTTAATTGATTATAATAATATTTGACTTCGTTAAACATGCAGCCTTTTTACAGAGGGCATTAAAAGGCAACACCCGAACATTTTCAGTTGAAGAACTAAAAGGAAAATTAGAAAATGAATTTCTCATTTGGTTTGAAAACTATATGAGCCAAATTATGTGAGGTTTAATGATACATATATTACGTATTTGTATTCGAATAATGTAACTTTACGCCATATATTATAGGTTCGGGATCCCTTGAATAATGTAACCAATAATTACATTAAAAGTATAGCGTTCGGTCCTTCGCGTTGTGTGACTACGTTCAATGGATGCAAGATAAATGGATAGAGATTTTCACACGATAACATACGGATTAGAACGATCTACATCGATTAATGGGATCTGTATAAAAGGATCAACTTATGGAGAGGATGAATATGACTATTACGGTCGTTTGCTAGACATTGTGAAACTTGAATATCCAGGGTCTGTAAGCACACTCTTATTCAAATGCGAGTGGTTTGATCCGACTCCAACATGCACAAGAGTGCACTCTTAATATAAGCTTGTTGACGCTAATCATAAACGTAGATTCAATCGTTACGAGCCATTCGTACTTGTGGCCCAAGTAACTCAAGTTTGTTATTGCCCGTATCCGAGTTTGAAACGAGACATGGTTGACTGGTTGGCAGCTTATAAGATTAAGGTGAGATCAACAATATATTTCATAAAAGAGTGATCGCTTGAACAATCGTTTCAAGAGGATGTTACTGAAACGCATGGTGTAATCCAATTGGAGGATGTTGATTTCCAACCTAATGATCCACTTCTCGATGATGCCGATGCCGAACTTGTCGATGATGTTGATGTCGAACTTGTCAGAAAATTAGTATATAAATAAAGAAAAGATGAACGACGATGATTAGTTTGTGATTTGTGTTGGTTAAGGTTATAATGTTATATAATTAAGTAACATTTAAAAAATAATATAATGTTTTCATTTAATTGTTATTAATATAATTTCAATGTGTTCGAGGTCGTTTAGATGAGGGGAAAGAGTACTGAAGGTCGTTCAGGATCATGTGGTCGTTCAGGAGCAGCTAGTCCATCAGGTTCTGGTTTTTACGACTCCTCATCGTCACAGCCACTTGCGCTATCAACCTCATCGTCACAACCACTTGCGCCCACTACCCTTGATGATTTCATCCCTAGGTTGGACGACGTATATTCGGATGGCGCGACTCCCCCCGAGTCTGTACTACAGACCCCTATTTATAATAAGGATTGTCGACGATATGGAGCATCCGCCCCATGCCAGCACAAGCCAACGCACGCCAAGGCAAGTCAGTGCCTGCTAGTGCCCAGCACTCCCGAGCATGCCCGTGCCAGCCCTAGGCCTCGCCTTACCAAACCGCGCCAAAATCAAACCAAGGTTATTTTTGGCCAACCTTGGTCAAACCCGGGAAATCCAAGCCTTTAAGGCTAATTTGACCCATTTATCCTTAGTTAAACCTAGTATAAATAGACAGATTTCTCATTAGCTAAAAGACATCTACTCTCCTCCACACTCTTGCATGGGTTTGGGATTTATTTTCTCTCTCTAGATCTTAGATTTAATTTCAAGCATTTCCTTCAGTTTGTAAGCTCAAGAAGAATTCAAGTCATCACTTGGATTTTTCTTTTGGATTGCAATTTCATTCAAGTTTGTTATTCCTTTCTTTAATTCAAGTAAGCTTTTCATTAATTTCTTTCTTGTTCTTCAATTTCATACTTGTTCTTCAATTTATGCATTTTGCCTTAACTCTTAGATTTATTGTTGGATTTGTCATTTGGTTTATGGAACCTAGGTGAGTGACACACCTTGATCATAGATAGGGTCCTTGATCTTTTTTATTTTGAGTATTTCATATGCTTTATTTTGGTGTTTATTTTCATGCATGGTTTTATATTGAATCCTAGATCTACTCTTCGTTTCTAGTTATTTCTCGTAAAGTTTTTAACTTCCACGTCAACTTTTATACCTCTTTCTATTGGTGCTTTCAATTTTTGTTAATTTGCATCCTTGAAATTTCATGATCATGAATGCATAGTAGTACTTTAGGCTTTCATGCTTGTACCTTGTTGTTTCCTTGCTTTTATATGCTTATTTTATTTATTGCTTGCAATCTCCATTGGGCATACACACGAGGCATCCGAAATACTTACTTTACTTTTCATAGATAGTAGTAGTTTCTCGTATATTTTCGTAATTTTTCATTTATTTTTGTTTTCTCTTAATTCCAACAAGCTAAAAACCCATCGATCCCTACGAACAATCGAATTCCGATAATACCAAGCCATGAACCCACTTTCATTTTCAACATCGCTAAAATCCCCTCTTCACCAAAATGTTTATACATATATATATATATATATATATATATATATATATATATATATATATATATATATATATATATCCTTTTTTTTTTGGTGTATTTCAAAATAAAATGAAAACGTGCATAATAGATTTACATAATTAAGACGAAACCTAAAGATGCAACCTATATGGAAATGCATAATGCACTGAAGCATCAGACTATACAAAATATATAAACCAAGTAAAATGAGCAACACCTCCCGAAACTTAATTTCCGAAAGTACGATATATGAGCACTAAAAACAGAAGGAAGTGTACAAATAATGTTTGATAAAAATAACGCACCAGAATCATCCCGATGGAGGTGGTTGTTGGGAATGCAACAACCTCAAGATTTCGCGCACATCACTGCGAATCTCCATCACGATCGCTCGTAATTTCACATCCCCATCAGCTTTTTGTTCTGGCTCTGGAGCCTCTGATGCGGAAGCACATCACGGCTCCCTGACTCAGGCAGTACGTACTCCTGAAGGAAGTGGATCATGAGTCATTTGCAGATCTTTAGATTTCTAAGGGGTGGTAAAACTTGTATTGGGTAGTGGATAGACAAGTCTAGGAGCGACATTCCAATAACTCTCAACTTCATCTCGAAGGAGTAAGTACATCTGCTTCAATGCCCCACTATCGATTCGATTATCTCTCTCAAACATTATGTGTCTATTTAACTCAATCTCACACTCCTCTGCAATAGCTGTCACTAATCCACTAACTATAATACCACCCTTCTTTTTTCCTTCACCTCCAGAAAATACTTTATTAAATAAAAACCCGAAGAAAATTGTCTACAATGTAACATCGCCCACAAGAATTCAAGCTCTGGCTTACCAACCATATTTCGGCTATCATTTCTTCCAAAAATGGTCCCTTCCATCACACGCTGAACGTATCAAAGTGCCGGGCTCCGAATTAATGAAGCTTTAGAATATTTCGCCTCATATGGACCTTTATCAAGTGTTATGGTGTGCCAAAATCCCATTTGATCAAATTCGCTGCTCGTTCCTTTTAAACCACACGAATAAAACCCAAAAGCACGGTCAAATTTTGGCAGACACCATTGAAAATCTTTCCCTGTTAATCTAAACTTGATGACTCCTCCAGTGGTATTCAAGGTAAATTTCGCTTGCAAGGAACTTAAAAATTCCAATACCAATTTGGGATTAGTCAGCCACTAGTGACTAAAAAATTGTGTCCAACCTTGAGTTTCAATCAGTCTATGAACATCATCCCACAATCCAAGCTGTCGAAGAACATTTTCATCGATGTATAAATTAGGTAAAATCTCCCTACCCACCAACTTATCATATCAAACTCATTGTGCATGATATTTAAATACAATATTATGCATATTTAAGATTTCAAATGCACCTGACGAATCACCAGAGTTGGCGACAACTGGTAGCGGATTTCTCGAAGTAGAAGCTTGTTGCTTCGCCACCGCCGGTGGGTTCTTGGAAGAAGATGGCCGCTTGGCCCCAGTTCTAGTCATTACCATAGGCGATTGAAAAACTAGGGTTGATGGACTTGGTGGTCTATCAAATGGGGCGGAATTGGGGCTTTCCTTGGCCGACGTTTTATGTGGCCTAACTATGGGGAGGAAATGTCAAGGTCTATGACAGATTTACAGGGAGATCTTGATAAGGGTGTATGTGAGATGCTATGAAGCACGGATACTTCTACGAGGATGCCGTACCTGCACCGGATACTTACCGGATACGACACTTCTACGGACACGTATCAATACGTACCCATAAAGTGTCGTGTTTTAAAGAAAATTTTGTCCGCCTCGACTTTTGGATTTAATAAATAAAATGTAATAAGAATTTTAATTCATCCAAATATGAAACCACAAATTGAGAAAGATAGTACAAATGTTTATAAGTTTCAAGATAGAAATAAAATATTTCTTTATTATATAAATATATTACTTGTTTTATGTGTTTTTGAAACTTATCACATTTCAAATTTAAATATTTATGAAATTTTAGTTTTTTAGTTAATACGGTTATATATCAATATTATATATGTATGTATGTATGTATATGTATATATCTATCGTACCTGTATCCTTAAAATCTCAACACATGACATATCTTCGTACCTGTATCGTATCATACCGGTGTCCCGTACCCGTATTAGTGCTTCATAGGTGAGATGTGTAAGGGTTGAGTCAGACTAAATTTGCAATTTGGTATTGAAGCTTCCTGCCTTCAAAAAGGGAAAATAAATAAATACTACATAAATAATAACAATAATAATATAAAAAAAATAATAATAAATAAATAAAAATTATTAATATGTATAAGTATTTAGTACTAAAATAAAAATAATATTAATAACAAAAAGAAAAGTAATATTAATATATATGAGAAATATTTATGGGTAATAATAAAATAATAATAATGATAAATAATATATTATTAGTATATATATATATATATATATATATATATATATATATATATATTGTCGGGTTGCCTCCCGATTAGCGCCTTCATTTATCGTCGTTAGCTCGACACAAAGCCTTATTGATTAGTTTGAATAAGTTGGGTCATTAAGACCCATTTCTTCTTCATTGCCTTCCGGTAGGATCTCGTAAAACGGTTTAAGTCTGTGGCCATTAACTGTAAACACCCTTGAGGTCATCGTATTTTGAATTTCAACTACCCCATTGCAAAAACTTTAGTGACTACGAAAGGTCCATCCCATCTCGTTCGTAGTTTTCCAGGGAATAGACGTAGGCGAGATTGAAATAGAAGAACTTTTTAGCCCACCAAAAATTATTTTCTTGAGATCATCTTGTCATGAAGATTCTTCGTCTTTTCCTTGTAAATTCCAACGCTCTCATATGCCTCATTCCGTATTTCTTCCACTCTTGAAGTTACAATTTCCTTTGCTCGCCACTTGCATCCAAGTCCATGTTGAACTGTTTAATCGCCCAATAAGCCCTATGCTCGAGTTCAACTGGGAGGTTTCATGGTTTCCCAAACATAATCCGGTATGACGACATTCCTATGGGAGTTTTATAAGAAGTTCGATATGCCCACAGGGCGCCGGCTGAACGCAAGCTCCCGTCTTTTCTATTCGGATTCATTGTTTCCTCAAGAATAGATTTAATCTCATGATTCGACACTTTAGCCTGTTCATTCGTTTGCAGATGATACGGAGTTGACACTTTGTGAGTCACAATATATTTCTTCAACAACGCTTCCACTGTTCAATTGCAGAAATAGGTTCCGCGATCTCTAATTAATGCTCTTGGAACTCTAAACCTAGAAAAAATGTTGGTCTTAATAAAGTCTGAAACAACTTTAGAATCGTCTGTCTTCATGGGTTTTTCTTCAACCCACTTTGATACATAAATAACAACTAGTAAAATATATATATAGCCAAAGGAAGCAGTAGGGAACAGTCCCATAAAATCGATACCCCAAACATCGAATATTTCACAAAACGAAATTGGATTTTGTGGCATCTCGATTCTTTGGGAAATATTACCTGAGTTTTGGCAGCGCTCACATGACTTGCAAAACGTAAATACATCGCGAAAGTCCGGATCAATCCAAATTCCAATATCTTACATGCAGTCCTCTTTGCTTCGAAATGACTTTCACAGGCGTATGTATGGCAAAAAGAAAGGATTAATGAAATCTAATATCAAGAATACATCGCCTAATTACTTGGTCGCCGCAATATTTCCATAAGTATGGGTACTCCCAAGCTAGCGGCAGAAAGGAGTTCATAAGAAAACTCCTCTTGCACTTGGATGATATCCTTTACGTGCGTCACGCGACTCAAGTGGTCAACAATAAGATTATCCTTTCCTTTCTGATCCCTGACTTCAAGATCATACTTTCTTAAAAGGATCACCCATCGAATCAAACGAGGCTTTAACTCCTTCTTTGTCATCAAATAATGAAGAGCCTCATGGTTAGTAAACACCAATATTTTAGAATCGATTAAATAAGATCAAAACTTTTCGAGAGCAAACACAATTGCTAGAAGCTCATTTTCCATGGTGGAATAATTTTTCTGCACCTCATTTAAAGTTTTGGATGCATAATATATAACAAGGAGGCTCTGTCGATTATTTGGCTTAACACTGCACCCATAGCATACTCGTTGGCGTCACACATTAGTTTAAAAGGCTCACTCCAGATTGGTGGTTGAACAACTGGTGCCATTACAAGTGCCAATATGAGGGTATTAGATGCTTGCTTGTAATCTTCAGCAAACTCGAACTTCACATCCTTTTGGAGTAACAGGCAAAGGGGTTGTGCAATCTTACAAAAATGTTTGATAAATCTACGGTAGACACCTGGATGCCCAAGAAAATAACGTACTTCCCGCACATAAGTAGGGAAGGGTAATGACTTGATAACGTCGATTTTTGGTTTATCTACTTCTATTCCCTTAGACGAGACTACATGACCCAAAATAATTCCATGTTTAACCATAAAATGACATTTTTCATAATTTAAACTAGATTGGTATCAATGCATCTCTTAAGAATTAAAGTCAGGTTATGCAAACAAGTTTCAAAAGAATTTCCGTAAACCATAAAATCGTCCATGAACACTTCAATTATTTTTTCGATATAATCAGAAAATATACTCATCATACACCTCTGAAAAGTTGCTGGAGCATTACACAGACCAAACGACATGCGGTTGTCTTCCAAAGAAATACCTAAATCATTATTGGTGTTTTGGTCAGGTTGTGGTTGTCTAAGGAAAACTTGCGGACCTTGTTATTGTTGAAACCCTCCACCTCGATTTCAGTCAGGCTGTTGGTACGATTGAGAGTTCCCATATCTTAAGTTCGGGTGGTTGCGCCATCCTGGGTTATACGTATTAGAAAATGGATCATATGGTTGCTTCCTCTAGAAGTTCCCATGTGTGCCAATCACATTAGCATGCATCTCAATTTCTTCTTCTAACACGGGGCAAGATTATCGTGGGCTGTAGTCGAACATAATTTACATGGTTTCACTGATTATGTACCACTGGTAGCCAATTGACGAACAAAAGTCATTAAGTCAATAAGTTTATCCTCCATAGGAACATTATTTACCCCTTTTCCCATCATAAACGATGTATCATAACGTGTAGATAATTGTTGTGAGTTAGCTGCCATGGTTGCAATGATATGTCTAGCCTCTAATGGGGTTTTATCGACTAAGGCCCTTCCACTTGCTGCATCAATCATGTTCAACTAAGCCAACATTAATCCCTCATAGAAGTACTGGATTAATATTTGTTTGCTTATCTGGTGTTGTGGCAACTCGCACAAAGCTTCTTAAATCGCTCCCAGTATTCATACAATGTTTCACCATGTAGTTGCCTTATGACACATATCTCCTTTCTAAGGAAGAGATCTAGAAGAAACCAATTTTGCCAATTCCTTTCTATGAGTAGCATATGAATATACAAATAAAGAAGAGGAGTTCGTACTTACATGTCCTCCTTGTAGTTGTGTTTAAGTCTTATCGATACCGACTTTGTCAGGGTGTTTATTATTGAGATGGTTGCGCATATTCCCATATCCTCTTCCTTCTCGAAATTGATAAGATGATTTACAATAGTTTCAAGTGACATGGTACCTCTTTTTTCATTTTTTTACCATCTTCCAGAGGCGGCTCATTTGCGGGTGCCGGGATCTTGATTTTTTGAATATAGTTTTTGAAAAT
Source organism: Phtheirospermum japonicum (assembly GCA_014905375.1). Taxonomy (NCBI): domain Eukaryota; kingdom Viridiplantae; phylum Streptophyta; class Magnoliopsida; order Lamiales; family Orobanchaceae; genus Phtheirospermum; species Phtheirospermum japonicum. The sequence goes on from BMAC01000664.1 coordinate 464,886, forward strand.
GTCAAATGCAACTCCGTTGTTTCCCGAGAATGAGGTTCTTGGGAAGGATGTCTTGGAGGAAAATCATTTTGCTCCACCTCCTCTTGATCGGGCATAGGCATTTCTTCATCGGCAAAGGTGGCGGCGGCAAGATAAGTTCGATCAATATCGTTATCACTCCAGTCTTCATCAATGTAAATTGGGTTAGGATTGTAGTCACCGACTGAAGTAGTGTTGCCTTGTGATAAGCCGAAGGGAGGGACATTGGCATCGTCATTGAGTGCTATACTCTTCCCCTTATTAGCTTGACGAGAACGAGTCGACTTGCCTTTTTTACAAATTTAGGATCATAACTAGAAAGTAAAAAATATATTTGGAATTATAACGCTAAACTCAAAACTTTAAGTTTAGGAAGGCTTGATAATTAAAGAAACTTAGTAAATCACTAAATTTGCAAAGAAGGACGATGTAGAATAGAGAGATTATAGAAGGTGATAGATTGGTGTGAGAGAAATGAGTTGGGAAAGAAGGGTGTTTATAAGAGTGGAAAATTAATAAAAAACATAGGTGGGAGAACCTCCGGATTTGGACCAAGCCGGTCAGTATTGGTTCAAACCACGGATTGATCAATGGTCAATTCATCTGGAATGTTAATGATCAATGATCACTTGATCTTGACCATTGATTTTAAATCATATTTTGACCTCGCCCAACGGATACTTTTGACCGATTGAACCGGTACTTTCTTGTATTTCTAAACTGGCGGTTTAAACCACAAGTTTCTGGTTGGAAAAAAGCATGAACCGGAACTGGACTGCCTTAATGGTGGTTTTGATTCTAGTTCCGGTTTAAACCGTGGTCAATGGTTACTCCAACCGTTGACCGCCGATTTGTTCGAACTGGTGGGCATATCTATCGTGAGGGGATACCACTAGGATTCCATGTATAAATCTATTCTAATGTCATCAGATGTGCCAGCAATGTTTATAGGCTTATTATTAAATCCAAGATCATGTTTATCAGTTTTCTTACCCATACTTAACAGTTCCTCAAGATTTACTTTGCTGGAGTTTATCTTCTGGAGGATTTGATTTATTTTGATTAGTTCCTCAGTTTTGTTGGCAAGTTCTAAATCAATTAGGGCATAAGCATCCGACTAACCAGTGTAATTCTCCATTACTCTTGCCAAACTAGCATGACGCGATAGAATCTCTGTATCCTTTTGACCTATGATATGTTGGAACCTAAATAACTCAGTTCTAAGAGATTTAATAACATGATTATTTTCTCAATACATACCTTTTTTGAGAACTTACGATCATTGTCCAAAAATGAAAGCTTTGAGAGTGTTTTTTCCAATTCAGCTTCTTGGTTACTAGCCACCATCTTATCATTAGTGATCTTCTCTTTCAGTTTGGAATTTTCTACTTTTAAAGTATGAACTTCAGTGTGTAGCAACATCATATCTGACGTTAGTTCTAAATGCTTCTTATACTTCTTTAGGGATTTGATCTGTGCACATTGTTCTTTAACAATATGACCAGCCTAAATGCACTTGTCTATGGCCAGCTTGTATGTGCATAAGACTTCATCACTAGGAACTGTAACATCATCATCAAAATCACTATCAGAATTATTTTAGGAAGAAACTATACCTTGTTCCATATCAGGAGTTTGAAGGGATGAAGTAAGGTAGAAGTGATTTGTATTTAAGACGACATTTAGATTACTAGTATGTTTAGTATCTTTAGCTTGGTCCTCCTCTTCCCCTGGTTTAGATCTAATCCATACTGCACTGAGATCTTTGGTTTTCTTTAAGAAGTTGGGACACTCATTCTAAAAGTGTCCAAATCCACAACATTCTCTACACTAAAAATTAGTTTTAGATCCACTCCATACTGAATTGAGATCTTTGGTGTTCCTTAAGAAGTTGGGACACTCATTCTAAAAGTGTCCAAATCCACAGCACTCTCTAAACTAATCCTTTTCAACAGGTTGTCTAGAGAGTTTGGAGGCTAGTTGGTTGCTTTATTATCTTTTCCTTGATAGTTGGGGAGCTTGGTGATGTCAAATGGCCTTTTGTTCTGAAATTTTTTCGATTGAACCTTTTCTTCATTCTCTCAAAACTCTGTGTAATGGGAGCAACAACTGCTTCGAATGAAACTACATCCTTGTCTTTTTCTTCTTCATAAGATGGTGTAGGTACACTGGCCCTTAATGTAATTCCTTTGATCTTAATAGTATCATAGCCATTATTGATCTCAAAATTTCAAAGTTCTTCTAGTAAGTCATCAAGATCAAGTTTTTCGAGGCGCATGAAACTTTCCAATGACGTAATCTTCTCACGAAATCTCTTGGGAAGAGTTCTCATAATTTTTTGAACTTGTTCTGTTTCCAAGATTTCCAAGCATGGCACTTTGATTGACGAATTCACAAAACCTGGCAGAATACATCCTCAATGGTCTTATCCTCCTTCATTCTTTACTCATCAAAGGCAGTAGTAATTTTTTGTAACATGGAGGATTTTACTATGTTTGTTCCTTCAAACTACCTCTCAAGAATTTTCTAGGATTCATGCGAGGTGTGCACTTGACAACCATCTTGTGTCGAGTATGATCTACAGCAGTAAGAATGGTGATTAAAGCTCTGAAGTTATCTTCTTCTGCCATCCTATCATTATCATTCCTTATGTTTCTCTATTTATGAACCAGTGAAGATGAGCTTTCAGATTTCTTAAAGTCAACTATTTCTTGGCATCATCTTTGGTTGCCTCTTTAGCAATCACCAAGGGAGGTGTAGCTTCAGGCATCATGAGTTTTGTTCAGGGGGACAGTGTGCTTCCCCATATTCCTCTACTAAAGGAGCGTATGTATATGGTTATCATGGATTTCCAATAAGAATAATTTGATCCATTTAACACATGAGGTTGAGACATCAATCCTTGATCATGATTTATGGCCCTCCACTTTGTCTGCAATGATTATCCTATAAAAACAATAGAAACACTACTCTGTTTCCAATTAAAATTGTGCGGTTATCAGAATATATTGCACTGAAAAATTATCCTATGCAAAGACATAAAATATTATGGAAGCAAACAATAATAAAAGCATGAGATAGCTTTTTGAGGAAGAATCCCTCTTCCTCTCAAAACTCATTCATTAAAATAGTGTTTGCGCTTGAACTACTTGGACTTATAAGATCAGACTATCTCCTAACTTACCAACATGGTTGCACACTACTTCTAACTACTTTTTTAACCAGCTCCCTTGGATTTCACAAGATCTATAAAACTCTCTTCTATGGTATCAAGATACTATAAGAATTATCATTTTCCTATCATAACTAATGTCTAGACATGTAGTAGAATACTAAAACCTAAACTACATAAAATATAAGTATTCGAGTCTTGTTACTTTATCTTTCAAGTTCTAAACCCAAAGTATCTTACAATGAAACTTATCTACTATTTATAAGTAACTGGGAATGGAAACCCCTGCTTGGGTGCGCTCCCTTCGCATAAGATGGTTTTCTTGAGAGCAACGAATTTCTTCATGGGCCAAGCTACGTGGCCTGCTTGGTATTAACCACCTTATGAACTCTTAGGACAATTTTGTTTCCTTCTTTATTCGACCCTTCCTTGTGTATAATCTGAACTCCTAGATCCTTATTGACTTCTTAACTGCTTATCCAATCTTTCCTTGTTGATGGTCTTTTTGAATCTAGCAAAGATCTAGAGACTCCTTACTAATATCTTGGTGGATCCCGAATCTTCTAATATATATCCTGAAGTCTTAATTCCAATTTAGTGCGTGTAGCTATATCTATAAAATAGAGAACAAGTATCAAAAATTAGTTATTTTACTTAATTAAATTATAAACAGAACTTTTGAAGACTAAAAATTCCTTGAGTATATATTTAGACTTGTGATTCGAACTTTATGCACCTACTTTTAAAGATAAGTTTGCCAAGTTTAGAAGTTTGCTCGCAAGAGTACGAGGTCACTCGTAGGTTGGCAAGTTGAACCGAGTAATCGGAAGTTCCTTTTGTTTTTGTTTTCACGAATAAGAAAATATAAAGAAAAACTAAGTCTAAACACTTGGAATCAACACGTTTATTGAAATGAAGAACTAAGAAATCAAGATTTTGAAAAGATTTAAGAAAACAAGGGTCTAGGGCTCTAGAATCATCTCCACGACCACTTGGGCGTTTCATCGAACACCTTACCTACGATCTAGGGTTGTCAATCCCAACTTGTAGATTTGGTACCCATCAAACCCAGTTGATGGTTCTAAATGATTCTAGGCTCTAGACCCGTAAGATCTAGCCAATAATCATCAACAATTTCATCATCACAAACCCACAACAATCAATAACACAATTCATAATACAAGCTTGTGGGGTGGGGGGGGGGGGTTGAAGATTGAATTATTCTAAGAATATCAATTAAGAATTTAAACTAATTAAGCAAATGAAATTAAATAAGCAAGGGAAACTAAAAACTTACTGATTAACGAGAAAAGTAACAGCGTCCAATTGAGAAATCCACGTACTAAAGGTAATTACACCTAAAAACTATTCTACTTAATCTAAAAACTGGAAGTTTAAAACTAAGAAATATGGAGAAGAGTATCAAGAGAAATAGAGGAAAAACCTAGGGTTTGTCAGGCCCTAGGAGTCCCAAAAAAACGTCTACAATGAGTCTAAAGAAGTATGGAAAGGTATATATAGGTTTACAAAGACTTGGAGCACAAGTTTCCTTAAAAAATCTGACCTGGGCACGTTAACGGTAACCGTTACCGTTAACGTTATCGCTAAACTCTCTGTTGGTTTTGACACTGGGTAACCCAGTGTGGATCAACGTACCCAGTGTCGACGGTAATTCATCAAATCGAGGCTTGATTTCGCTAAAACTCCACTCGTAAGCCCACACTAGACCATCTCCAGACCAAAATACTTCAAAACACCTAAAATAAACATAAAATTTAATAATTATGATTACAATACATTAAAATAAGTTGGAGATAAAAAAAATACGAAAATATGCTCAATCTATCCAACTTACGCCGAATTTAATAACAAAAACTAACTAAAATACTAACAAAAATCAAGAGAAATTCATGTTAATCAAATACCCCACTCTTAAGTGGTTTGTTCACCCTCGAACAAACGATAATTTCAAAGAATAACAAGTATAAAAATCAGCCCAAGCAAAGAGTCGTGTCATGTCATGCTACATAGTTAATTTTGAAAATATTGATAAGTGTAAAGCAACCTCAAATGCTAGACCATAATTACATTGTCGCTTCAAAAACTAAATCATGCCTCCTCACGAAGGGTAATATATAAATGTACGCTCAAAAGCACTCAAGAATTTTTTATAGGGACGTGTATACGCTCGAATCATCAAAAATACATGTACAATAAATAAGAACTGAAAATCAAAAACTTCTCCATTGCATTTAAGTGTGCAACTAACAAAGAATCGAAAAAGGTCTTTGCGGGTTGTAATGTAGTCTCTTTGGACGGGTATGAAATATATAAATTGTGTGGTTAACTCAGGATCTAACGTGATCAATAACTCACCCCAACTACTCTAATAACGAAGCAATGTGCTTCACCTCATTCAAAAGAAACCTCACTTAACTCTCATAACGTAGCCTTTATACTTAGGCTATTTCTCAACTCGCAACCAAAAACCAACTGCTGAACACACCACTTAAACAATTTAGAAGCTTATGAAACGCTTCTTCTTTCAAACTCAACTCTTGCCTCTTAAACATTAGACGTCATAAGAAAATCAATAATACTAAGCACAAGCCTTTATAAACATAGGCAACAACTCAGCAAGATTCACTATCCTCTTTATTCTTTTTTATTTTTCTCTTTTTTTTTTTGGAAGGATGGTGATCCATAACACTTTTACAATGTTTTGATAAATCCCAGATCATAATTCTAAACATCAAATAACTAACTCTTACCCCACGCTATTAATGACGTAGAAGTTAATTCATAAACACTCATGGCTATAGGAAATGGATATTTGGCTAAGATTGGCTCATTCGCAATTTATAATGGCTAATATATATAGATATGGCCGGAATAAGGGTATTTTATGTGCCTTAACATCATGTTCAAAGCTAACTACACACTGCGATTTCAAAGAGATCTCAAAACAGAACTCACTCAAGTACATGCAAAGATGATAAACAATCAGGCTACTCACTGGCTTTTGCACGAAAAGTTTTGAATTGACGCTGCTTTTTGGGTTTTTGCAAAATCAATTGCGTCCAAGTACCATTTTACAATATATAAATAATAATTTTGAAAATTTTGAAAAACTATGCACTTATACACTCTCGAAGAAAAGAACCTCAAATCATACATAGTCAACTTTGACAAGATAAACCATACAAACACAAATAAGTCCAGGAATAGCGATCAATCACGTTCAAATACTAGCTAATACAAAGTCACGACTTTAAATTGCACAATTATAAAATATAAATCACACTCAACCATCCCCCCCCCAAAATCCGCCAATCTCCTGATTGCCATAAATATATATAAAAATAAATCAAAAGAGGAAAGGAGTAAGAAAAATGTTCCTGAAGACTAAATAGTTGAGCCACCGGACGAAGAGTTGTGCAATTATCCAATAGTCTCGAATCGCATGATCGAAACTGTCATGTTTAACAACCTGCAAAAATAAACAAATAAAACTAATAACAAACTAACTAATGGATGATTCAAGCTTTTGTGTTTCTACTTTATAAAAATTTGTCAAATAATTAAAAGCTTGCCCGCAAGAGTTCGCATGTAGGTTGGTAAGTTAAATCGAGTCGATCTCGAGGAACAAACAATCGGAATCTCAAATGTTTATTTAATTACAAAGTAACACATCAGTTTGCATAATTTTGGGGGATTTTGTTGTTTTTGTTTATAACTAAGAGTTGAAAAGCAATTTCAAGTAATTTGAACTAATTAACTTAAACTATTTAATCAGCTAGAATATGTAGACATGATTAACTAAAAATAATTAACTAAATTATAAACTAGAAAGCAACTAAACATGAATTTAATGAATTAATGTGATTAAGAAACATGAACAAGATTCAATTGCATAAACGAATCAAATTTGCATAATTATAATATATCAACCTAAACGAAGCATGAACTAAACTACTAAGCATAAATAAAAATCACTAGCATGAACTCAATAGATCGCATAGACAAAAATTTTAAAAAAAATTAAATTCCAACAACTAAGCATGAACAAAGTAACGAGCACGGATTTAACTAATGAAATAATAACAATCATGAATCATACTAATATCAAGGTCTCAACATCAACAATCCAAATCTAAATTATAATAATTATCAAAACATCAACTAACGTAAACGAAATTTCTAGCATGAACTAAATAAAAATTAAATCTCCAAGCATAAACGAAAGCATAAAATTAAATTTCAAACATCCAAACATGGATTAATTAAACTAAAATAAAACGAAAGATTATGATTCCAATGATTCAATATCCAAGGTATTAAACATGTAGTAGTTCACGATTCGGAAATAAGAACGATAATCTAAAAGCATAAATTAACGAAAGTAAATTAGAAAATAATTAAAAGTTTAAGAGTACTTATTTGGACTAAGAAGTGCAGTATATTCTCTAGCTATTCCGGAGAGAGACGTTGCATCTTGGCCGAAAAATGGATCTCGCACTAACGAATGGAGCTTGGGACTTGCGATCTTCGTTTCTTCGAACCGGGCTATAGAAACTAGCTTTTTCTATGCTTAAGAACTCTAGGAATATTTGTTTTGTATATGGTGTATGTTAAAGTCAGATTAGAGGGGGTTTATATAGTTTTTAGAAGTCTTGGAGCACAAGTTAGGGTTAAAAAATTCGATTTTTCTGGGCACGACAACGGTTACTCTAGCGGTTATAGTAACCGCTAGGTGTTACCGCTAAGTCTTATTTTCTACAATACGACAACGGTTCTGGGTAGCGGTAAGAGTATCCGTTATAGATACCTCTAAAGCTATTGTTAATGCCTCTGTCCAGTCTCAGCGGTAGCGTTAACGGAAAAGGTAGCGGTAGGTAACCCTTATAGAAAGCTATCGCTAGTTCTTCAATTCAGCGCCCCTGATCTTCAATGATACTATAACGGTTCCAGATGGAATAACCGTTATAGAAAATGTCAGCTACTAATTCTTGCTACTTTTTTGCCGGAAAGCTCGATTTTGACTCTTGATCGTCATACTTCATTTCTAAAGTACTGAACTCTTCCTGTTACTTAGCTATAAGGTGAAAAACAACAAAAGATCACCTATTTGCATCAATCTAGATCAAAAAGCGGTAAAATAAGTTGGAAGTACAAATATACGAAATTAAGCTTAATCTATCCAACTTATACAAAAAATAATAAGAAAAATAAACTAAAATACTACTAAAAATCAAGACATTTATACGTTAATCAACTACCCCATGCTTTATTGTTTGTTCGTCCTCGAACAAACGTTAATTTCAAAGTATAACAAGATTGAAGATCAGTTCAAGCAATGAGTCGTGCTATGCTACATACATAATATTGAAAATATAGATACAATTCATGCAACTTCAAACACTCCACCCTTATTACATTGTCGCTCTAAAAAACAAATTCATGCATCCTCACAAAAGGGAAATATATAGGGTGTACGCTCAAAGCACTCAAGCAGTGCTGCATAGGACGTGTATACACTCAACTCATTCAAATACACACTACTACAGAAATAGCCCAACAGCATCGGTTGTTTTTGCTAATAGGCATCGGTTTTACATCTGATGCCTATTAGGCCGATGCCTATAACCTGGACTTTAGGCATCGGTTGTTTGATTAAAACCGATGCCAAATCTATACATTAGGCATCGGTTTTGGTCCAACAACCGATGTCTAATGTATAGATATTGACATCAGTTTTGTCAAACAACCGATGCTAAACTGACGTAAGCATCAGTTGGTTGATCAAAACCGATCCCTAATCTATACATTAGGCATCGGTTGTTTCACCAAACCGATGCCTAATCTATACATTAGGCATCGGTTTTGGTCAAACAACTGATGCCTAATATAAAGATATAGACATCGATTATGTCAAACAACCGATGCCTAATATCTATCCATTAGGTTCGTTTACAAGAAATCTCAGTAATCACCTATGCATATTTTTTATTATAGATATTATTATTATGCATATTTTTTATTATAGATATTATTATTATTATTATTTTTTTTTATTATACCTCCAACTATAGCTATATGCCAAGCCTTAGCACAATCGAGAGAGAAAAAGGAAAAATTATTTGCAGTGATGGGGTGAGAATGAAAAGATGCCATAACTAACCTGCATCGACACGTAATTAAATACACGTAGAAGTTTACATTATAATAGGTACTCTAACAACTTTATATCTCTAACAAACAAGATACGACCAAACAACTCCCAATTAGCAATTAACATTTGTAAGCTAGTGTCCTACTAGGGGTTTAAGTATGGTCAAGCATAAAATCCAACAACTATTTTTCCATATATTAGAACGGGAATAAAAATCAATATATTCACCATCGTATTGATTGTACATGAAACCATGTACAATTCAAAAATACACCACTGAATTAGAAAAATGAGATTAAACATAATGAGAAGGAAATCGAATAGTTAACACATTTCGTCCAAGTAGAGGATATCAGATCGGTCAAATACTTACTGCAACCTACCTACATACACTGTTATACGGGCAGAACAAAAGCTTCCCCTATTGCCATTCTATTTACGAGAATTCTCAAGAGATACAAGTAAATCAAAATAAAACTTAATACATGGAATCAAGGACAAACCAAGACCAACAAATTAGTATATGTACCTTTATAGATTGAAGCATGGGCACCGTAGTGTTGCCACAACAAGCCGCAATATAGTTATCGGTGCAACATAAKTTTAGTACTCCGCGTTCACACTGCTGTGCAACATAAACAAACACTTCACGGACATTCTGCTGTACAATGTGCCAACTTGACTAGTAAAATAAATGAAAWTTTCCAGCAGTCCATGTGCACAAGAGTTTATGATGCATGTTTCTGTTATGCTRCTGTGCGTAAGAATTGGTTCCTAGATAAAGAAAAATYATGGTAAACAWATWAAAATAAAAAATAACAATATCTATAATAAAAAATATGCATAGGTGATTACTGAGATTTCTTGTAAACGTCATACTTTGTTAAGTGATTATTTATTTGGGTGACCATTAGGACCTTTAAAAACTCGCCCACCTTTCGCTCGTTCCTCAACCGCTGCAAGTATAGCTGGCCGATGCTTCTCTCTCAGTTTTTGTAGCCGATCTTCGTCTATGGTCAAAAAACCAATGCAAGCAGTCGACACGAGTTGACTGCTATCAAATGTGGAACCAGTAAGTGTCTGAAATAAGGTTATAGCATCTCCAGCATCCTTAGTCGTAACTACAGCAGGTCCTGCAAATAATAAGGCGTGACTATTCCTTCTGTGTTCGGGATGAAAATTATTTTCGAAAAAATATGTACGAATTACCATATAAATCCATCAAAGCAAGTGCGGTTCGAAAGAGCATGACTCGGTCTCCTTCATACAGAAGCACATCCCAGACTTGAAGAACTGAAGTAAAAGAAAAATTGTTAAAAGACTATGTAATTTAGATTTATCCATTAGCTGTATTGAAAACAATCGTATATCAATAATGCATGTAAAATAGTTGAAGAGGAAACAATTAGGCAGGTCCCCTAAAACTATATCTTAAAATAAAAAGTATACCAAAAAAAATAGAAAACCTTAAAATAACTATAAAAAAAGAACCCTAAAAATGACAAAAAACCCGCAAAACCCCTAAATAAATAAAATAAAAACTAAAAATTGGAAAACCCGGTAAGAAAAAATAAACGATATAACGAAATGTACTCTGTTTAAGCATTTTGGCACAAGTTTTTGTCCTAGTTGAATTATAGCTAATTGCAGAAGTCCTCACCACTTTCCCATGGAAGCATATTTATGAAGATTGAAAGGAACCAAGGGCCAGATATCCATGCAACCTCGACTCACAAGTAATCGAGATGGTTCACTGCGTCAGAGTGGCGACAATGAGGAACTTAAGATTCAATATAAAGAAAAAACAAGGGAAACATTTATATAGAGGCCAAACCCAGTTTAGGAAACCTTTCACGCATCAAGTCCTCGAAAACAAGCTGGTCAACCTATGAAGGAACAAAGAACTAAGGTATTCAGTTTTGTGTTCAAGATGAACATACAGTATTAATTGGAATCAATATTCATTGAGATGCAAACCTGGGATTCTATCATTTCTTGTGAGAAATAACCTTCAAAATAGCCATCCAATGTCCTGAAAATTTGTAACAAACTAGTTGATCAAAGTGACCTCATTTATTTCTATTAGCACTACAAGTAAATTGTGCGTTAAGACGCATTTTGCATTTGTATACATGGTTGCTGGACTTCACAGGTTCCATTCTTAGTTTCTTCACCCTTTTTTTTTACCCTTGATAACTCAGGTAATTGAACTTGAGTTGTTGAAAAGGAATAAGGTATTGGATGTACCTGTATCTGGTTGGCTTTTCAGGCCAGAGCTCAATTTGGTCTTCAAGCGGATAACAATGGTGAGTAAAATTGTCCCTCTAGTAATGAAATTCATTATTGTCATAATTCATGGTGCTTGAGTAAATTCTGCACTTTCTATTTATGTCTGTAGAATAAAAGCTGGCTTTGTAGTCTGCTGGCATCCCAAAGAGCTCCTTGAAAACATTCATTGTATCGTCCATTAGGGTTGCAGGAACATCATGGTTGATCACCTTCAAAATAAAAAAATAAAAAATAGAAAGAAAGCTACTTTTTGTAATTAGCCCAAACTTTTGGCTTTTTTTGTAACTATCCAAAAAAAAAAAAAAAAACCAATCCCAAAAACATCAACTAGAAACTACAAATCCACTTAAAGTTATTAGGGTGCAATTTGAGAAAGAGAAAGTATCAGTGGTGTGTGTGTAATTTTTTTAAAAATAACTGGACCTTTTTGTAATTGGACCAAAGTTCAAGGGTAGTTTTAGTAATTAATATAAAACTGAAAGAATCCAAATTCTTGGCTTGCATTAAGAATCTGCTGAATAATCTCAGCTCGATCATGGCTTTCCGACATTCCAAGGTCAATAACCGGAAAAACGTGTTTTCCTGGCCGTTTATCCGGTGGGAGTATGTAATTTTTCGGCAATGATTGAACAAGGTTAGACCAGCTTGACATAAGAAGCTCCATTTTATCGGCTTTGATCTTCAAAGCAATTATGTTTAGTATTTTATGTTTCAGATCAGGATGAAATGGTTGAATCATTTATAGTATTTCAATTTGTCTCTTTCCCAAAGGAGAAAATATATTTCATATCTCATTACTAAAGACCAAAAAATTGGTGAGAAACAAAACAAATTGGTCCCCAACTTTCAGACCACGCATGAAATGAGACATTAACATCAAATCATAATTTGTTGTTATTATAAGGCTGAAATGAAATATTTATAAATCTAATAACCATTTGCAGGATTATTGAAAGGGGACCAGTGTACTACTCCAATAAACTTCAGTTAAATGAGATACCTGTAATGGAACTCAAGTATGCACAGTTAAATGAGGTGGCTGCCACCTC
>BMAC01000664.1:478288-509850 GCA_014905375.1 Phtheirospermum japonicum
ATCATATCGAAAGTTAATCACATACAATACTAATTAAACATACAAATTTTATTCTCAAACACGAAAGATTCGAGGGAATATAGAAGAAAAAGGAAATTCGAGTAGTACCTGTTAAGCTGGTCCAGGGGCTTGCCGGCCACCGAGAGATTGGGTTGTCAATGGTTTTGGCAGGGGGAACAGCCTGCTTCGCCGGAGCCGCCATGGCGGGGGTGTTAGGGTTGTTGTCTTGGCGGCGGAGATGGGGGCTCTCCTGCGGAGGGGGTTGGACGCAGTATTCGGGTAGTGGCAACTGGAATTTAGAGCGTGGTGTTTAGGAGGGTTTTGGAAGGGAGAAAGGAGAAATGAAGGTTGCGATTGCAGAGGGTAACCAAAAAACTTTCCACGAGCAGCAGAATAAGGAGTTTGGTCTCTTTTCTTTTCATTAAATATGCATCGGTTCTAAATTAATAACTGATTGCTCATGTTTAATTATAGGCATTGGTTGTGTTGACTAACCGATGTCTATGTATTTTAATAAAAACTTGATTTTTTTTTTATTATATTCATCGGTTGTATCTAAAAAACCGATGCACATATGTTTTCCCGAACTATTATAGGTATCGGTTATTTGGTAAACCCAATGCATATAACTTTTATTTATTACAAAAAAAAAACACGCGACTATAGGCATCGGTTTCTGCTTAACAACCGATGCACATATGTTTTTTCGGACTATTATAGGCATCGGTTGTTTGGTAAAACCGATTCATATAACTTTTATTTATTACAAAAAAAAAAAAACCCGCGTGACTATAGGCATTGGTTTCTGCTTAACAACCGATGCCATAACTTTTTTTAATTGTAAAAAAGACCCCGTGCGACGTTAGGCACAGGTTGTTTACTACAACCGATGCCTATATCCTCATTTCAATGGCATTTTTTGTAGTAGTGACAAGTACAATAAACAAGAACGGAAAATCAATCTTTTTTCAATCGCAAATTAAGTGTGCTATCAACAGAGAATCAGAAAAGGTCTTTACGGGTTGTAATGTCGGCTCTTTGGATGTGTATGGAATATATAAGTCGTGTGGTTAAATAACTCACCCAACCTAATCTAATTACGAAGCAAAATGCTTCACCTCGTACAAAAGAAAAACCTCACTAAACATTCATAACGTAGCCATTAAATTTAGGCTATTTCTCAACTCGATACTCTAAAACCGACTTGAATCTCAAACCACTTAATCAAATTTGAAGCTTATGATACGCTTTCTTATTACAACTCAACTCTTTGCCTTTTAAACATTAGGCTTCATAATAAAAAAAACAATAATAAACAAGCCTTTATTAGCACGTAGGCTTTGACTCAACACGATTCACCATCTTTCTTATTCTTTCTTTCTTTTTTTTTCTTTTTTTTATGGGGTTCTTTTTTTTTTTCTCTTTTTTTTTATTGAAGGATGGTGATCTTTTATTACAACATTTCATAAATCCCTGATAAAATTTCTAAAATACAAATAACCAATAAAAATTTAATGGGTTAGTAGGGGTCGACTCGATAAAATCACTCAAGGCTATAAGCAAGGATTATTTGGCTATGATTGGTTCATTAGGAATTTATAGTAGCTAAAATTTATGGATATGGCCGGAATAGGGTTTTATCTGTGTCTTAACGTCATTTTCAAAGTGAACTACACACAGCGGTTTCAAAGAGATATCAAAACAGAACTTATTCAAGCACATGCAAAGATCACTCAGGCTACTCACTGTCTTTTGCATGAAAAAGTTTTGAATTGACGCTCCTTTTAAGGTTTTGCGAAATCAATTGCGTTCAAGTACCATTTTAAAATATATAAATATAAATAATAAATTTGAAAAAGTTTATGCACTTATACACGCTCAAAGACAAAAACATCAATTCATACTTAGTTAACTTCGACAGGCACGCTAGACAAACACAATTCAGCACAGAAATAGTGATCAATCACGTAAAAATATTAGCACTATAAACCCACGAAAAATTTAAAAATTGCACAAAATTGCAAATATAATTAACACTCTTTGCTTTCTGAACATTCCATCGTACAGTCGTCCCCCCCCCCCCCCCCCCTTAAAAAAATGTGGCAAACTCCTGGTTGCCGTTAATATAACGAAAATAAGTGCAAGGGAGATAAGAAAACATCCCTGAAGAATTCGATGGTCGAGCTTCTCCAAAAGCACTTGTGCAATAATTCTTCGTCTTCGATCGTGTGATTGGATTATCTTGAACAAACCTATAAAAATAAATAAACAAACAAAAAAGAATTATCTAATATTTTTGGAATTTTGAATTTTTGAATTTATTTTAAGTAAAAGAAAGCAAAAACAATCAAGGATTCGATTGCGATCAATTGTTATGCGCAAGTGCCCGGTGGCACATCGATTTGGGACTAAAAGGGTCGGATTGCGGCTCAACGTCGTAAATGGCTAGATTGTAGCTTATCAAAAGGTTGTCGGACTGCGGCAAAATGGGGTCAGATTGCGACCTCGATCGGCGGGAATGAATTTCGTAAAAATTGGACTGCAGACACTGTTAGCGGTAACACGTAGCGGTTAGTTGTTACCGTTAACCATACCGCTACGTTCTCTGGTAAAGGCTCAAAAGTCTGCGTCAGTTCTAGCTAGCGGTAAGACGTATCGTTAAACCCCTGTTTGCTGCGGCTAGCGGTACGTTCAGCGGTTAGGTCTGGAAAATACTAACGGTAAGAGGTAACGGTAACGGTTACCACTACATTACCGCTAAGTTTCCTGTGTCGGTGAATATTCAAATTTTTCTGCACATTAAAACACTCATAAACGTACCACGGTAATTGACATAATAAAAACATAAATATACTAAAGAAAAATCAAAAGAAAAAGAAAAAGAAAAACTAACGCTTGGGTTGCCTCCCAAGAAGCGCTTGTTTAACGTCGAAAGCTCGACGCAAGTTGCTTGATCAATTCCTAGCTCGTGATGGGCCCACGAACTCCTTCTTGTTACGATCTCGATCCTTCGTATAATTCTTGTAATAAGTCTTAAGTCTATGCTTGTGGATTTGAAAAACCAACTCTTCACTCTCATCGAATAGAGTGGCTACTCCATACTCATCCAGTTCTTTTATTAAAAATGGTCCACTCCATTCGGCCTTGAAATTGGTTGGTTCAAATTTACGTTCGGAATTATAGAGCACTAGTTGACCAACCTTGAACTTCTCATCATAAAACTTCTTATCAAAAACTTTGTTCAACTTCTTCTTCTTTGTCATTCAATCCTTGCTATTGTAAGCCTCGTCTTTGTTCCTTGCACGTTTAAAATTTTTGTAGGGGTCAAGGGAAACGTACTCCGAATGATTTTGTGGTGGTTTCAACTCCACTTTTGGCTTGATCTTAGGTGCGTTGCTCTCTTCGCTTAATTCATCACTACAACCATCAATTCCATCTATGATTTCTCCTATGTCAATTATCAGCAATTCAATCAATTCTTCCCCGCTCAAACGCTCCTCGTCGTCCCCGACGTCACTTGTCTATAGTGGTAATGATTTGGAGTTCATGGACGCAAGAATCGATTAGATCTACAAATGAACACTCATCTTGCATAAATGATGAAGGAGTGTTATGGATGTCCTGAAGTGAAAACGTCACTGACTCGCCTAAGATGGACATGGTCATCCTTCCTTTGTTCACATCTATTAAAGCATGCGTAGTTGACATAAACGGGCATCCCAATAAGATGGTATGCTCCTTGCTCTCGCTTGGCACTTCACCAACATCTAAAATCACAAAATCAACAGGAACAACCATCTCACCAACTGCACCAAAACATCTTCAACAATACCCAAAGGCTGTCGAATCGACCGATAAGCCAATTGTAGGCGCATAGTGGTAGGCTTCAATGCCCTAAGATAGAACTCCCTAAATAAAGAATAAGTCATCAAATTAATGCCAGCGCCAAGATTGAGCATCCCCCTTGCCGTTTGTTCATTCCCAAGGGAAATAGTAATATAAAAACTTTCGGGATCCTTTTCCTTGGGTGGCAATGGTTTCTTGATTATCACGCTAACTTCTTTCGTCAATGCCACATGTTGGGTTGCTGCCAAGCGCCTCTCTCGTGATGCTAGTTCCTTGAAAGATTTCACATATGTTGGCATCGTCTTTATCACATCTAGTAGAGGAAGGTTAATATTAACATTCTTCAATAAATTGTATAGCTCCATGAATTTCTTATTTTCATTGGCTGGACGAAGTCGACTTGGGAAGGGAACATGATCATGAATTGAGGGTGTCAACTTCTTTGGTAGCGTAGTCGAGGAACTAGTTTGGTTTTCAATTGTTGTAGGAGAGGGTTCATGGTTCGAATTCTTCCTTTTTAACGACCCCAGAATATAAGGATTTAGCGATTTATGCATCTGATCGGCTAGTTTAGTTGAATCTACTTGAGTTTGAGTCGGCGTTGGAACATCGGCTACTTTCTTGTCCTCTTCCTTATCTTGCTCGATGCCGTTATCTACCATTTTTCCACTTCTCAAAACATGAATAGCTGAGGCCTGCTCTGTTTGACTTAGAAGATTGTTTTTTTCTTTCAACAGTGTCGCCACAGTTGCCGACAGTTGTCCTATTATCATTTCTGAATGCCTCTGCCCTTGCTGTACAGCCTTAACAAGCTCAAGCCCTTGCTGCACAGTCTTAACAAGTTCATCGAACCTTGAATCGAATTTTGTATTGAGGTCAGTTATTTGTTTATTCACTTGAGAAGTTAATTGTGCCAAGTCTTCATGATTTCGAACAGTCTCCGCCACTTGATTTTGCTGCCATACTAATAGATGATCATTTGATTGAACTTGAGTCGGCATTTGCCCCTGCACATGGAAATTATTTGGGGGTGGTGGTACTGGTGCTTGGGGTGTTTGGTCTGTATGTGCTGATAAATAATTTGGGTTCACAGGACCCCACTTCAGAAAGGGCGAATCACGTTGCGCGTTAAATTGCCTTGTGGGTTGTTGCCCTGAATTCGGTTGGTTTGGAAAATTCTTGATGGCGTTAACGTCCTCCCGTTGTTCATTTTTGGTTGGGCACATATTTGCTAAATGTTCGGTAGATCCACATTGGCCACATGTCACCACGACCTTCTTTAGAGAAGCTTGGCTTGCTCGCTCGGCTTTCCATGTTGCTAATTCCTCGTTAAATATTTCCCTACACTTCTCCTTGACTGTTTGACCATCGTGTACCAAAGCCTTAACTCGATCATCTCTATTTGTCTCGGTTATGGATACTTCATTAACTCTTAACTTACGAGGTCGAGAGTTGGGTTGTCTAGATTTTTCGCTTTGTTCTCCAGCACTCGTCTTGCCTCGGGGGCTGTTAAATCTCTGAAATCTCCTCCTGCTACTATTTTAACTTGACTTTTCCCATCATTCAACAATCCATCAAAGAAAAATTGATTAGTCATCTCGGGGGAGTAGTATGGTGGGGGCATGCTTGCAAGAGTGTCTTGTAACGCTCCCATGTTTCATGAAATAGTTCTCCCTCCAACTGTTCAAAGGTAGCAATTTGCCTCTGAAGATGTCCCGTTGTTTGTGCCGAATAATATTGATCGAGGAATTTCTTGCTTATCATCTCCGAATCAGTTAATGATCTTGGCTCTAGGGATAATAACCATGACTTTGCTTTGTCCTTCATGCTATAGGGAAAACAAATCATTTGTACCTCCTCCTGGTTAAGCCCATTAACCACAAATCTACCTACTTGATCAATAAAATAATTTAAAAATGCTAAAGGGTCTTCATGGGGGTTTTCGTGAAAAGTAAGAAGTAAATTAATTTGATGCGGTTTAATCTCCACTTCCCTTGTAGCTGGTCTAAGAACAATCGCAGATCCAAAAGGTACAACCTTCGGACGTGCCAAATTGCGTTGTCTAGGTGCTCGAGCTTGCCTCGGTGCTCGCTCTCGATGATAAACTTCCTCGTATTCACTGTCAGCATAACCGTCTTGGTCATCTAACCATTCATCTACAAACTCTCTTTGAAGGGGTGGTTGTTCAGAATAATCATCACGTACGTTCTCGATGTGTTGTGCGTTTCTTCCTCTATTTCTTTGTCTTTGTTGTTGCTCGGCCCAATGGTTTTGTGGTTGATTTCAGCCTGCAAATCGTTGCAGTTCGCTTCCATATTCTCCCCTACGTCTTCATGGTTGAGGTAAGGGCAAATCATTGTTTAAAATGTCGAATAATTCATTATGGCCGTCTCCATTATTTGATCGCCTCGCCATGGTCTCGGGAATCTCGTCGCATACAAAATTAGTGGGTAAAGACGAATTGCTTTCAGAAATAGGAAGAGGTCTTGCTTGATTGGAATGATGAATGTTATTTATGAATGGTGCAAGTTCGAGTTGAAGTGATCTTCTACCTTGCATGCACTCAATAGCAAATTAAATGTATCAAATGGTAGAACGTGTCCTAATTCTAAATAAACAAATAGACGGTTGAAAAGAAAATAATACGAACAAAAAAAAATTTTTTTTGAAACCTTTGTTTTTGTTCCCCGGCAACGGCGCCAAAATTTTGATTCAAGCTTTTGTGTTCCTACTTTATAAAAATTTGTCAAATAATTAAAAGCTCGCCCGCAAGAGTACGAGTTCGCATGTAGGTTGGTAAGTTAAATCGAGTCGATCTCGAGGAACAAACAATCGGAATCTCCAATGTTTGTTTAATCACAAAGTAACACATCAGTTTTCATAATTTTGGGGGATTTTGTTGTTTTTGTTTATAACTAAGAGTTTAAAAGCAATTTAAAGTAATTTGAACTAATTAACTTAAACTATTTAATCAACTAGAATATGTAGACATGATTAACTAAGAATAATTAACTAAATTATAAACTACAAAGCAACTAAACATGAATTTAATGAATTAATGTAATTAAGAAACATGAACAAGATTCAATTGCATAAATGAATCAAATTTGCATAATTATAATATATCAACCTAAACGAAGCATGAACGAAAATACTAAGCATAAATAAAAATCACTAGCATGAATTCAATAGATCGCATAGACGAAAGTTTAAACAAAATTAAATTCCAACAACTAAGCATGAACAAAGTAACGAGCATGGGTTTAACTAACGAAATAATAACAATCATGAATCATACTAATATCAAGGTCTCAACATCAACAATCCAAATCTAAATTATAATAATTATCAAAAACATCAACTAACGTAAATGAAATTTCTAGCATGAACTAAATAAAAATCAAATTTCCAAGCATAAACAAAAGCATAAAATTAAATCTCAAACATCCAAATATGGATTAATTAAACTAAAATAAAACGAAAGATTATGATTCCAACGATTCAATATCCAAGGTATTAAACATGTAGTAGTTCACGATTCGGAAATAAAAACGATAATCTAAAAGCATAAATTAATGAAAGTAAACTAGAAAACAATTAAAAGTTTAAGATTACTTATTTGAACTAAGAAGTGCAGTAAATTCTCCAGCTATTCCGGATAGAGACGTTGGATCTTGGCTGAAAAATGGATCTCGCGCTAACGAACGGAGCTTGGGACTCGCGGTCTTTGTTTCTTCGAACCGGGCTATAGAAACTAGCTTTTTCTATGCCTAAGAACTCTAGGAATATTTGTTTTGTGTATGGTGTATGTTAAAGTCGGATTAGAGGGGTTTTATATAGTTTTTAGAAGTCTTGGAGCACAAGTTAGGGTTAAAAAATCCGATTTTTCTGGGCACAACAACGGTTACTGTAGCAGTTAGTAACCGCTAGGTGTTACCGCTAAGTCTTCTTTTCTGCAATACGACAACGGTTCTGGGTAGCGGTAAGAGTAACCGTTATAGATACCGCTAAAGCTATAGTTAATGCCTCTGTCCATTCTCAGCGGTAGCGTTAACGGTAAGGTAGCGGTAGGTAACCCTTATATAAAGCTATCGCTAGTTCTTCAATTCAACGCTCCTGATCTTCAATGATACTATAACGGTTCCAGATGGAATAACCGTTATAGAAAATGTCAGCTACTAATTCTTGCTACTTCTTCGCCGGAAAGCTCGATATTTGACTCTTGATCGGCATACTTCATCTCTAAAGTGCTGAACTCTTCCGGTTACTTAGCTATAAGGTGAAAAACAATAAAAGATCACCTATTTGTATCAATCTAGATCAAAAAGTGGTAAAATAAGTTGGAAGTACAAATATACGAAATTAAGCTTAATCTTTCCAACTTATACCAAAAATAATAAGAAAAATAAAGTAGAATACTACTAAAAATCAAGACATTTATGCATTAATCAATTAATATTTTTTGGATTTTTTTTAATTTTAGTTTTTTTTAACGCTAACGGTAGCCCTAGCGGTAGCAGCCACCGTTAGGCTACCGTTAAAGATCTGTGTTCGTCACTAGCGGTGGTCTTAGCAGTTGATCCTCGTCGTTAACGCCTAGGTGAGATGCTAACGGTAAGGTTAACGGTAGAGGTTACCACTAGCCAACCGCTAGGTCTCCAGAATTGGTGGATTTTTCAACTTTTCTGCACATCAACAATGCGTAAACGTGCCACAGCAAAGAACTCAACTTAACAAATAAAGTAAAATAAATAAAAATCAAAAGAAAAACTAAGGAAAAATAAAAAGTAAACAAACGCTTGGGTTGCCTCCCAAGAAGCGCATCTTTTAACGTCATTTGCTCGACGTGTTCTACGAGCAATGTTATCCAGGATCCAAGAATAAGTGACGATCGTGCCACGCCTTAGTGTTCTCCAAGAGTAAGAGTGGGCGATTAAAATCACCAAGGCGAGTACGAAAAGCAAGTCGTAGAAAGCAATGGGAATTTTATCTCACTTTGGGGGTCAGAAAAGAGAGTAGTCGATCACCACAAACATATCAAACGTCAATCGGGGCACGGGGCGATCCTCGATCACTGAAAAAACTAGGAAATCCGTCGAACAAATGGCATACCCCTTGAACATCCCGAATACCTCCACTTTGTTGACATCCCCCTCAATGTTTTTAAAATACTTAATGTTATATTCGGGTATAGGGGCGGGGGATTGGAATTCTTCTCAATTGCCTCTACCACCATCTCAATCTCAATTTAGATCCAAGCATCAGGTGGCACAAAATGAGGCTCAATAATCTCATCCTTCTCCAAAACCGGCACCATAGCTACACCATCCTCACATAGAGCAAGTAATATCGAATCTCCAACATCCTTCGGGCTCTCTAATGGAAACACTCCCACATCATTATCCAACACTTCATCGTAAAGAACAAGAGGAGAGATCTCAACCAAATTCTCAATAACCTCCTCCTTACATATATCTTCTAAACAAGCATTCGAGCTCGAATTCTCAACCTCTAAGATGGGCTCCACCACATCAAGAATTGGCAGCTCTTCAAAGGGAAGTTGCTCCACCTCAGCACGGATAACCGAGCAAGGATCAACATCGAATGGGGCACCGTGATTATAGTAGATCTTTTGGTTGTCTTTCTTGCTTGCCAATTTGTCCAGAGAAGCGATCATTTGACCCATTGTAGTCAACATATTCTCTGTAGTTTTAGAAAAGTCCTACTTCCACTCCTTGAATTTCTCGTCTAATCCAACTGGAATAGGTGGGGTGCATTCTTCATAGCTTGGGTAGGAAGGAGTCAAGTCGGGAGGGGCATACATAGCTCGGATAATTCTGAATGATTGTAGCTTCCTCCTATGGCTCTTCGTAAAATATCACTGTGCATACATTCTCCAAAAGTCCTAGTGCTCCACAATGACTACATACTTCATTGGCCTTTTTATGACTTGTTATCTCTGCTTTTAAGGCTACCAACTCTTTGGTCAATTCCTCGAACCTCTAGTCGTTGTGTCTCGAATTGTATGAATTTGGAGATGGGTCCCATTCGGGCAAATAGAACGTCTCCATGAACCCATCGTACGCTTCCTCCCATGTTTGCAAGGAGTCGGGCTCTATATAATTCAACCATTTCCTTGCCGGATCCTTTAGTGCATAATGGAAGAGTCGCATCATCACCTTCTCTCTCGTAAGGCCGAGAAAAGGGAAAGTCCGGGTGATGTCCCCGTATTCTTGGATGAATTGCCCCGGGTCCTCGCTTAAATGCCCATAAAAAATTGGGAGTTGCTCTATGTTGAAACTGCCAAGATCGTAATCCTGCATCTTGGAGCTAAATGAAATGGTTGGTCGATAGCCACGCCAATCGAACGGGGGTGCAACGTTGTCATACGATGGATACCCTCGATAGTGAGACCTTTTTTTATTTTATTTTATATATATATATATATATATATATATATATATATATATATATTATATATTTTTTATGGGTCGTTAAATCTAGGCTTCAAGAGAAGTATCTTGCATACACAACACTCATCGCACAAGATTAAACGTACCGGCGGAAAATTACAGTTACAAACAAAAAGAAAAATCATGAATAAATACTAAAGATAAACGAAACAAAATAGAAACACAAATAAGGTCACGAAGAGCAAATGCAAAAATCACAACCTTTAGTTTTCCCCGTCAATAGAATCATCTCCACGCCCACTTGGGCCTTTCATCATACACCTTACCTACGAGCTAGGGTTGTCAATCCCAACTTGTAGATTTTGTACCCATCAAACCCAATTGATGGTTCTAAATGATTCTAGACTCTATACCCGTAAGATCTAACCAATAATCATCAACAATATCATCATCACAAACCCACAACAATCAATAACACAATTCATAATACAAGCTTTGAGAGGGGGGGGGGGGCGCTAAAGATTGAGTTATTCTAAGAATATCAATTAAGAATTTAAACTAATTAAGCAAAGGAAATTATAAACTTACTGATCAACGAGAAAGTAACAGCGTCCAATTGAGAAATTCACGAACTAAAAGTAATCTACGCCTAAAAACTATTCTAATTAATATAAAGACCGGAAATTTAAAACTAAGAAATATGGAGAAGAGTATCAAGAGAAATAGAGGAAAAAACCTAGGGTTTGTTAGGCCTTAGGAGTCCCAAAGAAACTTATACAATGAGTCTAAAGAAATATGGAAAAGTATATATAGGTTTACAAAGACTTGGAGCACAAGTTTTCTTAAAAAAATCCGATCTGGGCATGTTAACGGTAACCGTTACCGCTAAACTCTCTGTTGGTTCTGACACTGGGTGACTCAGTGTGGATCAACGTACCCAGTGTCGACGGTAATTCATCAAATCGAGGCCAAATTTCGCTAAAACTCCACTCGTAAGCCACACTCGACCATCTCCAGACCAAAATACTTCAAAATACCTAAAATAAACATAAAATTTAATAATTATGATTAGAATGCGATAAAATAAGCTTGAGATAAGAAAATACAAAAATATGCTCAATCTATCCAACTTACACCAAATTTAATAACAAAAACTAACTAAAATACTAACAAAAACCAAACAGATTCATGTTAATCAACTTATTAAGTACTCGATACTTAAGATTTTGATGTAGCTACATAGAAATGATTCAAATGATACAAAACCTTATTTTCTTACAATAAGGTTGGGTTCTTGTGAGAATAAGTTTGTGGGTGAGAAATGATAATGAGTCCTAGCCATTATAATTAATCTAGTCTAGTGATTCTAAAAATCTTTTAGCTTAAATTAAACCCCCAATAATCTTCATCCTTATCAATGAGAAAAATTTTCCATCAAAAAATTCTAAAAAATAAAATAAAGTAAAAACACGATCAACCCCTTTCAGAAAAACGATGAACATCCCCCTTTCAGAAGAAAAAAAATGAACCTTAATTTCTAGGGAAAATCAAAACTTTGATTCAATTGTAGATTTTGGAAGCCCCTTTCCTATTCGAATTGTCTCATTTCTACCTACGAGCTTCGGTTTTGGAGGCCCCTTCTTGTTCGAGTTTGCAGGCCCCTTGCTTTCTCGGCTTTTCTGGTGCGAGCTTTGGATTTAGAGGGTACTGCTCGGTTTTGTCTAGTTTCTACGAGCTTTGGTTTTGTTAAACCATAATGTCTTCGAATGAATATAAATTAGGTATTATTACTTTTAATTTTGGATTCATCTTAGGGATAGTTAATCTGATTTGCACCCCACTTTTTTTATTTCATATTGCGAGATGGCTAAGGCCAGTTTTGTTCTCTCTAATATTTTTGCACTTCGAGAACTATGAGGTTACTTTTTAATTAAGTTTTATTGGAAAATAATGAGTCACTCTAAATTTTGGTGTAGTTGTGTATATGTTGCTACTATTATTTGCGTTGATACATACGAAAACTTATAATTATATTTGAGCTGAAAAACTAAAGACGTAGAGTTTCAACAGAGATCTGCACTTGATTTACACCATTTTATTACTATAAACTCTCTATAAACCGCATATTGTTGGTGTTCTCAAACCACATGACCATGCCATATTATTAGCATACACTTAAACTAGATTCTTGCACCTCGTAACTATGTGGCTACTGTTTGATTATCAATCAAACAACCATATGCGTTATGTGAATTAATGTCATTTTAGATGATGTAGGTGTCATGTGATTTGTTCATATTTTTGTTTCATTGTGTGAAAATTATAGAGTAATTAGTGCACAATATAGCCCATATGGTTTAACAGTTCTATGCGCATTGTTGTTTAAATATGGCGTTAGTTGATGTATGTTTGATGTGGTTTGTGCACAAGTAAGTTTCAATTTGTGCACAATAAGATATTAACTTGTGCACAATAGTGCAGTAAATTGTGCACATATTATGAAGTTTTATATAAAATTCCTATCGCATTATATGTAGTGTGTGCATAGTTTTGTGCACTAATTTAGTGGAAAATTTCCAGGTGAAGTTGAATGTTCTTCCCAAAAATATGGGTCTATTCGACAAATGATGGTTATGACACCTAACTTTACAAAATACTGGGTTTCGATATGTGAAGATGCCATTAAACTTTATATTAATTAGAAATTCAAAAGTCTAGATGAAGCTATATTGTTTTACAAGTCTTATGTCAAGGTGGTTGATTTTGATATTTGTCGTAGCACAAAAATAACATTTGATGATGGTGTAATTGTTTGGTAGTATCTACTGATTTCTGCACATTTATGTTTCAATATTGCACATTATTGCATTAAATTGTGCACAATATGTGCAATAAAGTTTAACAGTCATATACACAATTGTGCACAATATGCGCTGTCATATGACGTCATATCGGTTAATGTAGGTGCAATGTGGTTTATGAACAATTGTGCGCTAAGATATACACAATTGTGGCACTAACAATGCACAATAGTGAATAACAATAATCACAGTTGTCACCAATGAAATTTATTTTGTCCAAATGCTATAATATTATTATTAATTCACTTCTTTTCATTTATGATTATAATAATACTTGTTTGCACATTGTAAATTGCAAGTGGATGAAAAAAAGACCAATTTATCATTATAACATTTTTTTTGTATTTTTTGAAAAGGCGAAGGATTCTTCTCATGTGATTATTATTGATCAATGTTTTTATAATTGTTGTGATTGTTGTCTCTAGTTCTTGGTGTGTTTAAATTGTTCATATCTCATTATTTCTATTAGGCCGTCGATCATCTTATCTGGTCCTTGTGGTCATCGATGCTCAACTGTGGTAGTTGTCATGTACTACTACTTTGAAATATCACATGAAAAATAATATATTAATTTATGCACAATCATGCGGTAAGATATGCACGATAATACAATAATATTTCTATAACCAAGTACAACTTCTAAAAATGGAAAATTGAAAAACTAAATATCTATCAGTGGGATATGCATAATCATGCACTAAGTTATGCACAATCATGAAGTAAGATATGCATAACAAAAAATAGAAAAAGAAAAAAATATTATTCAAAAATTAAAGTATGCCAAAAACTTTATTCAGAAATTAAATATGCAAACACAGCTTCTCCATCAGATCATAAAACATATATCAAGCACAAACTTATTCATGCTACCAAAAATCACTCACCAGTAAGTTTGTGGAACTTTGGAATAACATATTGCCTAATTGCCAAATCTAGCACAACATAATATAACAACATCGATGTAATGATATTTTGAATATAAAATCATTACAAAATCTAAAAACTCCAATTTAAATCAAATTACAATACTAATTTTTATATTAATTCAAACTAGAACATTAGAAGTGACAAATAGTTCCCAACTAAAAAGCTAAGTCAATACACTAATCCGTCACATGTAAATTATTTCTTCAAATTAGCCTTTCGGTCAAGTTTCTTTGCCTTGTAAATTGAGAGATACTCCTTCGCGATTTACACATTTACATCTCTCAGCATACCAAGGAGTATGCCTTATGAACATTGATTTGCCTTCGAGTAGTTGCACTACATAACTCAAAACTAGTTGTTAATAAAAAAAGACCACCACTTTTGAACATTAAACTTGTGGACAAGTTGCTTCCAACAAGACAAAGAATATATGTTTACCGAAATCCATACCCACATTAGCAAAATACAACTCATACATATTACATAATTAATAATAATAATAATAATAATAATAATAATAATAATAATAATAATAATAATAATAATAATAATAATAATAATAATAATAACTAATAACCTCAAAAGTAAGAATTGTAAAGTGCGTTAACAAGTAATTTCTCAGATCAGCCATTGCGCTTTTCGATTTAAATGTTTTGCTTTTCAATTCATTTGTTGTGCCATGTAAACTGAAAGAATTCATTTATCTTTTGTATATTAACATCCTTCAATTCATTCAACACAAGTAGTTGCAAGCAATTTGGTCTTCAAACTAGTAAACAAAACTCGTTACACGGTATTAGCATTAAATGCACATTAATACACATGATTTTGTACAGTACTTAAAACCCACATGGACATTAATTATATACTCGTGTAAGAAAAATCTCACATTAGAAAATTCTGAAACAGAACACAAAGTAATGATCAGACCAAACTAATTTTAATATATCATCACGAACATAAAGAATATCAACACAACACGACTGTAGAGATTCTTATGTCGATCATAGATAGAAAAAAATTTGATACCAGCTCTATATTCATCAACTTGATACAGATTTAGCACACTTATTTCCAAAGCAATTACTTATATAACTAATCACTTTAAAGGAATTCGGGACCCTAATGTTAAAAAAAAACTAAATTCTAATAATTAAAACAAACCCCCAATTGAAACTATAACAAGGAATAAACACCTTATTCTTTCGAATTCACATATTCTTCTGCCTTTTTCATTACAAGCTCTCGAATAGAAGAACTCAGGTTGGTCCTTATTTTGATATCTTTTTGTTGTTTAAATAATTTCAAATCGATTCAGAAAAAGTTAATCGACGAGATTGAGGGGAGATTTCGATGGAACAAAAAACTCGGATGAGGAACGCAGATATTGTTCTCTCTCAAGCCCGAATTGATAATATCCTAGCAATTACAAGTTCCAACTTTCTCAAGGAAAACTTTTTGTGCAACTGTTCAATAGAAATTGGAAGGAAAAAAAGGGAATTTTGTTATGCGCGTGAAAGAGTAATATGAGAAGGTACAAGAAAACTTGGAAGCCGAAGAGGATTTTAAATATTTTAGCATCTGTGCGTGCAGAGTAATCCAAGAAGATGAGGGGCCAACACAGTGATAAATTAGAATGTCACATAATTACAGAAACACTACATAATTTAACATAATTACGAAAATGCCACCAAGTAAATTTAAGAAAAAGGCATTAAAATTAGTGGTTATGATTAATTCTCATTTCTCACCTAAAGGATCCATTCTCACGTGATCCTACACACACACACACACACACACACACACACATCATGTGAGAATGGATCCTTAGGTGAGAAATGAGAATAAATCCTAACCACTAATTTTAATGATTATGATTAAATTCTATCACATCTCCGGTACGGCACCACCAGTTTCGTCCTCTCAGAGTCTCCGTTAGTGGTTAGTTTCACATTCACTCATTTCCCCGCTTTCAATTCAACTAAGCTTCCATACAAAATCCATCAGCGTCATGATTACGGAACCCGGACGATCCGTGCCTCCATCGCTGAGGGTGGCCCCATCGCCGTTTCATCTTCTCTGGGAAACGGTAGCCTAATTCTAGACTACGTGATGGTATCAGCGGCCCTGTATCGCACAGGCCCTAACCATGAAGCACCGCAACTCCAATTTGATGGTGACTGAGGCCAAAGAGCGCGTGGGAGGAAACATCACCACCGTCGAAAGGGATGGCTATCTCTGGGAAGAAGGCCCCAACAGTTTCCAGTCCTCAGAACCCATGCTCACCATGGCGGTTAATATTTCTTTATTTCTAAATCAATTAATTTCATTATCTATTGAAATTGGGCGAGATGGTGTAGGTGGACAGTGGGTTGAAGGATGAATTAGTGTTGGGAGACCCAAATGCTCCTCGTTTTGTGCTATGGAATGGAAAGCTGAGGCCAGTCCCCTCCAAGCTCACCGACATGCCATTTTTGGACTTGATGAGCTTTCCTGGTAAAATCAAAGTTGGTTTTCGTGCTATTGGTCTTTGCCCACCCCCTCCAGTTTTTGCCTGCCCCCTCTTTCCTTTTTAGTATTTTAATAGTGAATTTCAATTACGATTCTTCTCATATTTGAAATCTTGTCAAATGTAACAGGGTCATGAGGAATCAGTTGAAGATTTTGTCCGGCGCATCGATGATGAAGTTTTTGAAGGCTTAATAGAGCCATTTTGCTCTGGTATGGAAAGTATAGAGTTCTTTTGTTTAGAACTATTTACGGGCTTGAACATGTTTTATGAAATGTTTCCTTGTTTTTAAACTATTTGCTCAACTTCTACTCGTTTATTAATACGTCATTCATTGTTAAATTACACACAATCCTGTTATTAAGTTTGAAGATGTTTACTTGTATAAGATGTCAGGGACCTTACGTTCTATTAAGCACGCTTGTAGTATTTCTTGTATTTTTGGAACAAATCATTATCATGTCACTTTTTTATTAAAGGTGTTTATAATGGAGATCCATCAAAGCTGAGCATGAAAGCAGCATTTGGGAAAGTCCGGAAACTGGAGCAAACTAGCGGTAGCATCATTGGTGGGACCATTAAAGCAATACAAGAGAAATCTAAAAGTCCTAAGGAACCTCGAGATCCGTAAATACGTGCTTCACATGGCCTTTGATTTTTTTTTTTTGTTGTTGTTAATAATAATTTGAGAATGCAAATTCAGAAGTTTGATTTAGTATAACTGCAGGCGCTTACCCAAACCACAAGGCAAACAGATGGATCATTCAGAAAGGGCCTGGCAACATTGCCTAATGAAATCTCGTCGAGGTACTCATCATCTTATTTAGGCATTAGCAATAAGAATCGCATCGTTTATTTTTTTATCTTTGTTTTAGATCTTGTTTTCCATTACAGCTACAATAAAAGGGAATGTTTGGTATGAAGAGATCCTTGATTATTATGTGTTAAAAACTTTAAATTCAAAGGAAGGGCAGAAATGTCAGAAGCAAGAAAGGTTACAATGTGACTTAATAAGCCACACGTTAATTTCATGACACCTATACTGTGGGAAAATAAGTACTTACTAGTTTATTTTCGTGCACATTGGGATTCTTATTTATAGCTTAGGAAACAAAGTTTTCTAAAAATTATGATTCCTGCTAAATCCGAGAATCCTATAAACTGACCTACAAACTTAACTTACTCCTTTAGAAACTTTAATTTTCTGCAATGAATGTCGGATCTTTACTTCCTGTGTTGTGTGCTTGTGTAATTTTCAATTATTGGACAGTGTATTACTTAGTAATGTACAATGTATAACTAGTAATGTGCAAAATAATTCTTATTATTGTGAAATTTATTGCTTATTAATGTGCATCGTATACGATTTCTGTGCATATAGTTTTTCCTTGTATATATGTTGTATATTTTTCTTGATTATGTCACCATTTGAAAAAGGATTTTTATTAATGTGCACATGAATTCTTATTATTGTGCAAATTATTACTTACTAATGTGCATCATATACAGTTTTCGTGCCTGTAGTTTTTCCTTGTCATTTTTCTCCATATTATTATTTATTTTTTTTTTTTTGCAGAAATATGCATTTTAAAGGTTTCTAGAAGTACAAAATATGGCCCAATACACCAATGTGGTTGTTAAAATTGAATCACATTTTATGGAGATATTCTGCACAATAAGGGTAGAAAATGTGAATTTGGGTGTTTTTACTATCAAGCACATGGAGTTATATATAGAGGCCGGATTTAAGGTCTACTGTGAGATTAAGACAAGAGATAAGAAATAGTTAAATTGTATCTGTAAGAAGTATTGTCATTCGTTGGTATGCGGAGAGATAAACGAGTAAAAGAATGTAAACATGCAAATCGCGAAGTAGTATCTCCCATTTACAAGGCAGAGAAACTTGAACGAAAGGAGAAGGAGAATCACTTTGTTATAGCATGTTCATTTTTCTGTCAAACTGTTATACCATTTAACATTTTCCAGTATTCCATTTAAAATTATTTTATTTTAATGTTGTAATATTATTTCTAATTTACTTGGTATCAGTTATGATTGCAATAGTCACTTTTTTACACAATCATGCTTTAAGTTATTCACAATCATGAAATTGCATATTGCAAGGTTGAATCACACTATTGTAGCATGTTCTCAATTATCACATTAAGTTGTTTCTTTTATGTTGAATAAGATGCATTAATTCTTAGTGTGTTATTTCAAATTATTGTAAGATTTATATGGTGCTTTTTTGTGTTCATGGCGAGGGAAAGGTGGATATTTATGTATCCAAAATTTTATATTGAGGGTTTCACTTAATTGTGCATATGTTATTGTATTATTATTCATTTCTCACTGCATGATTGTGCATAAATTGATGCTCTAGGCATTGGACCTGATTAAAATTATAGGTATCACCGGTGTACAAGATTACAATCCGATCATTGGGTAGAATTGTGGCTGACCCGGACCATACACCATTGATGTCGTATGATATTAGAAACTTGTAAGAAAAGAAAAGAGATCATTTCAAAAAAATTTCTAAAATGATCATAACTCCCACTTATGTTTTCGACGCGTGTTTACCTTCTATTATATTGATCCATCGGTCAATATATGTATTCAAATTCTACTTTGAATAAGTTATATCTTTTTAAAACGCGTGATTAAATAAGAAACAATAAAAAAGATTCTGATTTATATTTTTTTAATTTTAGTTTTGTGTGCACAATTTATTGCATAATTGTGCACATATTGACACTTACTTGTGCACATAAATGGGCCATCGCAGAAGTACAAAAGCACACTTGCTCCATTACTCACAATCAATAAAATAATTGTATGTCAAACCAAACCATCTTATCGATTCATTTTCTGGTTATTCTACAATCTCCAAGATTATACTTTAATAAACTAAGGTATATTGTATATCAATAATAAACCAAAAAATACGATGAAAAGGAAAAGGAAATGGCCAAAGTTCTTAATTGTGAAACACGGACAAATCATAGTTCAATCTCATATTTAGTACTTAAAACCCAATAGACCAACAACCTAAATAGGAATTTATGAAATGCTACCGTGCACATTTTATTAAACTATTGTGTAGATCTTATCGCATGGTTGTGCACAAAACTATACTTATTCGTGCACAAATCAGTTTGCAAAATTAAGAAAAGTAAAAATACAAAAATAATATTAAGGGTTGGTCTTGAAATCTGTCTATTGCTTTCTCTGTTGCTTCTTCTCAAATTACCTACAAATTATAATGTGCAAATAAGTAATTATTACAATCAGAAAACACATACAAAATAGAAAACAATTTACAATATTAAGAGAAAATAACTTTCAAGGGTGCAATTTGAATAATGTGAAATATCAGGTCACAATTGTGCGTACCTCGTTAGTGTGCATGTATTATCCTCTTTTTCTCTCTAGGTAAGTTCTCATATTATTATGAGATTCCCTTTTAGCACAAGTCTTGCACATCCTCCATTTCTGGTTCTCTTTCATTTGCTTTTCTTGGCCACTCTTTTTTTAAGCTTCAATACCAACGACTGAGGCCAGGGGCGGATTCAGGATTGTTTGTTTGGGGAGGCCGCGTATTAAAAGACGAAAATAATTTGGTGAAATGGCGATAATCGACTCATATTATATTAAGGGAAAAAATTTATATTTTTAACCTTTTTTGGTGTTACGATAAATTAGAGAAAATATGAAATAAAAAATAAGAAGGCAAAGAAAATAGGAGCTAGAGAGGGTGAAAGAAAATAAAAAATATATATTTTTACTTTTAAGTTGGTACCATTAATTTGTGAGATTAGGAAAAGAAAAAAAAGTAAAGATGAGCAAAAAAGAGAGAAATGAGTGATACTTTTTTAGTTTTATATTGTTGTTTTTTAATGTAAATAACGAGAAAGAAAAAAAATAAAAAGAAAGAGAGAGTGGTGATCTTTTTAATTCTATATTTTTGCTTTTAAAATTTAATTAATGAGAAAGAGAAAAATAAAAGTAAAAGAAAATGAAGGATAAATAATATATGAATTAGTGGATAAAAAGAAAGAAAAAAGAAGAACACTAAAAAGAAACAGATGAGAAAGAGGAAAAGAAAATGAAGGATAAATAATATATGAATTAGTGGATAAAAAGAAAGAAAAAAGAAGAACACTAAAAAGAAACAAATGAGAAAGAGGAAAATAAAAGGAAAGATAAAGTATAAAAAAACAAGAGATAAAGAGAAAGAAAAAAGGAGATAAAAAATATAGAAAACAAGAGATAAAAGAGAAATATAAAATAAGGGAAAATGGGCAAGAGTAAGAGTTGAACCATGAACCATTTGAAATTTTTAAAAAGAGATTAATTACACCAACCACTAGACCAAGTTACAAATTTGTAAATTTTGGGATGTATATATAATTATAAATAACAAAATATTATAAATATTATTAGGGTTTTTGAATTTTCTTGGGGGGCCGTGGCCCCCTCAAGCATATGTATAAATCCGCCCCTGATTGAGGCATAAGACTTGTAAAACTATATAACTTCATTCAATCTTTGTGAGTCTCTTATTAATATAAGTGTTAATGGTATCTTCACATGTCGGTACGTAATATATTATAAAGTTGGGTGTCATGACCATCCTTTTGTCGAAGAGGCTCATAATTTTGGGAAGAACATTCAATATCACATGCACAATTTTTCCATAAGTCTATGCACAAAACAGAACATACACCACAGATAATGCGGCATAAAAATTATTTAAAACTTCATAACATGTGCACAATTTATTGAACATTTGTGCCCAAGTTAATACATTACCTTGCCCAATTGGGAAGAACATTCAACATCACCTGCAAATCTCGCATTGAATCAGTGAACAAAACAGTACACGCTACAGATAACACGACAGAAAAATTATTTAAAACTTAATAACACGTGCAAACACCATTTTGCTACTACACGACCGTGCACAAGCAAACACATTAATGTGCACATAGTGACACTTACTTGTGCACAAACCACATCACACTTGCATCAGATGAAAACGACAACAGACGACAATACGCGCATAATTTTTAATCATAACATGTGCAAACACCATTTTGCTACAGCACGACCGTGCACAAGAGAACACATTAATGTGCACAAACACATCACACTTGCATCAGACGACAACATGCGCAGAATTCTTTAATCATAACAAGTGTAAAATACCATTTGCTACTGCACGACCGTGCACAAGTGAAGACATTAATGTGTACAAACTGACACTTACTTGTACACAAACACAACACACTTGCATCAGATGACAACCACACCGGATGACAACACGCACATAATTTTTTAATCATAACACGTGCAAACACCATTTGCTACTGCACGACCGTGCACAATCGAAGACATTATTGTGCACAAACTGACTCTTACTTGTTCACAAACACACACACTTGCATCAGATGACAACCACATCAGACGACAACACACGCAGAGTTTCATGATTGGCATCCACAATAGAAAATTCAAAAATCGAAAACTAGCCTCCAAGATCAAAATCCAAAAATCAGATGAACTACCCTAATTCAAAAAAAAAAAGGTTACCCGATTTATCCTTGATCGAAGCCATTGGGGTGCA
This sequence comes from Phtheirospermum japonicum, assembly GCA_014905375.1. Classification (NCBI taxonomy): domain Eukaryota; kingdom Viridiplantae; phylum Streptophyta; class Magnoliopsida; order Lamiales; family Orobanchaceae; genus Phtheirospermum; species Phtheirospermum japonicum. Next base: position 500,474 of record BMAC01000664.1, read on the forward strand.
AACAAAACATAAACTCATAGAAATTGGGAAAAAAACCGAGAAGGTCTATCCAAAATTGAGTAAAAATAAACCAAATCGAACAAACAAGGGCCCTCAAATTGTCGAAACTCGTAGAAACCAGACAAAATCAAACAGGAATTACTCGCCGAAATCCAAAGGCGAGTTGATTTTTGAATCCCCCTTAAATCGAACAGAATCGTGCCTTTAAAATCAGCCAACTATAGTAGTTTTGATGAAAATCGAACAAGATTTTTTTCTCCCAGTCAAAATCGGTCAGGAATTTTTTGAGAAATTTTGACGAAAATTTTTCTGGCTATTGATCGGTGGTGATGAAGATTGTAGCTATTCCCCTGGGATCTTCTCTTTGATTGTGATTCCCACGTGCCATACTATACTAGGTATATTGATAGTTTTAAGTTTTCTTAGTTTGTTTGATTAAATTAGATCCATTAGATTAAATTAGTTATAATAGTTAGGATTCATTCTCATTTCTCACCCACGGACCCATTCTCACCGGAACCCCCTAGGGGTGGGTTCAAATGGGAACCATGTCATTATATGCGAACCTGCGAACTAGTATTTCTATTATATACTAGCAGTGCTTTTATTATACAGTCACAATGCTTTATTGATATTTTAGTTATATACACCAGCAGTGCTTTTATTATACTATCTTAATAATTTTAATCAAATAAGGAAATACACAAAAAATCTGAATCATCCATTTAATTAGATCTAAGGCCCGTAATTGACCTTATGTTCACATATAAGGATATGGTTCTCATTTGAACCTAATCCTATAGGGGTGGGTTCAAATGGAAACCATGTCATTATATGCGAACCTGCGAACTAGTGATTTTATTATATACCAGCACTACTTTTATTAGACAGTCACAATACTTTATATATGTATATATACTACTTTAATACCCGTGTATTACACGGGGTTTATTAAAAGATAAATATAAAAAATATTTGCGATAATTACAAATTTTTATGTAAAATGAGAAATTCAAATGATGTATTCTTAACTCTTGCCTTGTACATGTCTAATTTATTTATTAATTATTATAATTATTAAAATTTTATTTTCATGCTTAGATTCAATTCGTTAATAATTTATTTACATACTTATAAAAATTCAAAAGAAATCACATTCTAAACCCGTGCCTAATCTCTATTAATTATTATTACGTTATTTTGTACTTTAATGTTTAGATTAAATTCGTTAATAATATTACTTACATACTTTGTAAACATAAACGGGTGTCATACTCTCAACTCGTGTCGCATTGTATCGATGTCTAATCAATATTTCATAATAACGGAGGAACCCGCATAAAATTGAGTTTGAAAAAATATAAAATATATAACACTCGCCTGTTACATGTGAATATGTGATATAAAATGTTAAATTTATAAGACACTGATAATTCAATTGAAAAAATATCGTCCATCTAACTTGCAAGTATATGTAATATTATTTTAAATTTTTTTATGCTTAAGATACTAATTTGTTCGTGCAAATATATAATATATATGTATCAATGCATTATACTTGAATTAGATAAAAAAATTTAGAATATAAATGTAAAATATACAACACCCGCGTGTTACATGTGAATATGTGATATAAAATATTAAATTTATAAAACACTGATAATTCTATTGAAATTTTTTTTTTTTCTGCGTAAGATACTAATTTATTCGTACAGATATATAATATATATGTATCAATGCATTATATTTGAATTAGATAAAAAGACTTAGAATATATTTAATATTTATTTTTCTAGGCATAATAATTTATTATTAGTATTAGTATTACGTTATCTTTTTTGTTTTTTGTTTGGTGTAACAATAGTTTTTCATATATATTTTTAATATTATATTTAATTTATTATATTGAGATTAGATAAAAAAAACCTTAAATTTATATTTTTATATTTATTTTTTCCTTTTGTAATAACTTTATATAACTCATATTTTCTTATATCAATATTTAGAATTATAATAAAATTATTTCAACTTTTATTGTAAATAAAAATTAATTCAACTTATATATATTTTTTCTAATTAGAAATAAATTTTTTATATTATATTAGAAGAATAAAAGTAAGATATTGAATTGGACAAAATATATTAAAGGAAGTATTATAGTAGGTAAGATGTAATAAAAGAAAATATTAAATTAGGCAAAATATAATATTCGGAAAGTATTAAAGTAGGTAAATATATAAAAAGGAAAAATACTAAATTAGGTTAATATTAGGCTCGGATGACACCGAAGCACCAAATTTTTTTCCAAAGCTAACGAAGCAGACACATAGGATAGGAGGATTTTGCATTAATATATAGGGGATATATATATATATATTCCCTCCGTCCTACAAAGATTGCCCAGTTACTATTTTTAACATATCATTAATTATTTATTTTCACACACCCTTAATTAATATTCTTGAAATACTAATTTTCTACCTCGTAAATTGAAATTTGATGATTACAATCAAAATATTACTATTCCAATAACAAATATACTAATTTCAACACTGATTTTTACGAGTATTAATTAACATTAATAAATTCAAAAAAGGTATAATTGAAAAACAATAACTGATTTAGTGACTTAATTATATAAACTACCGATTTTTTAATTTGTGTGAAACTAACCATAAGATCAACAAATTTGGGTGGAGTGAGTATATATATATATATATATGAGATAAATATGATTATTGAAATCTTCCAATCAAAATGGTCGTCGAGTTCCGATCGACAGGAAAGTGCAAGTGCCATCGCAGTGGTCGTCAAATTCCCATCAACAAGACGCATCCCATTAGAGATGAATATGTATAAATATGTATGTTTTATGCAATGAACATCCAAAACACGTATAATCAATACAATATATATATTTATCACATAACATTCATATTCATTACACAAAACTCATTCATTGCAAACATTCCATATTTATCATACATAAAACGCAATATTCAATTCTCTCATTATAAAATCAATATAATACAATCATATTTATCACACAACATCCATATACATCGCACAAAAACATACTCAACACATAGAATATTAAAGCGAAAATAGGGTACACCATGCATGTTGCACCCGGGTGAATGGTATCATTTCGCCCAATAACAACCCCCCATAAGCACTTATTTAACAAGCCCACACAATGAAAAAACCCATTTCATAGTTGAAATTCTATCCCAAAAGTGCTCACAAACATGCCCTAATCAATTAGAGGCATTAAGAGATTTAACAACTAGCAAAGTGTAATGTGTCAAGCCTTCTAGATCTCTAATATTTGCCTCAGTTGAAACAATAGGAACACAGCATACCCCACTAACGTTGTTCTAATCGTTCCCAACTACTTTCTTGACAAAATGAGTGCCTCTGTGTATATTTTCCTAGAAAGATACTAATGTCCATACTTCTGAAACTCCCACTCGCTGTTGTCTGCAAAATATTGTCAAAGGCGATATATAATAATCACAGTACGATGATAACATAATTATAGAATTTGCGACATGGCAGAACACATACCCAGAGGGCAAACTTGACGAGTCTTGAGCCACCTGCTAATGCAATGAAAGTGGAAGGCATGGTTGCAAACTCCTACAGATATTATTGGAAAAAAGGATCACAGAGAATTAATCCAGGGAAAAATCAAACAGGTGAAGTACAGCATCATGTACGCTTATAATGCACGCACTGCTCACATTTTTACATCGCATGTACGGTGAAAACAAACAAACTCAACATAATTGTGGAAACACCTTATTTACAATTTCATACAGCAAATTCATACCCAGTTGATGTTATACTCCAACTTACAAAGTTCTTGAAGACTCGGGATGTTCTAATCACTGTCTAAGATCTAAAAGCTACTGAACTTGAAGATAGTGGGGCACGCTGCAGCAAATTGAGTATCGTCATAGAAACAACAATTTTTTTCTTGATAATTAACAAATATTATACAGATATTATGCTACAAACTATATCTAAGACAACAATCAGACATTAAATAATAGATCAAGCATTTCTCAAACCACATTACATATAGTAGATGGATTTTATATTTATAAACAATGTGTTAAGTCATTATGAGTACATTATTGGAACTGCGGACTATCCATCCGGCACTAGTTTCCTGCAGATTTTATAACCTATTTCTGTATTCAAAATTGATACAGAGTGAAACAGTGCACAGGGCCAGTCATGAAAACAAGACTTTTAGAAATATAAGAATTAACGCCTCATGCAAAGAAAAACACCTAACCGAAACAAGTGTACCGTAGAGAAGGAGAATAAACGAAAGAAAAAAAATCTATTAAAAACAGGTAAAAAAAAGAAACTGATAAATCGATATTCTAACTGAGGCTGAGGCAATGGCACTTTATGTCACAGAATATCCAATACAGCAACATGTACTTTAAATCAAGAAAGCTAAATAAGAACATATTAATTGACTAAATTTGTCCTACTGACCAGCTTTACTAATCGAGTATTACTAATAGCTACTAACGCATATTGAATAAATATGACATTAACAACACTGCAGTTGAAACAATAAGTTCGCAATTCCACTTCAGAACCCCGAGTACAAATTAATATTAAAATAGTATAAAAAACAAATAACTAGCTAGAATTAGAATCTAACAATATCTAGCATAGAAATCACCACGCCCCTCAAAACACGCACACACACAAAATATTTAAATTGAAATTCGAAAGTACCATTCTGCTCTAACTCGAAGTAGAATTAATTGCTATCTGTGAAAATACAATCCGAAAGAATAGCTATTCAAGATTTCAATAAATTAATATTTATTAATATTATAAGAGTAACTATTAGGATAATACTTGTGCCCAATACAACCAAACCCAATCACATCAAAAACAAAACATTAAAGGACAACACTCTTGTTAGGCCGGACTAACGGAACATCCGTTAAGCCAAAATTTCACACAAATACATTATAGTGTAAAAACCAATACATTATAATAAAAAACCAATACATCATAGTACAAAAACATTATAGTACAAAAGCATACATCATAGCTCGGGTCAGGGATTTATGAAAAACTAATACTTTCCAGTAAAAAACCACAAATACATCACAGTACCAAAACTAATAAATTATAGTATCGGGTCAGATGGCCTAACGGATCATGACCCGACCCGTTAATCTGCCTAACACAAGTGTTTGCCAACATTAAATAATCAGAACAGAGCAATTAAAAATAATTAAGGTCATTAGGAATACATATTAGCAACATACCCCAGGCAACCGTGCACTCTTCGCTGGTTGCGCTAGCTTGATTAGCCTGACACTCAATGCCTAATCACATCACCAGAATCTAGATAAACATACTGATCGGAAAAAAAATTAAACAAATAAAGAAAAATAAATAGAACTCACAGAGATCCATTATATGGTTCCGGCAAATAGCACAATTATCGACCACGATATCTGCACATTAAGAATTAGGGCTACGTTATTAAGGTAGTAACAAAAAATCAACACCCAAGTTCGTGTAATTATCAGTATGCAAGGAAAAGAGTAGGTATAGAACAATGGTTATACAGCAATACCCCAAGCCCAGAGAGCAACGGCGTTCCACTTCTTGATCTCAAACCGCTTCGCTTTCTTGGCAGACAGCGACGCCGTCAAATTAGGGTTCGAAGGTCCGGCACTGGAAGAGCCCTCTCCGTGAATAAACCTATTCACGTCCGTGGCGAGCGACGACATATTCGCTCTGGCTAAGGCGACGGGGTTTTTGCTTGTTGCTTCTTTTGCTTCCACGAAACTATGAACTTTGCAGCTTAATTGAGCGAAAAAGAGAGAACAATGACAACGAAAAACAAAAAACGTAAATATGTTATTTGTACTACTGGTTTCTGCCTTGGGCCAAGGTAAATTTGGAATGCGAGTGTTGAATATTAAGATTACTAAGTATTGTATTCGTGAGTTGCACGGTAATTTTTTTTTATTTAAAATAAAAAGAATTATTTAAAATATATTAAAATATTTAAATAAGTAATTATATATATGTATACTTAAATTATATATATCTCTCTCTGTGTGTATGTATATTTCGTTAAAAACCATCACTGGTTCTCACACCAGAGATGATTTTACCATAACTGCTCCCTATATATAAATCATCTAAATATTATTTAAAGATCGAATAGTATTCAAAATGATATAACCTAATTCATAAAAGAATTGTTATTAGACGAAATATACTTTACAAATTATGATAAATTTCCTTATACACAACATTTGTAGTTTTGTTAACATGTTTATTCTCATCATCGTCGATCAATATTTGTAAACCTATACGATTGGTCACCCTTGATATAGCAACGTATAACTGACCATGACTGAAAACATGCTTCTTCAGGAAAATTCCAACGTGAGAGAGATATTGTCCTTGAATTTTGTTGATCATCATAGCATATGACACGATCAGGGGAAATTGCCATCGTTGGAACTTGAAAGGGAACCTCGAATTGGATGGTGTGACAGTCATTCCAAGGATTAACAACAATTCACTTGCATTGTTTCCTTGAGAAATATTAGCCTATACAATATGACCGTCAAGTAAACAACTAACATTACACAATACAAGGGAATGATCGATATTTCTCAACAACATGAGTGGGAATTCTAATTTTTAGTTTTAGCTCATAGAGGCAATCCATAACATTTAATGGTATTTAGAAACTCTAGTGAGTAAACGTCCTACAATATGTCAATGTTTGAGTCAGATTTGCATGCATTATCAGAGTTAAGATATACTTCACATTCCCCTTTTAATTTTATGACATCATATATTTATTAATCAAATCGACGACATCAAGTGTTGGGGAAAGAATAGCCCGACCCTCCAAATAAGCGAAACATTCAACAGTTTTTCCAAATTGTGGATATGTGCTRGCCACAATTGACAGAACATGGTCTCCATCATCTTTCAATAATAGATAACTTAGATTTCAATTTAAACGTTACCARCATTTGGTCCTCCAACTATTACATCTCATATACTATTTATCAAGTTGGAAACATTCTTTAACTTGATACAATTGGAATCTGCATTGTGATTTTGCAACACCACATTCTTGGTCTATTTCAAAACTATGTAATGAGTCCATAAATGCGAATATTTGATCACCGTGTGAACTATGTCTGGTCTAGTACTTTTTGGAATAACCGACAAAATTTGATGAAAATCTATACCAAGAATTATTATTTTGTTACCGAATGAAAGCTGTGTATTAGAATTATTTTGCAATGTCATCACGTTTTTCAATGTTTGTCCAGAGTTTCAAAATAATGGTTATGCATCATTGGAGTTTCGTCCCAAATAATGAGATGCGCATCCACCATTAATTTTGAAAGTGGAGTACCAGTAATGATCGAAATCTTAGTGGATATTAAAAGTAACCCTAAATCTAGAATGCCCATTTCTTCCTTTCGAAGAAGAAGAAAAGTTATGTCATTAGATATTACATTAAGAAAACTTCCACTATTAGATTTAACAGTTGTAAAAGGCATCCTCTGTATCTATAGATGAGAAATACACCACTTTTGGTTAAATATATTGCATCATTACTTTATCAATTTTGGCGGAATATAGTAAATTCGTACTAATGAAAATAAATCTACTTTTCTAGGTGTCGATTCTTTTGTTTTTGAGTACTAAATTTTTTTTTAGGAAACTAAACATAAGGCAAACTCATTATCATTATCATTATACAATACATTATGCTCTTCTGYAAGATAAAAACTCAAACACATGATAGGTGGAGTTTTATACTGAATTTCWTAAACTAATATTCACCACGCCGCTTCGCGTGGAAAAATGTAATGACAATCATAATACATGTTGATCTCATCAATATTTTTATCCTCTACATCCTCACATTTGTTCTGATAGGGAACCTATAGTTATATTTATTAACCTATTTAAACAAATAATTTATAGATCTAAATTGGTTACACTATTTAGCATATAAATAAGCTACACAATTCAGTATAGAAAAAAATTATGTGAAACGACCTCTAGTGAATGCTAGTAAATGTCGTGGGCAAGACAACATGAGTACCYGCCATTTGCCTCACCTCATAACACTACATCAACAATCCTACTGTAAATCTCACTTCATAATTTTTTTTGATGAGTTCTAATGTACCACAATTCTGAYTATTCAATAATTGTATATGCATCAATTATGAATTTTTGTATGAGTCGCCGACTATATAGAATAGTGAGTACCTCCGTGCCTCTTTCATGCAATCGGTGAGAAAAGAACTCCATCTGGCTCACATATTATTTACCCTTGCCTTTAGGTTTTCTAGGTTTAGAAAAAGATATGTCTTCCCTGTGGTTGTTTTCGCCACATGGAAATAGTAATGGATAGTGTAGAGCAACATACAAAGGATGCAACTCATTGATACATTTCAAATTACCAGATCTCTTTTCTACTGCAATTCTCTTGCTATCACTTTGTGGACCAATATCACCAACAACTAATAGACAATTAGTTAATATTTTTACGAATTAATTATAGTTGATGCCACAATGTTCATTCCACTCGATGCTGGTTTCGCTGTAACGCCCCGATTTAGGTTTACATTTTAAATAATTCAAGAAATCTTGGCGTCACAAATAAATATCGAGTTACATAACAATAACATTATAAAAATTCATAATTTCAAAATGATCAAGTTTACGCAGCGGAATATTTAAAACAATAAAAACAAATTGCTATCAGTGGAAAACGATAGCTAAAGTACACTCTAGTTCCACATTCTTTCAAGAACATACAAAAACAAAACGGATAACGAGTATCCCTATTCCTTCCTCATTTCCCATTCACTCGATATTCTCGTTTGTACCTGAAAGAAAAACATCGTTGATTTGGGATGAGTTCAACGTACTCAATAGTTACACCGACATATCTCATGCAAAATTATACAAACTCAGAAATAGCACAATTAACCATAGAATTCGTCGCGATAGGAACGTGGGAAAAACTTATCCATGACCACCGTCTTGAACTTGTTCCAAGTGAAAGCATCTCGTTCTGCCTCTGAACAGTTCCTCCAATAACCTTCCCACCAGTGATCAGCATCCTCGGTTAGCTGGAAAGTAGCGCACGTGACCTTCTGCATGTCTTCACAAGCTATCATCCGAAAGATTCTTTCGAGTGCTCGGAACCACTCTTCCACTGCATCAGGTCCATCTCTCCCATTGAAGGTGGGCGGTCGATAGAGGCGGAATTGTTCCACTGCCCTTGAGTTGTTGCCTCCATTCCCCAAACCGTTATCTTGGAGACGCTGGAA
>BMAC01000664.1:517983-534051 GCA_014905375.1 Phtheirospermum japonicum
CCTTCGACCGTACGGCGGCTGGAAAACGGCGGACTCCGGCTCAAGAAGGCAGTGGCTTTCCTTAGTCGGTGGCCGGAAAGAAAATGACAGTTGGTTGGGGGGATTCGGGACTTCGGGCCGTGGATGGTCGGGTTTGTGGTTGGGTTGAAACGGACGGCCGTGGCTTCAGGTTTGGGTCTAGGTTTCGGCTGAAGGTGGTGGTTTGTCGTCGAGGTTCTTTGGGCCTCGGGTTTTTTTTAATTAAAAAAAGAAACCAAATCATAATAATATTAAATAAGGTATCTATCATAATTATGTTAATAAAATTCCTACATAACTAAAAAAAGAAAATAATCCTACATGGCATTTACGTGGAATTCCATGTATATAAGTATATATATATAATATTAATTCTTATTATTTTAATATTAATTAGAGTATCTATTCTAATTATGTTAAGAAGATTCTACATAATTAAAACAGGAAACTTATCCAAAGTGGCTTTTTATTTTAAAAAAAAACCAAATCATAATAATATTAAATAAGGTATCTATCATAATTATGTTAATAAAATTCCTACACAACTAAAAAAGAAAATAATCCTACGTGACATTTACGTGGCATACCACTCATATTTTTTTCTCTCTCCAGACCTCTGCTTTAATATATATATATATATATATATATATATATATATTAGTATACCGATGGTGCCCTTAAAGCAGGGCACCGTAAAATTTTCCTATGTTATATTATACATGCAAAAAAAGATAAATATTTAATATAATATTGATGTACAATTTTTTATTGAACATATATATTTATTTTTGAAATTGTACATTTATTATATTAAAATTAATATTATCATTTTAGAGATAATTAAAATATATAAATATTTATAATAGTAAAAATTATTATTCATCATAATGGAGATGGACTTTTACAAAATGAATATGAACATATGTCAGAATAGACATGTACATTTTTATAACAACGAATATGAATATTTTCATACATGTTGAATGTTACATATTCGTATATATAATTTTTTTTAACAATAAATATGAAAATTTATCATAATAAATATAAAGTTTATTTTGATGGAAATATACATTTATTACATCAAACATGTATATTTTACATGTATTAATGGTACAAAGTACATTCTTGGGAAAACTACAAAAAATAATCTATTTCTTTTTCTTCTATACAATGACACTGTCACCATTACTGGATAGTCATACAACCTTCTTTCAATCTCATGTCTACATATTCTTTTTTTCCCCGCATTTTCTTATGCCTTCTTCTTTTTCATAAAGAAACACACACACACACACACACAAAAAAAAAAAAAAAACACTCAAAAATCGATCTAAAAATCTCCGATTCAAACTTAAAACCCAGCCCAATACATTGGCGACGGTCATTGCGCGGCGGGTCTCCGTCGTAGCCCAAGCCAATTCTGGTCCATTGCCACCCTCTAGCAATTCGCCGCGACATCTTCATGTCTGCTGCTGCTCCGGCCACGGCATAGTACCAACACTCTGTGACCATACGATCCCAAGCTCGATCCCCTAATTTGTGACTCGACAAGACCAAGCCACTAGTCACCCGCCGCCACTTCTTCGATTCACATATGAAATTGTGGTAAATATTTACATCAGATGATTCTGAAATTATGGTAAGAATAAGTGGAGTTTGAGTATAATTATAATAATAATTGTTATAATGGTTGGCATTATAAGCGTTTGAGTAATGGTTTTGGATAATATATTGAATGGATTGATGAGAATTAAGTATATGTGAAAGTTTTGAAGGTTTTCAATAATTTGCATGAACGAGTTTAACACTAATGTTAGCGGTGATGTTGAAACATCCTTACTAACATATTTGTAACAAGATAACACAACAATGATTTTGTCTGTGAGTTAAATAAACTCACATATCGCGACCTTAGGCCAAAAGATGTATTACTAGAAATGTTTACAATCCAAGGAAAAAAGATTCTAGTAACATTACAAAGATGAATGAAAAGAATTGCTTCTTAAAATTTCTTCTCGTTCGATCAAACACGAACTCAAAGAACACTTTAAAATGGAGTAATGAATGCTAGAATAAGGTTTCTGTTTTTCTCGTCCTCACTGTCGTGATCTTTATCAAAACGCCAAGCGATACTTTATAGCCCAACTTCCTTGAGAAGAGTCCTTGTTCCTAATAACAAGGTCTTGATGATTATCTCTAAAACATATAAGAGATAAAGACTCTATTAAACTACTAACATTCCAACTAACATTAGAGTCCAGAAAGGCAAATTACTCTATAACAAATAATATAATTAATAGATTTTTAATTCTACGTAATCAATAATCCAATCAATCTCCCCCGTTTGCCTTTCTGAACAAAAATCAGCTAAATACAACCCAGCCCTGATTTATTCAGATTAATACTCCTCTTAAATTGCTGAGAGCTGCGAGAATGTTAATGCAAATGATAGTAACACTTGTACGTCAGTCTGATCCCAAATTCCTGAAAGAAAAAAAAAATACATGTACTAGCAAAAGCATTAACCAAAAAAACAAAAAAAAAACAAAAATCATAATCCAACCAATGGAAGTTTGAAAATCGTATCTCAACAGAATACTCAGAATACATAATAAAACAAATGTCCAGAATGAAAGTTCTCAGGAACTGTGTGCCCTATTCCTCCTTGACCTACGAGGAGTCAGAACATCATCAGCCTCCTTGTCAGCATCAACCATTTTCCCTTTGCCTTTGTCAATCGCAGTGGCAGCAGTCCGCTGTCCTTCATTATCGCCCAGGTTGTCTCCAGCACCCTTGCCCTCATCATATCTAGCTTCATCTCCCCCTTTTTGTCTTGACTGTGAAAGGAGAACCTTGGAATAGAACGTTTTTAATTGTACCAACCCATTCAAACGGTTCCGGGCTCTAGCAATCTATTGATCCACTAAACGCAGCTGAACCTGCAGATCAGAAACAGGAATGGGAATAGAGGGAAGAGTGTTAGTCCCTGTGTTAGTGACACTGGGACTAACATCTGGAGCAGCATCAGAGGAGGCATTTGTATCCTTATCATCAGAAAACACCAACGGTAGATCAACTATGCGATAAGTCCCTTCAAAATGCTTGTGGCTGAGACCAAAGAATCCGGGCTCACCACTGAAATGCTCGCCATCGTACTTCTGTAGCCGTTGATCATCCAGGATTTAATAAATGAGAGAGGGAAAGGATAAACAAACCTTCGTAGCCGTTGTGTCAGCAAACTTGCTCACACAATCAAATATGGTTTGGCCAAAATTAAACCGCATCCCTGTTCCAATCTGAAACAGTGCTCATTCTTGTGAGCGGGTGATTGTGGTTGTATTCGTTGTAGGGACACATTTGCACATGACTATTTTGTGGAGAATAGAGTAGAGAGACGTTAGGTGCGAGCTGAGAAACCTCTTAGTCCACTTTGTCATTTGTCCACCAGTCAAGAATGTAGCCATTTCATCAAAATCATCAACCGTGCCACCTTCCTCATAATCTTCAGTCCCAAAGAAGTCATTAATAACAGAGGGAGAGAAGGAATAGATTTTCTCACGCACAAATACATTGCCATATTTCTTAGAAAGCTAAATTGAGATCGAGGAAAGCATGTTGGCGTAAAATTCAAGTACGGCCTCCCTCAGATATGGCACAGCAGTGGTCACCATTGATGTCAATTCTTTTCTACTGAAAAATTTGTTCAGATTCTTTTTCTCAAACATTTCAGGATCAACCCTCCGCTCCTCGATCGTTACCCTATTGTGCAGCGCATTGTATCTCTCCTTGGCTTCACTGGTATAAAACCGAGGGGCATAAGCCTTGCTTACCTCCAGTTCCTCATCATCTGAATCCTCCTCCAAAACAAAGTTGTTGGATTCATCCTCTTCCTTTTCCGTATCCTCATCAATAGCATCTTCATGATTCACTTGTTGAACCTCAAAATCAGCATCATATGAATTATCAAATGCAGTGGAGCTCATAGAAGAGGCATTTTTTGTAGGAGATGGAGTATCAGGAGGTGCACTGACAGTTTCTAGAGCAATGCCTGGCAGTGGTGTGCCAGCATCTTCACTAACAGCAGGGGCTTCAACTGAGATAGTCTTTTCAGAGGACTGACTGGAGCTTGAGGCCGGCTCAACAGCAGGACTTGAAGACACAGTAGCAGAGGGCACACAGCTTGATGCAGCTTGCACAGGAACTAACTTTCCCATCTTCAACAGTAGAGACACACCAACGGGGCATCTTCATCAGCCAATAGTTCTTCTCCATCAGTCTCCATTGGTTCAGAGTCAGGCTCTACCATGTTCTGAGGAGTGAGACGATGCCTCTTAGCCCTAAATTTATGCACAATCTCTACTTCAGAATAAAGAAAGAATGGTGTGGTGGGTATCTCCTCCTTTGACGCAACAAAACCCTCCGGTGGAGTATAATCAGAGTGATCACTATCAGTCCCATATTCAATGTCTTTGATAAAAGACATTCTCGCCAACGGAGCACGTCTGGTTCCACTCGACTTGCTCTTGGGGACAGCCTCCGGTAGGTATCCCAGGTCTACCCCCACGCAAACTCCGTGAACTTTTCAATAAAGGATTCCCAACTCTTCTGAATGTTTCTGCAATAAATCTCAGATTGGGCAAGTTATCGACATCAATTTTGTTGCCCAGATTACCTGGGAGAATAGAGGCGTAAGGCTCTAGTGTATCAGCGATGGGAATCAGATCTAGTCCAGTAGATGGATTTGGCTTTGAAGACTGTGTAAAGGAGACTTCGGGGTTAGGACTCTGTGTTGGAGAAGATCCACCAACATTTGTATCAACAACCGAGGGAGCTCCGTGTTCGCCACAAACATCGAGGGGCACATATCTTGGAAAGGAGACGGTGTCAGATCTGTCCTCCGACGTCATCACCTTCTAGGACAGAGAGTGGGAAGGTTTCTTTGAAGACCTAGATTTCCTTGGACTCATATTCGAAAGTGGTGTGAACTTGATTTGCTGAATATGAAGGGTTTCCTTGTTGAAATTGTTTTGACAAGAACAAGAGAGATTCCTAACACCTTTATACAAAACACTTAAACATGTGGTAAGTGTTAGTGGGATAATAATAATAACAAAAACAAGGCCTGAAAAATCGAACAATACATAAGCCCGCTACATAAGCCCACTCCCCCTTAATGAAACCACTAACACCGAAAGATCAGCCCACTAACAACAACCCTGTCGTCACACATTAACACAAATTAACCAAGCTCAACATAATCTTAGATCCACAAGACTTGGATTATAACCTATTGGACAATGAGAAATCAAAAGGATAATAAGATTTGAGTAAGAGAAAAATAGACTTTTGTTATGAGCATAGCTTCACTAATAAAAAATGTAAGAACAAAATTCACCAAACATGCATGTCCTGAAGGTATGCCTAAAAGGAATGACTTAAAATAAAGAAATCATATAAGATTCACAACTGCAGTAGAATGTTAGTTCTTGTGTGATGGCATTGGTACTGACATTCAATAAACAAAAGCCAATGAACTGACAATCCTTAATTCGATGAATGACTCGGTCATTTATGTTTGAGGATATTATGTCCGGGAGTAAAGAAATCTCCGCACAATCAGCATACTAAGAATCCAAGAGTAGGATTATTTGAATTTCAGCACATTGGCATGATAAAAAGTCATCCATGAATGGATGGCTGGGACATCCTTCAAACCTCTATTTCATGTTTTTATGTACACCGAGAGAAAAACGTGTTTTTGCGAGAGTCAGCCTACAATTATTTATTTCAAAAATTTTCAGTCTTCTTTGAAATCACACTCAAACCGTCAATGTTCCTGCATATGTGAGTTTGTGCAAGATCTAATGTATGTTATGATTTTCTTTAAATGCATGTCGAAAAAGTATGGTGCAGTTGATGTTGTTAGGGATGCTGCAGCATATCCAGTCACAGTTATTAAACAGCACATAAGCCAAGAGACTTCCTTAATCTGGAAAATCCCTCGTAGTCTAATGCTTTGGTGAATATGTCAGCAAGTTGATGTTCAGTCCCAATATTCTCAATACTCACAACATTTCTCTCAACCAAATCTCGAATAAAATGATGCTAATGTCTATGTGTTTTATTTGAGAGTGTTGTACTGGATTCTTTGAAATGTCAATGGCACTTGAATTATCACACAAAATAGTAAGGATATGACTTTGTAACCCATACTCCTCTATCATTTGTTCATCCAGAGCAGTTGAGAACAAGCACTACCAGCAGCTTCATATTCAGCTTCAGATGTTGATAGAGACACACAATTCTGTTTCTTACTATACCACGAGACAAGATTATTCCCTAGAAAGAAACAAACCCCTGTCATCCTCTTCCTATCATCTGCATCACCTGCTTAATCAGAATCAGTATATCCAACAAGATTAGAGTTAGTGTCCTTAGTATACCAGATTCCTAGATTGAAAGTGCCAGCTACATATCTAATTATGTGTTTTAGAGACTTTAAGTGAGTTTCTTTATGATTAGCCTGGTATCAAGCGCACAAGCAAACACTATACATGATATTGGGACGACTTGAAGTCAAATATAACAGACTACCTATCATACTCCTATACACAGTGTGATCAACACTTTCACTAACATCGTCTCTGGACAGTTTTTGACTTGACCCCATTGGAGTTTTCATGTGTTTGACACTATCTAAACCAAAACATTTCACAAGATTCTAAGCATACTTAGCCTGAGACAAGAAAAACCATTTTTAAACTGTTTGATCTGTAGTCCTAAGAAAAAGGATAACTCACCTTCCATGCTCATTTCAAAGGTGGTAGACATACTTTTCACAAAATCTCTTAGAAGTTTATCACAGTTTGAACCAAACACAATGTCATCAACATAGATTTGAGCAATTAGTATTTTATAATTTCTTTTCAGAATGAACAAAGTTTTATCTACTTCACCACGTTTAAAATCCATTTGAAGGAGATGTTGAGTAAGCCTCTCATACCAGGCTCTAGGGGCCTGTTTTAGTCCATAGAGGGCTTTTCTTAGTTTGAAAACATAATGAGGTTTATGAGGATCTTCAAATCCCCTAGGCTGCTCAGCATAAGCTTCCTCATTTAAAACACCATTTAAGAAAGAACTTTTTATGTCCATTTTTTGAAGAGTAATGTTCAAGTGACAAGAAATTGCCAAAAGTAATCTAATTGACTCAATTCTGGACACAAGAGCAAATGTTTCATAAAAGTCTATAAGTATAACCTTGAGACACAAGTCTGGCTTTATTTCGCACGATGTTCCTTAATTTAACATATTTGTTTTTGAAGATCCATCTCGTTCCAATGATGTTTCCAGCATTTGGTTGTGGTACCAAGTCCCATACGTCATTTTTGTCAAACTGGTCCAATTCTTCTTGCATGGTATTTATCTAGTACTCATCTCTAAGAGCTTCTTCCACTTTCTTGGGCTCAATAGTAGAAACAAAACAAGAATATTTGGTTTGTGAACAACATGAAGCCATACATACCAGTTTTACCATCTCCTTGAAACTGATCTGCTTTTTCCGTGTGCTTCTTTCATTCAAGGATCCAATAACTTGAGAGGTAGGATGAATCCTCTGTATCTTGGAGGGAATGTCTTTTTCAAGAGGGTCAGAGATTGCTGCATCAATTTGATCCTCTTCAGACTCAGTGGTTTCATCATTGGCATCTGCATGAATCTGCGATGTTGGTTCAGGTGTTGCAACACTCTCAGTGACAGTAGGTGCAATGTTAGAGGATTCCCTAGGAGAGAGTGAGGCAAGCGACTTTGGACTCCGAACCAGATCAACCACATAATCCTCAACCGTATTTTCGGAGATAGCTGCTAGCTCATCAAACCTGACATTCACAGACTTAAGCATGGCACGAGTTCTAAGATTAAAAACCCTATAGGCATGGCTGTTCATTGAATATCCCAAAAAGACACACTTGTCACTTTTAGAATCAAACTTGTTCAAGTAAGATCTATCATTCAGCACATAACACACACAACCAAAAACATGAAAATAATTCAGATTAGGTTTCTTTCCAACAATAATTTCGTAGGGTGTTTTGCAAGTACCTACTCTAAAGTAAACTCGATTTGAAATGTGGCACGTAGTATTAAGAGCTTCATCCAAAAACCTTTTTGGCATATTTTTAAAAATTAACATGGTTCAAGCCATTTTTTTATGAAGATTGGTCTTACGTTCAGCTATTCCATTTTGTTAAGGCGTGATTGGAGAGAACTCACGAGAGATTCCGTATTTGTCACAAAAGTTTTGAGAAGATGATTTCTCAAACTCTTTACCATGATTTGACCTAATTCTACCAACTTGCAAACGGAATTTGTTACTGACACGTTTGGATAGTTTTCGAAAGCTTTCAAAGGTTTCAGACTTCTCACGAAGAAATTCAATCTAGGTAAAACGAGAAAAATCATGAACAATGAAAAATGAGTATTTCTTACCACCTGAAGTGTAGTTTTTTGTGGTTTTAGAAATAAAAGGTTCTATTGGCTTGGTATAATTGGATTTCGATTCAATTGAAGGAATCAATGTGTTTCAAGCTTAGAAAATAAAAGGAAAATAAAAATAAAGCAAGTAAATTAACTAATCTAAACTAGGAATTGAAATTGCATGTTGGTAGAGTGCCTCGGTCGTATGCCTTAATTGAAAATGCAAGCAAATCAAGGAAATAAGCAAAAACAAGCATTATTTCACCAAGTACAAGCATGCATGCACAAGGTACAACTAAGCTTGCATGTACATAAAAACTTGAAAAATACAAATTTACTAAAATTGAAAGCACAAATAGCAAGAGAAATGAAAATTAACGTCAAAGTTCGAAACTTTACGTGAAATAACAAGGATCAAGCACTAGATCTAAGATTTAAACCTAAACTATGCATGAAAATTAAATTGCAAATAAAGCACAAGAGCAACTTGGAATTTAAACAACTTAAGACCCGATCTACAATCTAGATGTGTCACTCTAGAATCCATAGCCAAATCATAAGTTTCAACATGAATTCAAAGAGCTAAGGCAAAAAGCATAAAGTTGAAGAACATGCATGGAAATGAAGAACAAGCTTGAAATTAAAAAGAAAGCTTACTATATTAAAAGATGATGGTCCAATAGCTTGAATTACAATCAAAAGTGCTAATCCAAAGGAGTATTTGGACTCTTCTTAGGATAACAAACCCAAGGAAATGCTTAAAGATTAAATCAAAAACCTAAGAGAGAGAAAGTAGATCTAGAAATGAAGAGAAAATTAATCCCAAGTCTCATGCAAGAGTTGGGTGTTGAGTGATAATCCATCAAAATGAGTGTTGTGTTCTATTTATACTAAGTTAATTTTGGTTTAGATGGGCCAATTTGGCTTTAGAGCCCCTTAAAATCCCGGGTTTGACCTAATTTTGACCCGTGTTGACTAGGATGGCTCAAGGTGTCTTGGTGTGGCTGGGTCATGGGCGCTGCTGGGTGATGGCTGGTGGGAAACTGGGTGCAGTTCCTCGGTAGGCTAAGGTTGGCACGCCTTGGCACTCGGCATCTGGGCGCGCGGATCTTCGGCAGGCCAAGGCTGGCACGCCTTGGTACTCGGCAGGGGCGCGCTGGACAAGCGCCGGTCATTGGCAGGTTCTGGCTTGCGTTGGCTTGTACTGGCATAATCAGGCTTGCCTTGACGCGGCGTGGCGCGCCTTGATGACCATTCCAAAATGTTTTTGCGTTTTGGTGCTAGTTTTTGGCTTGAGTTGGCATGTTTTGGCTCGTCTTGGCTTGTATTTTGGTTTTCAATGCCTCCACCCTTTAAAATAGGGAATTTCAACATAAAAACTCAAGAATTTTGCCAAACCTTTAATTAAAACCATTTAACCCCTTTTTATCAAGAAATCAACAAATGAACACAAAAAATCCTAAAATAAGAAATGTAACCTAAAAACTTAGCTAATCGACTCAAGAACTACCAAAAACAATATAACACCCTACTAAAAACACGAGGAAAAACAAGAAAATTACATGCAAAACACCACCCATACTTTCTACCTTGATTGGGCCCATAAGACCCATGTGGAGCAGTTTCAGACAACGAGTGGTGTTGAAGTGTTGGATCACTGGTTGAGACACCCTGGTTAATTTTCCTTTTTGACAATCACCACAGATGGATGGGTTGTTGATGACCAACTTGGGAACTCCTCTTGCAGCTTCAGACTTGACAAGTTTACTCATCATCTTATAGTTAACATGTCCCATCTTTTGATGCCACGATTCGGACTCTGAAGGTTGTACGCTTTGACACCATATCTTGCTGTTTACTTTATAGCAGTTGTTCGTGGTTTGTGTTCCAGTAAGAATGCACCAATCAGAGTTGTCAAATACTTCACATGAGTCTCAGCTGAACTTCACATGAAGATCATCATCGCATAGCTGACTGATGCTTATGATGTTGGCAGCCAATACTTTAACAAATAGCACATTTTGAAGTTTAGGTAACTTTCAACATTTAGGGTTCCTTTTCCTACAATCTGACCATGCGCACCACCACCGTATTGAACTTTGCCACCATTATGCTGAATAATGTTAGTCAAGTGTTCAGCCAAACCTGTCATGTGCCTGGAGCATCCACTATCGAAATACCATGAGTCTTTAACACCGGACTTCAGAGAGATATTGATCATGTTGCACCATCCTTTCTTACTCACACCTTTCTGCCTTTTTTAGTAGTGTTAGTCCTAATTTTGGAACATATATTCACTTACATTGTCTTTCTACCGGGAGCGGATGCTCTTTCTGACTTGAGTTTTTTAAAAAATGGCCTGATGTGTCCAGGTTTCGAGCAGTGATGACAAACATAGGTACCCTTCCTTCGCTTGGTTTTCTTCATAGAAACAAATCCTTCTGAAGCTGTGTCACTTTCTTTGACAAAAACCGGGCCCGCAAACCCTATCCCATGACTGATCATAGTTCCAACAGAAAGGATTTCATCAAGTTTGGTTGATCCAGTGTTGAGTTTCTTCAGTGTCATCATAGCTACCGAGAGTTCACCCCTAGTTCTATTAAGTTCTTCTTCTCATTTGGTCAGAAGAGCTTATAGATGAAAAACCAAGGATTGTTGTTCTTTGACTGCACGAGTCAGTCTCTCATTTTCTTTAGAGAGGATTTTGACCTTCTGAAGTAGTTTGCACCAATTCTCATATAGCTCTTCGTAAGAAGCACCAAAATCTTCATTTTCATCACTTTCCGTTATAGTGAACAAGTTGAGACACACAATGTCACCCATATTGTCAGTGTCATCCCACACAAAACAGGTGTTCATGGCAGCAACCACCTCGGTTTCTTTTGATTCATCGTCATCTTCTCCATCATTCATGGCGATCAGATTCCTTTTTCTTATGGTGTTAGCACACTCATACTTGTAATGTCAGAAGCCTCTGCACTCATGACATTGAACATTGTCCAAATCCTTGGTGCTGTTTTGATTTCTGGGCTCAGACTTAACACTTGTAGGAGTCACATCTCTTCTTTTGACAGACGGGCCCAATGGTTTGGGAGTGGTAGGCTCATATGGAGATTTGAGGTGCCTATTCAAAGGTTTTCTTGAGTTGTTCTTTTTCTTCAGAAAATCACTGAATTTCCTGCTGATAAGAGCAAGGCCATCCGCATATAAATTTGCATGCTCGGCCTCATACGCTATGGCAGCAAGGTCAAGGTCTTCATCTTCAGAATCTGGGGCTGAAATTAGAGCAATACTTCTTCCTTTCGGTTGCTTGATTTTTAATTCCATCTCGTAAGTCTTTAAGAATCCAACAAGTTCATCAAAAATCATGATAGAAGTGTCTTTGGCTTCTTCAATGGTAGTGTGATTAGAGTAGATTTGTCCTTGTTTTTATTAGTATTTTAGTACGTTTTTCTATTTGTTTTTGGTATAATTTGGATGATTTAAGCATAATTCTGTATTCTCATAGTTCCAACTTATTTTACTGTATTTTATTCATAATTGATGCAAATAGGTGATATTTTGTTGTTTTCACCTTACAGCTAAGTAACCGGAAGAGTTCTGTAACATCCATACATCCAATGCATTTTTATTTATTTATTTAATTATCATCATACATAAAAAAAAAAATATAATTCTAATCCCAAGCTCGTCGCCATAATACGACTTCCTATTTTAGTTTTAAATAATCTAAGAACTCTAATTAAGCGAATTTATAATTCGTTTTCAAATAAAAATATATTATCAACTTCTAAGAAATTAGTATAATTATTTAGTAATTTATTTATTTATTTAAAATACTTTTGAGTCGTCTATGAAATAATTTCAATTTCTAAAATTTTTATAATTTATTCATATTAGTTATTTTAATACTTTAAAAATATTATTGGGTCGTTCACGGAATTAATTGATTTAAACTGAAGTGGTCAATTGGGCTGACTCCTTGTGGACTTTAGAAACGAGCCCAACGACAAAGCGAGCCCACTAAACTCCCACCCTAACTTTCCTAAATTAAGTTCATCTTTGGTTTATTAACCAAATTCCATTTTTTTTTCATCATCCTTCTTCAAATCATCTACAGCTTTTTCACTTTTCTTGACATTCTGCAAACCTAGCCGCAAGCAAGGTAAATATTTTTTTGGTGTGAATTTTGTTCAATTTTCATCCCTGCCAACGTCATCTTCCAACCACGGRCACACAACCCCGACAACTCCCGGCTTATTTTTCCACAACCCAAAACACCAAACCAAACTAACCGTCGGAAAAGAAAAAGGAAAAGCTACCACAACACCGAGTRAGGACATTGCCCAYTCAAGCTGRAGCCGGGACTGCCACCAATTTCTCGGTCGAACCACCACCGACCACAGGCCCATCACCGATCGAAACCCGAAACCCACATCATCCAAACCACCACCACAGCCACGTCAAACCACCACCGTCCGAACCATCCTCACCAAATCGTCGGCAAGACCACAGCCACCTGCCGACAACCACCCAGCGAACCACATCGACTGCCGACCGCCACCCGGCGAACCCCATCGACTGCCGACCGCCACCCAGCGAACCCACGCAGCCATTGCCGTCGTCGTTCACCGCCACTGCCAGGGAGAAATCAAAGGCGGCGGACGTTCTCGCCGTCGCCGAGCCGAAATTGGGGATGCCGTCGCCCCACCTACCAAGACCCGAGTTGCTGTCACCTGAAATTTCGCTCGGGCCCAGAGAGAGGGAGAGCGACGCCTGAGCGCCGCCGCTCAATTGCCGCTGTCGTCGCCGCCTTGGCGACCGCCGTTTTGTAATGGGGCTGGCCGATTTTTGTTTTGGGAGAGGTTGGGCAGGCCGACTGCTGAAATTGGCGAAGGGAAATCAGCCACGCCTGGGGTAGGGGGCGTCGCTGTCGACCGCCGCTGGTGCCTGCTCCGGGGCTGTCGCCGTCGGCCGAGGAAGGGGAAGGGGTGTTGGTCGATTTGTCTGAGTTGTGGGGGAGAAGGAGACGGGTTTGAGGAGTATAAGGGCTGGGTTATCCAATTAATACCAGCCCATTTTTCCCATCTTTCCAAATTGACCCCCAGCCTTTTTCCACCTTTTCAATTGAGCCCCCCAGATTTCCATTAACCCCTATCCAGCCCCAAAACATGTTTTAAAACTGCACTCCAGTCCTTTTTAATTATTATTACTATTATATTATTATTATTAATATTATTATTATTATTATTATTATTAACATTATTATTGTTATTATTATTATTATTATTATTATTATTATTATTATCATTATATTGTCATTATTATTACTATTATTATTATTATTACTACTTTAAATATGAAAAATACTAATTAAATATATTTTTCTAATTTATTAGGTGACGAGCAATAAGGGGACTTAGGATTCAACTACGTGCATTCACTCGATTTTCCACGACATATTTACGAGGTAGGGACCACTGACTTATCTATGTTCAATTTTACATGCTTAAATCTACGTGCTATGTGTATCATGAAGTTCGATGTTTATAAAATCTAATATAGACGTAGACCTAAAGTTGTCTGTGACCAAAAGTTGTCATCGGGTTTATCCCGGCGTGCTATAACCACGAATTAAAACCAGAGGCCTTATGTGCCTGTGACCTAAAGTGTCATCGAGGAAACTCGCCGCGTTTTAGCTGCAGTCAACTGTTTTTTGACGTTAAAATTTGCGAATTCTATGGTTAATTGTGCTATATTTGAGTTGTATGATTTTGCATGGAAATGTCGGTGTAACTATTGAGTACGTTGAGCTCATCCCAAATCAACGATATTTTTTTTCAGGTACGAACGACGATATCGAGTGAATGGGAGACGAGGAAATGAATAAAACATTGACACTGAATTTATGTTCTTAAATTATTTTATTGTTTTGATTACAAGTCGAATTAGACATAAATGCGTGTTTTTAAATTATTTTCCATTGGTGGAGTTTTAGATATTTATATTATGAATGTTATTTTCCGCTGCGTAATTTTGAACCTAAAGAAAATTTTCTATTTTCTTTTGATCTTTTATATTAAAATTACGAAATTTGAAATTTATTGTGACGCCAAGATTTCTTATATTTAATTATTTTAAAAATATAAATCATTTTTAAACTAAAGTGAAATCGGGGCGTTACAAGTTCAGCGTGTAATAGACGAAGTTCGATGTTCAAGAATAGGAGAACGAGCTTTCTGGCGAAACGAATAGCAAATAATAGAGAGAGACGGAGGCAGACGCACAGTTGCATCGACTGACGCAACCGTCGACGCTACGTCGACGCGAGCCATGATCCGTGTCAGTCGACGCAGTGTCGACACTACTTGCTGAAGCGTCGATGTCGACGCACCGATGTCGACGCAACATCGACGCAACTTGCTGAAGCGACGATGTCGATGCACCCAGTTGACGTACCCGCCCACCCGACGCGCACGCCCAGGCAGCACCGATGCCGAGCACTAGCGTGCGTCAGTTGACACTACATCGACGCACCGTCGACGCGACGGCCCAGAATTTGGATTTTAGGGTTTCTTATGCGCCAAGACTTGCAATATCTATATAAATCCTTTATATCTCAGACTTTTAGAAGAACACACGACCCCCTAGGGTATTTTAGCTGAGAATAAACATAATCCCACATCTCATAATGAGATTTGAAGACGGAGATCAAGGATCGAAGAACAACGCGTCCAAAACATCGAATTCATGTTCGGGATTCAGTCTTCGCCCAAGATCGACGTGCAACTCCGAAATAGCCGGAGCTTCTCATTGCTTTTAGTAGTTCCAATAAGTTTTCTAAACTCTTAGTTAATTTAGTAGTTAATTTCTAGTTTAATTCTTAGTTAATCTCTTAGTTAATTCTAGTTTAATTAGTTTAATCATTTTTATGCTTGGATATTGGATATTGGTTAATTTAGTTTATTTATGTGAGTTGATTTATGCTTAATTATTCGTTCTTGGATTCGTATGATGCGATTGCTTAAGGGTAGTTATTATATTCATGCTTTTAAATTAGTTGCTATTAATTCTTAGTTCTTGAGTTCAAGTAGTTTAAATTATTGCTCGTAGTTGATAATCTAGTTAGAGTAATTAGTTTAAATAGCTTTAGTTTAATTATTGCTTTAGTTATAATGATCAACTCAATCTCTTTTAAAACCCCAATTGTACATGTATTTTATTTTAGTTCATAAATTGATAAAAACATCCGAAAGACCGAACAGTTGTTTCCTCGAGAGATACGACTCGAGTCAAACTCATCACCCTACAGTTACCTCGTACTATTGCGAGCAAACTGACGTGTTTTAAATTAATTTATTAAAAAGGGGTGCACAAAAGTTTGAGTCAAAAATTTGGCGCCGTTGCCGGGGAAGCAGCGAGTAGGAATTAACGATGTTTTTCGTTTTATTTTCTTTTTGATTTATTAGTTTATTTTTATTTTTTCACTTGGTCTTGCCATTTGGTACGTTGATGTATTGTTGAGTTTATGCAAGGAAGGCGATCACTTCAACGCGACCTTGTACCATTCATTGA
>BMAC01000664.1:536342-568684 GCA_014905375.1 Phtheirospermum japonicum
ATGAAATTACAATTGGCGGATAGAACGATAAGGCTACCCTTGGGGATTGTGGAGGATGTATTAGTACACGTAGACAAGCTAGTAGTGCCGGTCGACTTTGTCATCATGGATGTTGGTGACGTACAAAGCGAGAACTGAGAACACACCATTTTGTTAGGACGTCCGTTCATGTCTACAACGCGTACGGTGATCGATGTAAACGAGGGGAGGGTGACTATGTCCGTATTGGGCGAAACGGTGATGTTTTCACTTCAAGATTTTCACAAGAATCCTGCATCGTTTGTTAAGAAGGATTGTTCTACTATTGATTTAGTAGATTCTTACGCGAATGAGCTCTTGAGCATCGGCACGATTGAAGAGTTTGATAATGTAGAGGCATTTGATGATGGATTGCCCATGAAGTTGAACGTGCCTAAAAACGAGCCAAAAGTGGAGTTGAGACCATAACGAGATCGTTCGAGGTTTGAGCCAAGAGAAGAGATGAAGCCACCGCATAATCGTTCAAGAAGTGTTTCCCTCGACCCCTACAAGAATTTTAAACGTACGAAGAAAAAGGGCGAGGCTAATAGCAAGGATTGGACAGCGAAGAAGAAGAATTCGAATGAAGTTTTTAACGAGAAGTTCAAGGTTGGTCAACTAGTGCTGTATAATTCCGATCGTAAGTTTGATCCAACCAAGTTTGAAGTCGCAAGGAGTGGACCATTTTTAATAAAGGAGATGGATGAGTATGGAGTTGCCACTCTATACGATGAGAGTGCAAATATGGGATTCCAAGTCCACAAGCATCGACTTAGGCCTTATTATGAGAAATATATGAAGAGTCGAGATAGGAGCAAGAAGGAGTTCGTGGACCCAACACGATCTAGAAATTGATCGAGCAATTGCGTCGAGCATATGACGTTAAATGTTGTGCTTCTTGGGAGGCAACCCAAGCGTTGGTTAGTTTTTATTTTATTTTCTTTCTTTTCTTTTATTTTATTTCTGTCTTTTTATATTGTGTCAATTGTCGTGGTACGTTTATGTGTGTGTTGATGTGCAGAAAATATGATAAATCGCTTATTTTGGACAACGGTTATATAACGGTAGCTTGCTACCGCAAGGCCTTACCGCTAGTTCCACTCGAGGCATTAACGATAACGATCAACCACTGAACCTACCGCTTACCGCAGAATTCATGGATTACGATGATTTCGTCGATCGAGGTCGCAATCCGACCCGAGTTAGCCGTAGCCCGGCAACCTTTTGATGAGCTGCAACCCAGCCATTTACGACGTTGGCCGCAATCCGGCCGTTTCATTTCCCAAAAGACGTGTCACCGGGCACTTGCGCGTAGCAAATGATCGCAATCATGTTTTGTTTGTTTGTTTTGTTTATTTTTATAGGATTGTTCGGGACAATCTAGTCACGCGATCTAAGAAGAAGGATAATTGCACATGCATTTTTATAGAGACTCGGCCATCGAATTTTTAGGGATGTTCTCTTATTTCCCATACTCTTATTTTCTTTAATATTTATGACAATCAGGAGATTGCCAAGTTTGTAGGGAGGGGGGTGGTTGAGTATGGTTAGTGCAATTTGATGTCTTTTGTTTTGAAATACATATTTTTGATGTGATTGATCGCTATTTCTACGTTTATTTGTGTTTGTATGGCTTGCCTGTCAAAGTTGACTATGTATGATTAATTTTTTTCGTCTTTGAGCGTGCATAAGTGCAAAATTTTTCAAAATTATTATTTATATATTGTAAAATGGTACTTGGACGCAATTGATTTCGCGAAACCTTAAAAGCAGGGTCAATTCAAAACTTTTTCATGCAAAAAGCCTGTGAGTAGCCTGAGTGTTTATCATCTTTGCATGTACTAAAGTAAGTTTTAGTCTTGATATCTCTTTGAAACCGCTGTGTAGTCGATTTTGAACATGACGTTAAGGCACATATAAAACCCTATTCCGGCCATATTCATAAATTTTAGCCACTATAAATTCTGAATGAGCCAATCATAGCCAAATATCCATGCCTATAGTCATGAGTGTTGTTGAGACGACCCCTACAACCCATTAAAAGCGTGGGGTAGGAGTTCGTATTTTTATTGGTTATTAGTGTTTTGGAAATCTTATTAGGGATTTATGATTTTTGTAATTAAGGACCATCATCCGAAAAAAAAAAGAAGAAAAAAATTAATATCCCATAAAAAAATTAATAAAGGGGGAAATTAAAAAAGAAAAAAAGAAAAAGATAGGATGGTGGATATGTTGATTAATTGCCTACACGCTTATAAAGGCTTGAGATGAATTGTGTATTTTATGAGGCCTTATGTTTAGAAGGCAAGAGTTGTGTAAGAAGCATGTTACAAGCTTCAATTGTACTTAAGTGGTTTGAGCTTTCAGTCAGTTTACGGTTTGCGAGTTGGGAAATAGCCTATATTTAAAGGCTACGTTATGAGTGCTTAGTGAGGTTTTTCTTTTGTACGAGGTGAAGCGCATTGCTTCGTGTTTAGGTTAGGTTGAGTGAGTTATTGATCATTTTTGATCATGAGTTAGCCACACGACTTATATATACCATACCCATCCAAAGAGCATTACATTATAACCCGCGAAGACTTTTCCGATTCTTAGTTTAGACAGCACACTTAATTTGCGATTGAAAAGAGATTGATTTTCTGTGCTTATTTATTGTGCATGTAATTATATGATTTGAGTGTATACACGTCCCATGCAGAAAATACTTGAGTGCTTTTGAGCGTACTTGTATATATTATCCTTCGTGAGGAAGCATGATTTTGTTTTGGAGCGATAATGTAATAATGGTCAAGTGTTTGCCGTTGCATGACTTGTACCTATATTTTCAAAATTACGTATGTAGCATGGCACGACTTTTTGCTTGAACTAATTTTCATTCTAATTATACTCTGAATTATCGTTTGTTCGAGGACGAACAAACCAATAAATCATGGGGTAGTTGATTAGAGTAGATTTGTCCTTGTTTTTAATAGTATTTTAGTACGTTTTTCTATTTGTTTTTGGTATATGTTGGATGATTTAAGCATAATTCTGTATTTTCATAGTTCCAACTTATTTTACTGTATTTTATTCGTAATTGATGCAAATAGGTGATATTTCGTTGTTTTCACCTTACAGCTAAGTAACCGGAAGATTTCAGCGCGTAATAGACGAAGTTCGATGTTCAAGAATAGGAGAACGAGCTTTCCAGTGAAACGAGTAGCAAAATTTAGAGAGAGACGGAGGCAGACGCGCAGTCGCGTCGACTGACGCGACCGTCGACGCTAGTTCGATGCGAGCCATGATCCGCGTCAGTCGACGCAGCATCGACGCACTGTCGATGCTACTTGCTGAAGCGTCGATGTCGACGCACCGATGTCGACGCAACGTCAACGCAACTTGCTGAAGCGACGATGTCGACGCACCCGCCCAGCCGACGCGCATGCCCAGGCAGCACCGACGCCGAGCACCAGCACGTGTCAGTCGACGCACCATCGACGCACCATCGACGCGACGGCCCAGAATTCGGATTTTAGGGTTTCTTGTGCGCCAAGACTTGAAATATCTATATAAACCCTTTATATTTCGGATTTTTAGAAGAACACACGACCCCCTAGGGTATTTTAGCTGAGAATAAACATATTCCCACATCTCATAACGAGATTTGAAGACGGAGATCAAGGATCGAAGAACAACGCGTCCAAAACATCGAATTCGTGTTCGAGATTCAATCTTCGCCCAAGATCGACGTGCAACTCCGAAATAGCTGGAGCTTCTCATTGCTTTTAGTAGTTCCAATAAGTTTTCTAAACTCATAGTTAATTTAGTAGTTAATTTCTAGTTTAATTGTTAGTTTAATTCTTAGTTAATCTCTTAGTTAATTCTAGTTTAATTAGTTTAATCGTTTTTATGCTTGGATATTGGATATCGATTAATTTAGTTTATTTATGTGAGTTGATTTATGCTTAATTATTCGTTCTTGGATTCGTATGATGCGATTGCTTAAGGGTAGTTATTATATTCATGCTGTTAAATTAGTTGCTATTAATTCTTATTTCTTGAGTTCAAGTAGTTTAAATTATTTCTTGTAGTTGATAATCTAGTTAGAGTAATTAGTTTAAATAGCTTTAGTTTAATTATTGCTTTAGTTATAATGATCAACTCAATCTCTTTTAAAACCCCAATTGTACATGTATTTTATTTTAGTTCATAAATTGATAAAAACATCCGACAGACCGAACAGTTGTTTCCTCGAGAGATACGACTCGAGTCAAACTCATCACCCTACAGTTACCTCGTACTCTTGCGAGCAAACTGACGTGTTTTAAATTAATTTATTAAAAAGGGGTGCACAAAAGTTTGAGTCACAGTGATCTTCATGTTGAATTTTTCTATCACCGATCGCAAGAATTTGCTCACTAGCCTTTCATTTGAGATGGGGGTTCCCAATGGTTGACATTCATTTGCAATGTCAAGAAGCATTGTACTAGGGGTGAGCGTAACCAGGTACCGATCAATTATCTTGGAACCGATGCCAAAACCGGTCTACACCGGGTCCAATAAAAGAGAACTGGTCCCAGAATCGGTATTAATTGGGTCCAAAATTTTTGGAACTAGTTCCAAATCGGGTACCCGGTCCCTGTTTGAGTTTTTTTTTTCTTTTTTCAAGGTTTATAACAAAAAATTAGAATTTTTTTAAGTTTCCAACTACATCAATTATATAACATTATAATACCAAACTTCATGAAAACAAACCCACAAATACATAGTATAATAGCAAGTCCACAACACTCACTAGTACAAGTCTTCAAAGTTGTTGATAATAAGTGATCACCAATCCACAAAATACACTTAAATATATTAAATACTCCATGAATCCATCCTCTTTGCGTTGAAACCAAGCTGAAAAAAAAAGAATGTAGGTAAGACATTTCAAAGGGGTAGAAAAAGATAATTCGAGAAAGGCCAATTAATACAACTTACCTTACTAAAGGAAATAGGAAAGTAATATCAATTGTTTGCGATAATCTCATCAATTTGTGATATACCACTATCATCAAATTCTGAAAATTTACAAAATAAGATAAAGTATCAAATTATATTAATCACTAAAGAGAAAAATAAAATATCCATATATAGCATATAAATATTACCTTCTTCATATTTTTCAATATCTTCAAGAAATCTCTCAATGTCAATGCATATGTCCGAAGCTCTTAACCAATCTTGGGCACACACCAGAGCTTCTACCGCCTTTGGACCCAAACTACTACGAAATTGATCAAGTACACGACCCGATGTACTAAATGTGGGCTCACTAGAAATGGTGGAAACCGGTATAGCTAAGATGTCTCTAGCCATTTTTGTCAATACCTTGTACTTATCACTTTTCATCTTCCACCATTGCAATATATCAAATGAATCCCCTTCCTCCCTTTCTTCTCGAGCCTCATCAAGATAAGTCTCCAATTCACTTTTCTCCACGACTCCCACAATATCCTCCTGATCAAACTCATCATAAATCCTTTTCATTTGCTCACTTTACATTATCTTATCACTTGTGTTTCCATCAACATTCATACTTAAACACATAGAATTATGAGCATCATTCATTGAAGAGGAAGAAACACTAGCATTATAAAAGTCAAACAACTTTTTAAAAACATTCATTAAGTGATCACACATATCCTCCACCTTAGTAAAGTCAAGAGGAAAAAGTTTCCTAAGAGAAAATTTCACAAACTTAAACTTATATCGAGGATCAAGTACAACCGCAACTAACATCATAACATTTTTCTTGATAAGATCTCCATAATACTTGTCAAAATTTTCCCTCATCTGCTTACCCATATTACGAAGATCTAAATTTGTAGACTTTTCCCATTCCAACAAAGAAGCAAGCACACTCAATATCTCATGAAAATGCATGTTAGCGATGACATACAAGCTACCCGACATCCTCTTTGTAGCCTCATAAATTTTTTTCAAACACAAAGCTAATACTCTAGCATTATCCCAATCTTCTTTTGTTGGAACTCCTTCCTTAAGTTCATTTGCAAAATCATTATCATCTTCCTTGTAGCGATAAAAAGCTTTTTCAAATTTTAGAGCACTTTCAAGCATGAGATATGTAGAGTTCCATCTTGTAGATACATCAAGACAAACCGAGCTCTTACAAGAAACTTTCACAAGCATAGCACAATGAAAAAATAATTTAGCTCTAGAAGGAGAACTCCTCACATACCTAACTGCACCACGAATTCTACTTATCGAGCTCTTTACCATAGACAAACCATCTTTCACAATCAAATTCAAAACATGGGCAGCACATCTCATATGGGAATATTCACCCCCTAAAACAAGTTTTTCATGAGAATTTACTTTCAAATATCCCATAGCAACATCATTAGAACTTGCATTATCAACTGTTATGCATGATAATTTATCTTCAATTCTCCATTGAAGAAGACATGAATCCACAAATTTCCAGTTTCTTTACCTTTATGACTATCTATTAGTTGAAAATCCAAAATTCTTGTATGCAATTTCCAACTATCATCAACATAATGAGCAGTCAAACAAAGGTAATTGAAATTTTGAATGGATGTCCAACAATCACTGGTGAGGCAACTTTTGATTTCAAACCTTTAAGCATTTTCTTCAATTTATCCCTCTCACAAACAAAATAATTCTTAACATCCCTAGCAACTGTAAATCATGAAGGAATATGGACATGTGGAACACCAACATTACAAAAGTATCTAAATCCATCACGCTTAACTATGGAGAAAGGTTCCTCATCAACTATAACCATTCTTGCTAAAGCAAGTCTACATGCATTTTGGTCAAATTCCCAACTAGAAGTTGTTGCACTTTCACTTTGAGAAGATTTAAACACAAAGATAATATTTTGTTTTTTATCCACATTTGTAGGGAATTTAGCACATGAATTTAAATGCTTTTTTAAAGATGATGTGCCATTGTTTGTATTCCCGGTTAAAATCTTATGGCAATATTTTCATTAAGCATTCACAAGTTTATTGGTTACCGGATCTCTGATGTCCCAAAAATGGTTCCAATACTCCGAGTTCCTTTTGTCACCAACCTTTGGTGGCTGCATCTTTGTGTTTGTATTACCATCCACATCACTTTCATCATCCAAAAGAATGTGTTGCGAACCATGCTCGGTCATTATACTAGCCACTGTCAAATAAAAAATGTACAAAATCAAAATAGTTAATGGTGCTATCAAAATTACGCCGAATAGAAATATATAGCTTAAGAATATGAAACCAAGCTATTCAAGAATTATAAAACAAGTTTCAAAAAGCATAGTTTAATGACAGCCAATTTTTTCCATAAATATATAACCCACAAGTCAGATAATTTTTTTAAAAAAAGAGCCAATATGTATATGGATACACAAAATTGACCCTCAAGCGAATCTATTGATTAAAGTTAAACCACAATTAACTAGGTCGTTAAATACAAAATAAAATGACACCTATACATACATAGATACATAAATACACACACACACACACACACACACACACACACACACACACACATATATATATATATATATCTGCTAAATTAGTGATGGGCTAACGTGGATAGTTACTTTGTATGTTTAAAGTCTCTAGTGGACATGAATAGGAGCCACGAATTAGAAAACTAAATAATTTATTAAAAAAGAGAAATATTGTTAAAACGTTTTATCCGAACATTAATTAGGGAACTATCCAAAAAGTAATTAATTGTATGGCTCTCACTAGCAAGGAAATTAATTACGAGCATTGACTGCTTGAATTTTTAAACTTGAATTTTCAATATCTTTTTTCCTTTTTCCAAATTTTTTTCTGCAACTCAACTCTCCAGCCCGCCACCCACTCCAGCCCATTTAAAAATCATTCTTACCAAAATCAATTTAGATATCAAAACAAAGGCTTGGATAAACAATCACAAAAGATTTCAAATAATAAAAAATAAAACTCACACTCTGTGATTAAGTCCCATAATATTGGGATTTTATTAAAACCACCCCAAAGAATTCAAATATTACTATCAAGCCCAAAGAAAATAAATTCAGATTAGGCCCAAAATCCCAAAAAATTGAGCCCATACACCCTCTTCCCCGACAAGCCAGCACCCAGATTCCCTCCGCGGACTCATCGTCCCTGCCGATTGATTTACGAAGTAGAAGAAAAGGGTTCTATAATTTTTTTTAACTCGAGTTTTTGAATAAGAACACTCGAGAAAGGTTGGGTGTTTGATTTTGGGTTTGTGAAATTGACTTCAATTGGCCAAAACCTGTGTGGACCTTTGTTTCACATAAAATATGTTTTAAAACGGAATCACACAACTAATAGAATCTTATGAATTGGATCTATAGTACTGGACGTCAACTACAGAAATAGGACACGAAGGTACACAAACAAATACATCAATACAACCACTAAAGATTCAAAACTCACACAGTAAGAATAAAAATTGGAAATACCCATGAACGAAAATCCCTAATATTAACAAAACCAATTCTTAAACTAATATTATCAAAATAATAAATAAAATCGGTTTTAAAGCTAAATAAAATAGTAAAAATAAAAAAAGAAAGATAAATACCTTAAGTTAGGGATTCAGTGAGTATTTTTCGCCTATTATTATCCAATAATGAGTAATAAATAATGAAAGTTTGGAGATACCATGAAAGTGGAAGAGTTTGACGGCAAGAGAAATGATTTTTAGGGTAGAGTGACTTTTGTGTAGTATGGTTTGAAAGTAAGAGTGAGTGGGCTTAAAGTAAGAGTGGCTGGGCTTGGGGTGGGCTGTAATATTAATTACTATATTGAACACTTGGTACCGGGTACCCGGTTCAAGAACTGGTACCTGGTCCCGGAACCGGTCCCGCCGGGTACCGGGTCTCGAAAGTCTGGACCCAGAATCGGAACCGGTTATGACCGGCTCTAAGAATTTAGATCTAGAACCTGTACTGGAGGGTCCAGTTCCGGGGCTAGACCCGGCGGGTCCTATGCGGTTCCGTGTCCGGGACCGGGTACCCATTATTTCTGCTCACCCTTACTTTGCACTGTAGGTGTCAATGGTTTCACTTTCCTCCATTCTTAGTACTTCAAATTGTGTTGCAAAAATTCTTAGTTTGGTTCTTTAGACTCCTCTAGACCCTTCACAAAAGAGTTGTAGAGCCTCCCATGCTTCTTTAGCCGTCTTCAAGTTGGAGATGATTCTGAACTCAGAAACACCCACAAAACTGTAGAGAGCATTTAAAGCTTTGGTATTTGCATTCGAAATAGCAAGTTCTTCTACAGTCCATTTAACCTCGTTCTTTAGAATGATGTCATCGTCTGGATCGTCTATCCTGGGAGCCTCCCATCCAGTCAGGATTGCACGCCAGGACCTTTCATACATAGTTTTTATGTAAGCTCGCATTCTGGCTTTCCAGATTGCGTAATTTGTTCCATCCAACACAGGAGGTCGGATTGCATCGTTCATTACCGTATCTATTATTTTTCCTTAAAAAATACGTAGGATCTGCACTTATTAGTGTCAAGTGATCGCTCTTGATACTAATTGAAGGTTTTGAAGGTCTTCAATAACTTGTATGAACGAGTTTAACACTAATGTTAATGGTGATGTTGAAACATCCTTACTAACATATTTGTAACAAGATAACACAACAATGATTTTGTTTGTGAGTTCAACAAACTCACAGATCGCGACCTTAGGCTAAAAGATGTATTAATAGAAATGTTTAAAAACCAAGGAAAAAGGATTCTAGTAACATTACAAAAATGAATGAAAAGAATTGCTCCTTAAAAATTTTTCTCTTTCGATCAAACACGAACTGAAAGAACACTTTGAAATAGAGCAATGCATGCTGGAATAAGGTTTCTATTTTTCTCGTCCTCACAATCATGATCTTTATCAAAACGCCAAGCGATAATTTATAGCCCAACTTCCTTGAGAAAAGTCCTTGTTCCACATAACAAGGTCTTGATGATTATCTCTAAAACACATAAGAGATAATGACTCTATTAGACTACTAACATTCCAACAAACACCAGAGTCCAAAAAGGCAAATAAATCTATAACAAATAATATAATTAATAGGATTTTAATTATACATAATCAATAATCCTATCAATATGTAAATCTTCATACTCATACTTGATTACCAGTGAAGATAACAAATGGAGATCTTTCATTCTGAGATGCTTTATGCCTTGCGTCTCTCTCTTTTTTTTCTTTTTTTTTTGTTCTTTTTTTTTTTGATCAAAAGTTAACATACTAAATATGCAGGCATGACCACCGAAGTGGTTACAACATAAAAATGCAAGTGATCCTAAAGGCCTTTAATAGGCATCTAGATGGGCATACCCATCTAGACGGTGCGAGCACACCTAACCTATCTCATGACCCTAGTAGATAATACAAAGGAAACTCACCATGCAGTCCCTAAACTAGAAAATACATCAAAACACAAAAGAAAGAGAAAATCTAGCTAAGCAACAAGGGCGGTGTAGCTAAGCCGGCTCATGCACTTGGTTCTTCTTCTTCCTCCTTGTCTTCTTCTTGACTTGGATGAAGTCCGTCTCGTAGGAAAAATTTGCAGGAAAATAAAGGGTGTCCTCATCCTCTCGGTCCTCAAAGGGATGTTTGCTTAAAGATGCCCCGTCGCGTCGGATGGTGCCCTTGCTAAGTGGCTGACTCTTGGGTTGCCTATTTTCAGCTTGCCGAGGTGCAATGTCATTGCCAATGCTTTCAGTTGAACCTCTTTGATCAACTTGCCCCTTTTAAGGACCCTTACCAGGTGTAGGCACTGGTGTATCACGTTCGGCAGTCCCCTCCGTGACCTTTGCATTGCCCTTGGCTTTGGCAACAAGGTCACGTTGAATACCGGCTTCCAAGGCTGCCATTCCAGCGGCGACCCCGAACGGTTTTTCTTTAGGAGCAGCAGTGTTGGCACTCGCTGGTTTGCTCACATGCGCTGGCTTCGGAGCAGGTGTCATGGTCGGGCATCGGGTCGTGGAGTGGCCCAAAAGCTTACAGGTAGTGCAAAATTGAGGCTTGAAATCATACTCAATCGGTTGCTCCCTGATTTTGTTTCCAGGGAGCTGTATCCTCACCGATGTGGGCAGCGTGGCGGCAGCGTCAACCTCCACAAGGACTCGAGCAAAAGATACCCTTTCCTTTTGACGCGTGAGCATGTCCGTTGCAATCGGTGTCCCTACTTTTGAGCAATCCTGCTTAAAATTTCCTCATTCCAACAGTCGAGTGGGAGCCCAGGTAGCCTTATCCACACCGGGATGTATCGAAACACTTTCTTATCAAACTCAAAACATTGGGGCATATTTTTCAGCATGAAAGTTTGCCCAAAAATTGAATAAGGCCCACGAAGCAAGACTTGCTCATGATGTTCATCTTTTTCAAATTTGAACACAATCCAACCGGAATTATGGACAAAGAACTTGAAAGGGACTTTCCAAGAGTTGCAAAGTGTCGTGAGAGCTTGCTTACCCGGGAACTTCGAAGCAAAGTGACCCGCCAAGCAAAACCCCCATGCTTTTTCAACGTCATCCAGCATGTTGGCATCGATTTTCACTATGTCACCGTCGTCTGGAAGGAGGCGTAGCTTCATTCCATTCGAAATGGCTCGATTTTCGACCATGGAAGCCCATGATTTTTCCTGTGATGCTTTCGGAACGGTTGTGTCAGATTTCATGCCTTTGGGCTCGCCTGACTCGGCAGGCATGCGCGTAGAAGCTGGCGCGCGTGCAGGCGCGGGTACATGCGCAAGGGCAGGCGCACGCACAGGTACAGGCTCGGGCGCAGTCACGCGCGCAGGAGCAGGCGCTCGCGCTGGCGCAGGCTTGCGCGAAGGCGCATTGTGGGCGTCGGAAGGTTGCTTTGAACATGGAGTGGGCTGCAGTCGCCGTCCAAATCCTCAGAGTTTACCTCATCAGACCCATCATCAGACCCTTCATCAGACCCATCTTCCTCATCACTATCAGCATCTTCCTACACATCAATCTCATTGTTCGAGATTTCCGATGGTGTTGCAGTAGGTTCTGGCTTTTGTCCCGCTGAGCCAATGGACTTAGGGGTATTTGGCTCACCCTCGCCCGACTCGTCCGTCGATTCCTCACTGCTGCTATCATCCTCAGATGAGGTCTCGGCAGTTCCACAAATATCTGCAGCTACTATTGATTTTCCTTGGTCTTGGCCTTTGGGGCTTGAATATGATGGAACAAGTGGAGGGAAATCCTCCTTGCGCTTGGCATCAATTTCATCTTGAGTGCTTTCGAAGCAGAAGCGCAAACCACCCCCGTCCGGGTAATGCCTGTCGTCCGGGTGTTGCCCGCCTCTTGCTCCTCGCCCTCATCCCGATCCACGTCCGCCCCGTCCAGAATTGTTCCTGGGCATTTTCTATTTTTTTTTCCTTTTTTTCTTTTCTTTTTTTTTCCTTTTCCTTTTCCTTTTTTCCTTTTATTTTTTTCCCTTTTTTTTTCCTTGGGCAGTACGGTAAATAGACCGAAATCAAGGGGGTATTTTCGCAATAACGAACATGAAGGATTGATGATATGAAGATATGAAGATATGAAGACAAGAGTTAAAAGGTGGGACTAGAAACTCAAACCTTCAAGAAATCTTCATGTAATCTTCAAAACGTCATGCAAATCTTCAAACAAACTTCAAGTGATCTTCAAATCTTCAAGCAAAAGAAGAGGAGAAATTCAAAGGTGGGCCCCGAACTTCAAATCTTCAAGCGAAAAACAAAGAGGATTCAAGCAATCTTTGAAGAAACTTCAAATCTTCATGCTAAAACTCACTCACAATCTTCAAATCTTCGAAGAAATCTTCAAAACTTCAAAGAAATCCTCAAATCTTCAAAGAACTTTCTCTCTCTAGGTTGAGAGCATCTCTCTCTAGATTAACTGAGAGCTCTTTCTTTTTTTACAAGTGGTGGGTTTGGATGTAAAATGGAGTATTTGAAGAAGTGAGGATAGAGATTCTTTTAATCATTTGATTTATGTGATATATTTCTATGTTGTGGATGTGCTTGTTATTCCTGACTTGTTAGAAATGTTGGTAATTATGCACATAAGGTTAATGAAAAAGCCGTTCTATCTTGTAGTGTTGTATATGGCTTGTGCCACTTTAGCTTCATTTTGAGTCTCATCTTCCTCCAAATCTTAATAAGTAGTTTGACTTTGCCATCCACAATATTGAATCAATATGTAATGTTGTCTTACTTTGTATAATATCTCAGTTTAAATTTGTCATTTGAGATTACTCTTAAATTATATTTTAGGAATTGTTTGCTGGAAACTGGCATTTGCATCAAATTAATACTAGATGAAGCATGGAATGGAAACAACTACATTGTAAGTTGTTTTCCAGACTTAAGAGGGCTATGTTTGATTACCTTTATTACACCTAGAGACAATGAGTTGGAACTTGAAACCAATTGGAAACCATATGCAAACAAATATTTTTGAATGACTCATTTTCTCAATTATTAAAGTATGAAACCAACTATAAACAAAGTGAAAATCATATACAAACACATGTTTTTTAAAAGAGTTCACTATTCTAATTATTAGAGTATAGAAATCAATTAGAAATAAACTGAAATTTATATAGAAACACATATTTTGACAAGGTTCACTTTCTCAAGTATTAAAGTATAAAAATCAATTGGAAACAAACTGAAAACCATATAAAAACACATTCTCTTGAAAGAGTTCACTTTCTAAATTATTAGGGTATAGTAATCAATTGGAAAAAAACTGAAAATTATATAGAAACACATGCATTGACAAGGTTCACCTTTTAATTATTAGAGTATAAAAACCAATTGTAAATAAACTAAAAACCATGTAAAAATATTTTTAAAATGGTTCAATTTCTCAATTATTATTGTAAAGAAACTAATTGGAAACAAACTGAAAATCATTTAAGAGCACATGTTTTGACAGGGTTTACATTCTCAATTATTAGGGTATAAAAACCAATTGGAAATAAAATGGAAATCATATAGAAACACATGTTTTTGAAAGGGTTCGCTTTCCCTATTATTAGAGTATAAAAACCAATTGAAAATACCCCAAGGGCATGTTTGCCCTAGGGTTCGAAATACCGGATTGGTATTGCGAATACCGTATACTCATTTATTCTAAAATTCGGAAAATTAAATACTCAACCAACAATTTCTAACACCTAATATCTTCATATACCATCCTATTAACACATATAATTAAATACTATTAATCACAATATTATAGTACAATATCATTTACTTTTCAATAACTATTTGACATAAAATACAATACAATAATAAATTATCATCCACTTTTCAAATATGATTTAACATCTATTTTAAAAATTAAAGGATCATGAATCCTACAATAAAAAATAATTTTTACACTTCACATAATTTTAAATACCTCAATGATATGATCAAAATGATTAACTTACCAAAAAAGAGGTCGGATTGCTCTAAATTGCCTTCTCGAACTGCGATCGACCTTCAAAATACCCACACGGCGGATAGCCCCGCCATGAACACTTCGATGATCAAGTTAGTATAGTAATAAAGAGTGATAATATAAAAGATCAGGAGAGATTTATAATTCATCGTTAGTAGCCATATGAAAAGCTCTAATAAGAGATCCATAATAGATGAATAAAGATGATTGAGAAGAATAAGAACTCCTCGCTCATAATAATCATGAGAAAGTGATCAAGAAATAGGGTCTGAATCCCCCTATTTAAGGTTATTTAGGCTCGTACACCAAACAATATCATTCCTTCTCAGATGGGATTAAATCTCCTAAAATAAGAAAATATATATTAAATAGGTCTATTTTCCTTATTCATAATTTAAGAATATTCTAGAGGCCCACCAAATGACCTCCGAACTAATCAAGCCCATAAAGTAAATTTGGATGCGGTATCAACTAGTCCCCTATATTCTAGCTAACTGAGGTAGGAAGTCAATTTGGATAAAAGTATATTAGAGGCATCCCACATTCTTCGAGATTACGTGATAAAAATGAGTGTACATGGTACATACTCATAATTATACTAAAGTAAAAATTCACCGCTCGACTTTTTAGGTAGCAAAACTCCACCGTGTATTAAAATCACCTCTCCTTGAATTATTCGACACGTAACCTGAAACTAAAGCTAGGTAGAGCGTCACCACCTCAACACCTGTGTCTTGGTTCCTTATCTTTCAAAGCATAGATCTATCTATTTTCATACATAAAGAACTTAGGTTCTCTAGCACACACATAAAATAAACAAAAGAAAAAACATGCTTTAACCATATTTCAACTCTATCCTTGTTCGTCCTATTACATAAGCATTAAATAAGCACCTTTCTACTAATTAAATCTAATATAAGAGTTTAACAAGCCAATGCTATCAATTCAACATAATCGAACAAGTCAATGTTATCAATTCGATATTATAAGAGCGTTAAACAAGCCAATGCTATCAATTCAATCCATTATATTGAAACCAGACTCATAAAAGTGTGGGGTAGAACATAAGGAGGTAAGATATCCATATCCATAATTTTAGAACAACTTAATTAAATATTGGTGACATCGTCACGTTTGATTGAGTCGACCATTTACGAGTTAGACTCCAGGCAGCACATAAATCAACCATTCAAAACAAAAATTAATAAGAACTAAACAGGTAGATTACACAATTCTTATCCCTATAACAATAAATTGTTAAATATATGATCCCTGATTAGTCAAATTTAATCAATTAATCAAGCTAATAAACGTAATAGAACACCATAAGCACAATGTTAATCACAAATAAAAACAACCAAATAATTGAGTTAATAAAGAACCATAAGAAATATATTATTTGACAATAAAAACATATAATTAGGGTATAAAAATCTGAGCTTTCACCTGCATTCAATCCATAAAATTGGTTTCTAATATAAAGAAATAAAATAATCAACAAGTTTTGCACGAGCATCACATATCATGTAGGCTACGCCGACCATCCAGCTAGGTTCCCAATGACTGGATTGAGGTTTTCTGTCCAATTTTCTGCGTAAATGCCAACAAATTGGGTTCAGGAGTTTCCCTCAAGCACTGGTTTTTATGAATTATATACCCTATAAAATTCTAAAACTTACTCTTAGGAAACTTTATCACGTAAACCATATGGTTTACAAAAATAAATCATCTTTTAATGACGGTACTCTAGGATGAAACCCCAATGATGGCTAATAAAATCACTATAAGTCAACCTCGTACTTGAAAAATCCCTATCATAAATGCACTGTAAAATTTGACATACCACTCTGATGCGACCAAAAAGTTTGGCTCACCAAGAATGAGGTCGACACTCCTTGAACTACGTTCTCGAGCATGAGAAAATCTGTAAAAAAAAACAAAACATAAAGCGAATAGCCCTGGAATGGACACTCCAACGATCAATTTAGTATAGTAATAAAAGAGTGATAATATAAAATATCAGGAGAAATTAGTAATTCATCGTTAGTATCCATATGAAAATCTCTAATAAGATATCCATAATAGATGAATAAAAGATGATTGAGAAGAATAAGAGTTCCTCGTTCATAATAATTGTGAGAAAGTGATCAAGAAATAGAGCCTAAATCTCCAATTTATAAGGTTATTTAAGTTTGCCCACCAAATAATAGGATTCCTTCTGAAGATGAGATTTAAATCTCCTAAAATAAGAAAATATATATTTAATAGGTCTCTTTTCCTTATTTATAATTTAAGAATAATCTAGAGGCCCATCAAGTTCAAGCTAATCGGGAAGCTAAATTTGGGTGCCGTATTACTCAAGATTTGAATACCAGGATTCAGATTTTAATGAATATTAGTCCAAATAGGCCCTAAGTTTCTCCCATTATCCCTCTCTTCTTTTTGTTGATCTAATTCAGATCTCTCCTCTTTTCCTTTCTTTATTGTTCACATCTTCAAGGTTGTCAATTAAGTCACCATGTCATGATATCTCTAACTCAATTCTGTTGTCCCGATCAGCTTCCTCTACTCAATCTCCTGGCTCTTGAATTCAGCGCCCATGCCTGTTTTCATGTACATAATCGGCATCTTTTTAAAAGTAGAGATTCATATCGAAGATGATGAGAAATATGATCTCTATCTCGATCGAAGTTGGAGTCGTCGCATATGGTGAGGTGAATTTCAATTTGTGGGAGTTATACTTTAATTGGACATTGTTGCCTTTAAGGCTACAAGTTTGGTGATGATTCAGATTGTATCTATGTTTTCTTATTTATATGTGTTGTGCATCCTAGATCGAGTTCTTGGGTGTTTGTTTCATATATTCGGCAAATTATAAGACCTAATTTCTAGTTGAGAACATACATGAGAGAACTAGGGAATTGGAAGCCAATGTGAATATGGATGTCTCGGGCCTGTTAGTGATTTATACACCAGGACATGAGTTATTTTCTAATTTGCATTCTTGAGAATCCGAATTATGTGTGATACGAACATCAAATACTTAGGTTGGCATGCAAGTCGCTCAAAGGGAGCCAGGTCGATAAAATAAGGGAAGAAAACTTCTTAAAGGTGTTGTGAGGCTTTTATATCAGGTCGGATAGAGAGTAGGTAGGCCTTATATGCCTACAATGAGGTAGAACATGGTTAATGGGCCCTAACAGGCTGAAAAAATGGAAAGGCCTTTGATTTAGGATTATAGTAATGGCTAATGAGCCTTGGAGGGCTGACAAAAGGAAAGGTCTATAGTTTATGGTTATGGTAATGGTTAATGGGCCCTGACTGGGTGATAAAAGGAAAGGTTTTGGCCTATAATTATTATGGTAACTTAATAAATGACAAGAATTCTAATTCTAAGTCTGTGGGTTTAATATGAAAGTAAAGAATAAATAGGAGACGGGAACCCTATGGGGGACAAGTCTCTTATCTATATAAATAGGACCCAAGTCTCTTATCTATACAAAAAGCTCTCGCTTTATCACTTTATACAGATATTGACTTAAACATCAAAGGGCCTACTCTAGGGTTGTCCGACTTGGTTTTTTTTCTTGCAG
The DNA here is from genome assembly GCA_014905375.1 of Phtheirospermum japonicum. NCBI lineage: Eukaryota > Viridiplantae > Streptophyta > Magnoliopsida > Lamiales > Orobanchaceae > Phtheirospermum > Phtheirospermum japonicum. The sequence continues at coordinate 554,440 of BMAC01000664.1, forward strand.
GTCGCTCGTTCTTGAGAAGGTAGTTTGAGGAGTGCCGACCTTATTCTTATTGAGACAAACATTTTAGTCACATCAAGTGGCGTCGTCTATGAGAATACGTGGGACATCGAGTCTTTTGAAAAAGATGTGAGAATAATCAAAGTACTTACAATCATGAAACGTCGAAATGTAACACCACGAGTTTCAGAATTCATAGAGCTGGAGCAGGACAAAGATCTAAGACATGCGACGGCCTTTTTAGGCAGATAAATCCCAACAAAGAACATGGGGGAACAAGTGAATCAGGAGAGCTCTGAGGTCTCCATGGTAAATACATGACCCCCACCCTCTGAAAAAGTCATTTTTTTGACCCAATAGAGAGATGCGGATTGCATGTCAATCATAATGACGCATTGGCAATTCGTGCAAAGGTGGGTGAATATGAGGCCGGGAGGGTGTTCTTGGACAATGGATTCTCGTTCAACATTATGTATCACAAATGCCTGAAATAGATGAACCTCATATGAAATTAAAACAAGTACATACCCAATTATATGCCCTCAATGGGACAAAGGTTATTATGGAGGGAGAGGTAGTTCTACCAATAGCATTGGGAATAGATGTGTTAAGGGTAGAGAGGAAGTTGAGGTTCTTGGTGATCAAGGCCATCTCGGCCTATATTATCATATTAGGTCGACCTGCTCTTAATGAGTTTTAAGCGGCCATGTCACCTATCATATGAGCATAAAATACCTAGTCGGGAGCAAGTTCGATGAAGTGGTAGTGGATCGGCAGGCCACGATCATACATGGGAAGAGATTCCAATCCAAAAGAAAGTAAGAAACACGAACACACGAATGAGGTTTGTGGTTGGTTTTATGATCTGCATCAACTAAACCTCTTATAGGACTTGGTTTCTATCTTGACGGGAGAGTAGATATCAATGGGTGATATATTGGTTATCATAACTATGTAGTCTTTATATAGTTATTAATTAGGGTATCCATAGTCCCCTTTATTGATTGTTATATAACTACCATTTAATTTCATATCAATTTCAGTAGTTATAGGAGGCTTACCAAAGTTAGATCACATAATTAAGGTCAATATTAATAATAATATAATATTAAATATAATTGTGATTAAAATGATGCCCACTTTATTTATGAAATTAATAATTTTCAACACCCTCATCCTTTATATTCATTCCGATGTAGATCTTGGGATATATTCAGATGTTTTCAGGAACATCAAAGTTGAAATGGTCATTTTTCCTTTTCCCTCATCATCATTAGGGGTGTGCAAACGGTCGATTCAGCCAAAATCGAATCGAACCTCAAACAATCGACAACCGAGTCTGCATAGAATGACAACTGCACTGCACCGCATATGTTTTAAAAATTGAACTGCACCGAACAACATATTTATTATAAAATAATACAGATATCAAATATATAAAATCTAAAAACCATAAATAAGTTATTTTCTTAAATATTAAAGTTCAAAAATAAAGGAGAAAAATTAATTTGTACTCATTCATGAAAATAAAAAAAAGTAGTAAAATAAAAAACTTATTAAATAAATGTATAATCTATAAATAAATTCTAAAGTTCAAGAAATAATGATTAATACAGAATATTATTAAAAAAAAAAGATGAAGACAGAAATACAAATTAAATCTTAAAGATTTTGGAAATAAATCTACAATTTATTAATAAACTTAAATATATAAATTTAAAAAAAATATATTTTTCAGTANGGGGTAAACTGCAAATTATTATAAAATGATATAAAATAATACAAATTATTATATTAAATCACATAAATAATATATAAAAACTTATAATTATATTATTTAGTAAATCTAAAGATTAATAAATCAAAATACTAAATATTAAATAAATCCCGGTATAAATATTTTTCCTCAAGAATTATTAAATCTTCTTATAAATTCATACATTTGTTTCATATTCTTATGATTTATTTTATATTGTTTAATAACAAATTGTATTATTTTTTTTCAGATTTTTTTTGTTTTTTGTATTTTTATATTTCATATGTCATAAATAATTTAATTATAAGTTTCATGTTTATTTATGTGATTTTATAAATCTTTTAGTATTATCTTATATAATTTATAATAATCATGTTTATCTTTATATTTTGGGTCTTTTCATATTTGAAATAATTGTTGAGGATTTTTATATATTTCTTTCACTATATTTGTAATTTGTTTTGGATTTAATTTATATGAGATATATATTTGTTATGACTTTTTAATTTTCAATTTGATTAAATAAGTATTTATAATTATTTAATTATAAAGCTTTCCTCCAAAACCGTGTGAGGTTTCATAAGAACACTATAATATTGGTTTTGGAGATAAGTTGTAAAATACGCATAGTTCATATAGCTAATCATTACAAATAATAGTTCATATGGTAACCTTTGAAAATGACGATAGTTGACATGCAAAAAGATTTATTTCCCTTTTTTAAAACCTTTGGTTGGTATTTAATATAAAAACATAACAATCTGTCTATATATATAAAATAGAAATGCACAATTTCGGTTTGCTTCGGTCAAAACCGTACTTTTCAATACCAAAACCAAACCGAATTGAAAAATCAAAAATATTAATTCTTAAAATCGAAGCGAAATCGTTTGCATGAGAAAACCAAACCTCACAACACTGTTTGATTGTTTCGGCTCGATCTTGTTGTTCCAATTCGGTTTTGTTCACCCCTACATCACCCATCTCCCCTATATATTAATGCAAAATCTTCATATCCTATGTGTCTGTTTTCCACGCTTCGTTAGCTTTGAAAAAACTCTTGATGCTTCGGTGTCATCCGAGCCTAATATTAACCTAGTTTAGTATTTCTCCTTTTATTATATTTTACCTAATTTAATACTTTCATAATATTATATTTTTCCTAATTCAATATTTTAATAGTTATTACATGTTACCTACTTTAATATTTTCTTTAACATATTTTGCCCAATTCAATATCTTACTTTTATTCTTCTAATATAAAAATATAAATAATTTACATCTAATTAGAAAAAATCTATATAAGTTGAATTAATTTTTATTTATAATAAAAGTTAAAATAATTATATTATAATACTAAATATTTATTTAAGAATAATATGAGTTATATAAAGTTATTACAAAAGGGAAATAAATATAAAAAAATAAACTTAATAGTTTTTTTTTTTATCTAATCCTAATATAATAAATTGAAAATAATATTAAAAATATATATGAAAAACTATTGTTACACTAAACAAAAAAAAAAAAACAAAGTGAAACAAAAAAGATAACATAATACTGATACTAATAATAATAATAATAAATTATTATGCCTAGAAAAAAAATATTAAATCTCTTTATCTAACTCCAATATAATGCATTGAAATGCATATTATATACCTATACGAACAAATTAGTATCTTACGCAGAAAAAAGAAAAAAAGAAAATAATATTACATATACTACAAGTTAGATGCATGACGTTTTTTTCAATAGAATTATCAGTACATTATAAATTTTTATATCACATATTCACATGTAACATGTGGGTGATGTATATTTTATATTTTTTCCAAACTCAATTTTTTTATTGGTTTCCCCGTCAAGTTTATGGTATTATACTTTACAACTAATTTCTTGACTCAAGGTAAAAAAAATCTTGAGAATTCTCTATTCTGAAAATCATTCGTACTGTGATTAGAACAAATAATGTTCTTGATATATCACAACTATTTTTGTGACTCACGGTAAAATACTTGCAAAATTCTTAATTGTGAAAACTAGTCTTACTGTAATTAATATAAGTAATGTTCTGATTTGTGTGTAAAAATTATTTATTTTGAAAACAGAAAAAAAATAATGTTACGATCTGTATGTACCATTTTCAATATTATTCGTTTTGTATTTTTAATGAATATTACTCTTTTCCATATCCCGCATAATATGCGTGTGACTGCTTCACATGCTTCGTTTGACAAATAAAAAGTTCTGGTGTTTTGGTTGTTTAATCCGAGCCTAATATCCACTTAATTTAATATTTTCCTTTATTGTATCTCATCTAATTTACTCTTTTCATTTTATTATATTTTGTCCAACTTAATATTTTTCTTTTATTATATTTTTGTCTAATTCAATATTTTCCTTTTATTCTCCTAATATAAAAAAAAATAAGTCATATAAAATTATTAGAAAAGATCTAAGTTAGTTATTTTAATTAAAATATAACTTACATCGGATATAATTTTAATTAAAAAAATTATTATGAAATTATTAAATAAGTAGTGTTTATAATAAAAGTTAATATAATTTTAATTTGATAATTTTAAATATTCTATATAGGTAAATTAAAATTTATTTGAAATAATCTAAGTATGTAAGTAAATATTAGTAATGAATTCAATCTAAGATAAAAATATAAAAATATAATAATAATAATTATTATTATTATCATTATTGTTATTATTATTATTATTATTAAATATTGATTAGATATCGGTACAATGCAATACGAATTGAGAGTATGACATCCGTTTATGTTTTCAAAGTATGTAAGTAATATTATTAATGAATTTAATCTAAAAATTAAAATATAAAATAACGTAATAATAATTAATAACTAGAGATTAGGCACGGATTTAGAATGTTACTCTTTTGATATAAGTGTGTAAATAATATTATTAACGAATTGAATCTAAACATGAAAATAAAAATTTAATAATTATAATAATAATAAATAAATTAGACATGTACAAGTCTAGAGTTGAGAATACATCATTTAAATTTTATATAAAAATTTATAATTATCATAAATATTTTTTTATATTTATCTTTTAATAAAACCCGTGTAATACACAATTATTAAAATAGTTAAATAATATTTTGTGTGGATATGTTTGTATGTGTTTAGCTGTCTGCATTATACTATAATTTTGGAAAATTAACATATTAAAATAGGTTACAATCTCATCAAAGTCTAAAAAACAATCTCAATCATCCCGGCTCGTCATGGTCAATGGATCTCTGTTTATGAATCCATCATTTCATTTAAAATATTACAACTTCCAAGAGAAGAACAAATTAAGTGTATACACGAATCAAACAAATAAAAAATGAAAACAAAAACGTATGTATGGGACTGCTCAGAAAATAGCCTATTAAGCCAGCTGGTTCCAATCTTTTATATACATTAATTACTTTTGATTTACAATTTGTATCATGTTATGCTCTCTTCAATCCGTGGTGAAGAAAGTGGCGATTTAGGAGACTTGGCTCTGTATCTCTCCTTCTCGCGGAGTTTGTGTCTGTGGTGGTGCTGACCATTCTCCCTTTTCTGCCTCTCGTTATTACAATCTTTCTGCGAATCGCTATCTGTCGAAACCGCAAACACGAAAGTTCCGGTCTGAATGTCGTGATCGAGATCTTTCAAGGGCTCCAGGACTTGAATCACCTCACTCATCGTGGGCCTAAGCTTGGCCCGATGGCTCAAGCATTGATAAGCCAATGCTGCTGCCTTTTGAGCCCCTTGTTCGGAGTACTGGCCTTCGAGCCTTGGGTCCATTACACGGCTCAGCTTCCGAGGATTCTTCAGCATGGGCCTGGCCCACTCCACAAGACTCTGTTCTCTGTGGGGACGGCTTTTGTCTACTGATTTTCGCCCGCTTAGAAGCTCCAGCAGTACCACTCCGAAGCTGTATACATCACTTGCTGCTGTCAAATGGCCTGCCCAATGTAATGTATATTTGATCAACTAATTATTGTTACACTGAGATTTAGCCTAATTGTTTAATGGTATTTGTAATTTTGAATGATGACCGAGTTTATTTATTTTTTGTAATTAGGCTAAACTAGGGGTGTAAATGAGCCAAACAGTACCCGACTCAATAAAAGCTCGCTCGAGCTCGTTTAATAAACGAGCAAACACTAGATTCATTGTATTCGGCTCGATAGCTCGTGAGCGGGTTCGTTAGTTAGTTCTACAGTGAGTTCGTTATTAAACTCGTATAAATTAAACTAATAATTTGGTTTTAATTATAATTTTTATACTTGTTCATATGAAAAATATAGAAATATATATATAAACTTATTCGTTTACGTATCTTAGTAGGTTTATTATATACTTTAAAAAATATTTTATTTGACTTTTGTAATAAAGTAAAAAATAATCTAATTAATAATTAATATCTTTTGAGTTCGTTTAGGCTCGATTAAACTCGAAAAAAGCTCACGAGCCATCGATATGTTCGTTCAAAAAAGCTCGAGCTCGAGCTCAATAATAAACGAGCAAGCTCAAACTCTCTAAAGCTCGACTCGCCTCGGCTCATTTACGGCCCTAGGCTAAACCATAGTTTTTGTGTAATAATCAAATTGTTTGAGCAAATTACCAGTCATGATGTATTCGGGTGCGGCATAACCTTGTGTGCCCATAACGCGCGTGGAGACATGCGTATCGTCTCCTTCTGGCCCGTCTTTAGCAAGCCCAAAGTCGGAGAGCTTTGCATTGAAATCCTGAATACATAAAAAACATGAATGAAACATGTCTAAAAAGAATAGTGCATCTAATGTTATACAGAGCAATATGGGATAATTGAGACAAACTTACAGAGTCGAGCAAAATGTTTGAAGCTTTAAAATCGCGGTATATGACCGGCTTTCCAGCTTCATGGAGGAAAGCAAGTCCCTTTGCCGCTCCAAGAGCAATTTTCATTCTTGTTGACCATGGAAGTGAAATCGAAAATCCTGTGTTCATTAATTGAAAATTTAGAATATAACGATAAGTTGAGTATTAATTAAGGAGCAAAAAAAATAAAATATATATATATATATATATATATATATAAAGAAGGAATGAAAAAATCAACCTCGTGGACATGGTCAAAACTAATTTTTGCATATGATCTAGAAGAAATGGTTGCTTCTTTAGAATAGTAAAAGTATATAGACAATATTCTACGATATCACCATATTCATAATTACCAGATATTTGTTGTATAAAGTATGCTTATGATTTAATTAAATATTTTTATTTCCAATAATCCCATAATGCTGTGAGGAAATATGAGCCTGGTTCATACATGCATCATGGAACAGGTCAAAAAATCAGAACAATCATTTTCCGATGTAATGAATGGTTTACCAAACATATCTTAAAATGTCCAATTCAAATCAGGAACTCTAACTAACGATACCATATTACCATCAAACAATCGTAATCGCAGTGATCACGACTTTGTAAACGAGATTCTTTGGCAGTTGTCACCTACCAAGAAAGTAAGCGTGTTTTCATTATACCTGATAGTTACATCTAAACAAATACCAAGATAACCTTCTCTCACTTCGTTCCATTGACTTTTTCAACACACTCTTTTCTTAAATTAAATAAATTAATTTAACAACTTGGCAAATATGAATCCAAAAATCAAATGGTTCCGAATACCTGATTCAAGATTCGAAATACCGAATTCTGAATTCCAATTATATGAATGTTACTCTACAACTATATCCCCGATCGATACGAGTGATTCTTCCTAATCCTTTTTTATTTTCATGACCCAGTTCCAATATATGACGTCATCATTTTGATTGAGACATCTTAGTATATGCATGTATGTTCAAATCTTAAAAGGTTGGAACTTAAAATATCTAATAATTACGATTCTTCTTCTTGTGGCTCTTATGCTGGAACCAATGGATGATAATTATAATGTATATATTTGAAACTAATAATATTTATGAAAGTAATAAAACGAATAATTAGGAAAAAAAACTTACTTCGAAAGAGTTGATTTTCTAAGCTGCCTCTTGGCATGTATTCATACACCAGAAGCCTGTGTTCTTCTTCGCAACAGTATCCAATTAGCTTCACCAAATGTGCATGTCTTAATTGACCAAGAAAAATCACTTCTGTCTGTTAACAATTTAAAAAAAATAAATACTATTATTACAATGCAATTCGAATTTATGAATCTATTTAAAAGAAAAGAATATCCATACATACCAGCCATTCTCTGTGACCCTGCGAGCCATCTAAATCCAGGAGCTTGACCGCGACGGGCTGAGCCTTCAACCCGGGCCTCAGCCTGTCATCAATGAAGCCCTTGTGAACTGGGCCGAACCCGCCTTCACCGAGTAAATTGCTAGATGAGAAGCTTTGTGTTATTATTTTCAGCTCCTGAAGCGTGAAAACATGCAGATTGGAGCCCGCGAGAGAAATAGACAGATCCTCGGAAAGTGTCGAAGCACTTATGTCCGATAACGAAATCCGCTGGAATGAAGATTGTTTGGAGACGGGCTTTTTCTGATTCGGGTTCGAGCTCTCCGTCTTGAAACAGCCTGAGAATATATACTCTTGCCATTTCATCTTCTTCTTCACTGCCATACTTAGTTATATATTACATAAATTCAAGAAACTAAGGAGATGAGTCTTTTTGTTTTTATTTGTTGAGGGGAATGTGTGCAGTGGTTTTAGAGGGTTTAATATTCGAATGTCCCACTACTCTACGCATATATAGAGATAGAGGATTGCAACTCCTATAAGACTTTAAAAAAAAAAATGCTGATCATTCATTTCTTTTGGTCAAATTAATTGTTTTATATATAGATATATCATGCTATGAAAACATATCTTTTTGTATTCCTACCAAACCATATTGCGTATTCCATTTTACTATATAAGTTTTTGATATATTGCACTTTGCCTTTCAAATTATAATTTTTTTTTTTATTGTTTTGCCTATTAAACTTTCAAAGAACGTACTCTTTTATGTTGAACTAAATATTTACTTGCACTTTAGTTTTGACCCCCTAAATCAATCAAAATATGGCATGTGCTAACTCATAATAAATTATATTTAGCTCACATGGGGTTATGCCCATAATATTCAAAATTAAGAAATACAAAAGAGAGGTTTCAAAATTTTTATAGGCAAAGTAAAAAAACTAACAACTCTATCGTGATTAATACTAAAATATATCTCATATTTATTCAGCACGCGGATGTATCGTGAATTATAAACTCGGGTCAAGATCCTTTATACCCAATTAGAAGGGTCTTTGTAAATTAATGGAGTAAACTTAAAGAGACTATATATGTGTGTGTGTGTCGGTAATTATTTTTTTTCTGTATGACATCCTTTATTGACATTATTAACTTTGAAAATAAATTTCTTCTTTTGAAATCTTGTAAAAGAAGTACGTGTGTGTATGTATGTATGTATATAGCGTGTGGAAGCTAAAAATTAAATTGGGTTAAAAAATAATAATGATAAAATAAAATGTCTTGAAGTCGTACAAATTTGGTTGAATTGAAAATGCCCAACCTCCTTTGACTTTCTTGGGGAGGCTTACCAAAACGCTGTTTACCATCTTTCTGAAAGAGGTTTAAAAGCTATTTGGACTCGTTTATTTAATAATATAGTATATAATATATAATTCTTTTAATGGAAAAAAAATACACACCCAGATTCTATTTTAATGTGCAATTTGCCTGGGCCGTTTCTCGTGTTTTCCCTACGCGGGATCTTTGATCCTTCAACACAGTTATGCATCTACAGTCCATCCTTAGAAAATGACCCAAAAATAAATAAATAAATAAATAAATACTTATTTGTGCGAGTAGAGAACAAGAATTATGATAATAGAATACTGAAGAATCCTTTTTTTCTTCTTTGACGTGCCCTTATTGGGACAAATTATATTATGCAGCGGCGGGGACAATTCACGTGACCCTCGATTCCAACATTAATACTGATGTAATGAATATGAATAATTAATATGATTAATATATGTATATTATGTATAATTAATATGATAAAATTGAAATTATATTTTATGTTAGATGAATATGTACCGTAAATAAACAGTGAATTTCGATGAATTTTTTCGTAGGTAAAAAGAATAAACCTCGCCGGTAACACATTATCAATAGAATTTACGATGGATTCAATCCGCCAATACACATCTCATTGGTAATATTATTATCGATGAACTTATATTCATCGGTAAATTACTGATGGATTTACTGACAAAAGAATTTGTTGGTAATTACTGACGAAAAATTAAGTTTTTTTTTTTTTTTAATATTACCAACATATTCTTTTTCTTTTCATAATTTATTTAATATTAAAAAATCTAGAAATCCATTACTAGGAATTGGCCCAACCGGACCCACCATCTGGCACGCCCCGCCGCCAACACCAGCCAGCCACACTCACACATAAAGCTATTTTAATTCCCACAAATTGACAAAGGGGGAACCGAGCCCGAGCCTCTCAGTTGAAGAGGAGTCGGCCTTGCCGCGCTAAGTCTTGTAGATGTTAGTTTTTCTTAATTAGGTATACCGATTATAGTTATAAACTATATATATAATTATAAAATTTGAAGGTCAATAATTTTGAAAATAAGTCTCAGTTTGTGATGTTGTTTTTCAATGTTAGCCAACACTGGTTAACAATATCGACCAGAGTAAATCATAAATTATGCAGTTGAAATTAAATTAAGAACACAGCAATTTAAATTTAGTTCACGATTAATACAAAAATATGAAGTAATATACGAAAACTAGAATATCAAAAATTTGATACAAAATACTTGTCGCCTAAATTGAAAAGCTCTTCTCCGTTGGTCACGCAACTTCGAATAACTTGTTGATTTAGAACAATGGCTCCAAGTAGTTTTCTTCTTCTATCCTTGCCGTGCGTCTTGCTTTGTGCCGTACGTCTTCTGCTTCCAAAATCCGTGCGTCAAAAGTTCTTCTAAGCTTTAGGATTCTCTTGTCTTAAATAGACAATCATAGAATCCTAAACTTGGTAAACAAGTAAAACAAATCCTAAATAAAATATAGGAAACTAACTAAAGTCTTATACATAAACTAGGAAATAAATAAAGTCTTAAATCTAGTTTCCTAACTTATTTTGTACCCAAGAAAGACAAATTATAAAATAAGAATTATTGACAAAAACAAATTTCTCAACAATAAACAATAATATTATAATAATATAAGTGAGCGTGCGCGCGCGCGCGCGCGCACACACACACACACACACATATATATATATATATAAAGGATGGTTTATCTTTTGTTAATGTTTGGCATAAGTTTTAATTTTTTCCACCCATTTTACCTTATTGATGCGGCCAGAAAGATTGGCGCTTCAAGAATATGGGGTACTGACCTGAAATACGAAGTCAGAGACCTGATGGGTCTCCAAGAGCCTCCTGGCGACCTAATCGATCCTACAAAATAATACCTCAACCAAGGCGGTGGACGGCCCCAACGAAGGTCCTCCGATTCTTAAGTTAGAGAGTGCGAGAGATATTTCGAGAGCTCAAACGTAATAATCAACTTAGAATAAAAGTGAGGCCTGAATCCTCCTTATATAGATAATAGAAGTATTCCCCAAGTTAGAGTTACCTTCTCCCACTATAATTCCATAAATACTGATCGACGAATTCTCGACGCGCTAGTTTCAGAATCCGTCTCCGTAAGAGTACGGAGTCGGTTGTAGGGCGGCGAGTTCTTCTCGAGTCGTGTCTCTCGAGGATGGATGTTATCGGCTTGTCGGTTTCTTAATTGCTCTTATCGTCTGTAGCGACTAACTATTCTAAACTAGGAAAGCAGTAGTCATTGTTCAGTTTCGATTTTTATAACTAAGATTTAGATGGAAATACAAGATTTAAAATCATTGAAGATGAAAAGGATATTAAAGCTTATTTAGAAACGATTAATCTAAACTAGTAAACTAAAGAAGCTTATAATTTAAATTAAGGAAAAGGGGGGAAAATCAAGGTCTAGCTTATTTGAAAAAGTCAACATTAGTTTAATAAAAATTAAAGTTCTAAAAAGGAAGATTATATAAAACTTCTAAAAAATTAAAGATTGATCTAAACAACTTAACAACTTAAAAGCATAAGTTCAAAAGTTCAAAAGCTATAAGATGAAATAGAGGTTTGATGATCAAAACAACTAAATTACGATCAAACATCAACACACAATTAAATGAAATAACAAGGGAATAAAACTATATTAATGGAAAGAGTTTACCAAGAGTATGATCCAGCAAAAGCTTGAAGAGAAAAGCTTGAAAGCTTGACAATAGAAATCTAAAACCAAGCTTGAACAACTTAGCTAATAATGATCTAAAGCTTAACTAATCTATTACTAATTAACTAATTTATGGGAATTAAAATTGATCACAATGAAAGGAAAAATATCATCTGGTATTGAGGGAGCTTCCTTGGAGAAGAAAGTCCCCAGCTGCAAGTTGCTCAAATTGAAAAGACGTCTGATTACTTATTCCTTCAAAAATTCTGCTTTTCAGTCGATCGACTGAAAAAGTAGTCGATCGACTGGCAGTCGATCGATCATATCGGCAGTCGATCGACTTGCGATGTCAAAACGGCCTGAAGCCCTGGAATCCAGTCGATCTTGAGGGGTCCAGTCGATCGACCGCAGTCGATCGGCCAAGTAGGCAGTCGATCGACTGCGTCGTCCAAAATGCCAAAAGTCCCTGGAATCCAGTCGATTTTGGGGGTTCAGTCGATCGACTAAGTAGGCAGTCGATCGACTGAACATCCAGTCGGTCGACTGGATTCCAGCGCCTGGCTCGATTTCTCGTTCTTTTCACGTCCGCTGGTTAATAGAGCCTCGTCCGTTGCGCTTCCTTGCTTGTCCGTCCATTCCCGAGTCGAGTATCAATGATCCCAAACGAACGCGGGCCCCGCTTGGACGTCCTACGGCCAAACGAAAAATAAAATAGTGAAAAACTACGAAAACTAATAATAAAACGTACAAAAATATGAAAACCTAGAAATAACGAAAAACGGCCAACCCGACTCCTAAAACACCTAAAAGCAAGCGAAACACACGCAACGTGATACAAAAACGATAGCAAAAATATGTACATAAAGATGCAAATCAACCACCCCACACTTAGAACGGTTGCTTGTCCTCAAGCAAAACTAACGTAAATTTACAAAATTACCCCCGACCAACCCTAAACTAATGCACAAAATAATTCGAGACGTCGTACGCTACGTTGCTTGTTAACTTAGGCTAAAAGGACGTCAATGTACGTTGTTAAGGAAATTTAGATCGACTTCCGAACCCTAAAAGAACTTAAACAATCCACCAAGTCGGTCTCCCCGTCCCTACCCCGGCTAAGGTCTATCCACGCTCGAACCGTTAATCGGCTCCCTACTAGCCAAAATCATCTACGCCTCTCTTTAACAAATATATACTAAAAATCGGACAAAAAAGGAAAAATGTGCTACTTAAAAACTTCAAGGATTTATAACGTATCCTTGTTTATTCGTCTCTTTTTTTTATTTATTTTTTTTTTGAATAAAGATGAAAATACAAAGCTTTCAACGACTCCGATCATTCGTTGCTACTAGAAACTTACAAACTTATCGATCGAGCACGTGGAGCAATTGTCGACTCCAAATTACAAAACAAAAACCTATAGAGAGCGTTCGATGACTAGGGCTAGTCAAGGCACTAGTTCTAAACGAGCACAAGGATAGCACGAAGCTAAAACCGAACGGAGATCCCAACAAGATAAATCACCTAAGTCCACTATATTTGATCGAAAATCTAAACACCCTAACAAATCATCAAAACCGTGTCACTTCGCCAAGGGTCCAAGCAATAATAGCACACACGGTACTCAAATTAACACAAGCAAGCATACGACAAAATTAAAAATCTAGGACGAACTCTAACCACCCCACACTTAAAACCTAACAATGTCCGCATTGCGTATTTAAGCTAATAAAAGTAGTAAAAAGTTGGAGGGAAAAGAAAACGCCCCTATATTCGAGCTTGTGTCCACGCGGTTGTGCAAAAGTCGTCGCCGGGAGCCGAGGCAAGCAATAGGCTATCTACAAGGTAAGGTAAGGTGGGAATTTGCATGAAAAACAAACTATTTACAAAAACGAAAATATTTTTGAGTTTTTGAATTTTTGAATTTGTTTGGTTTTTATTATTTTTCAAATTTGTTTTATATTTTGAGAAGATATTCAAACGAAATAAATTAAATTATATACAAAAATGAAAGCAATTAAAAGGATTTATTTTTTACAAGAGACGAGACGAGAAACAAAAGAACATAATCAAACGATAAACAAAAGAACACACAAAAAAAATTAATAAAATAAAAATAAAAAACTGTTCTTGTCAAAAAGTACGAAAGTCCCCTGGAATCCAGTCGATTCCGCCGTTGCAGTCGATCGGGC
>BMAC01000664.1:577274-591559 GCA_014905375.1 Phtheirospermum japonicum
AACAACTAAATTACGATCAAACATCAACACACAATTAAATGAAATAACAAGGGAATAAAACTATATTAATGGAAAGAGTTTACCAAGAGTATGATCCATCAAAAGCTTGAAGAGAAAAGTTTGAAAGCTTGACAATGGAAATCTAGAATCAAGCTTGAACAACTTAGCTAATGATGATCTAAAGCTTAACTAATCTATTACTAATTAACTAATTTATGGGAATTAAAATTGATCACAATGAAAGGAAAAATATCATCTGGTATTGATCGAGCTTCCTTGGAGAAGAAAGTCCCCAGCTGCAAGTTGCTCAAATTGAAAAGACGTCTGATTACTTATTCCTTCAAAAATTATGCTTTTCAGTCGATCGACTGAAAAGGCAGTCGATCGATCATGTCGGCAGTCGATCGACTTGCGATGTCAAAACGGCCTGAAACCCTAGAATCCAGTCGATCTTGAGGGGTCTAGTCGATCGACCGCAGTCGATCGGCCAAGTAGGCAGTCAATCAACTGCGTCGTCCAAAATGCCAAAAGTCCCTGGAATCCAGTCGATTTTGGGGGTTCAGTCGATCGACCAAGTAGGCAGTCGATTGACTGCGTTGTCCAAAATGCCAAAAGTCCCTGGAATCCAGTCGATTTTGGGGGTTCAGTCGATCGACCAAGTAGGCAGTCGATCGACTGAACATCTAGTCGGTCGACTGAATTCCAGCGCCCGGCTCGATTTCTCGTTCTTTTCACGTCCGCTGGTTAATCAAGCCTCATCCGTTGCGCTTCCTTGCTTGTCCGTCCATTCCCGAGTCCAGTATCAACGATCCCAAACGAGCGTGGGCCCCGCTTGGACGTCTTACAGCCAAACGAAAAATGAAATAGTGAAAAACTACGAAAACTAATAATAAAACGTACAAAAATACGAAAACCTAGAAATAACGAGAAATGGCCAACTCGACTCCTAAAACACCTAAAAGCAAGCGAAACACACGCAACGTGATAGAAAAACGATAGCAAAAATATGTACAAAAAGATGCAAATCAAATACCGCAACCGACTTAGAATTAGGATTTCTCATATATGCTAAGTTCTCATAAATAATAGATCTCTCGCTAAATTACTTGAATAAGCCTGAGCCTGTGATTATTTTAATATAGTCTGCCGAGACCTCACAATACCATCCATATTAGCTCGTTCGGGCCCAAAAACCATAAAGCCCAACACCCAGCGCCGAGCTACAACTCAACGCCGAGCTGGTAAAACCATAACAGGTCGCTACCCTATATGAGAGCTCACCACTCCCATACTTCAGGTCGCTACTTATCAAAATAACTCGCTCAACTCTCCGAAAGAATGCTCCTTCCAGAAAATGAGGTCGCTTACCAGAAATACCTTAATATATCCAACATGAATATTTAGTGTCGTATCAGCTAGTTCCCCATATTCTGTCTGATTGAGGCATGGAATCGGGTGGAATATGTAAAAAGTAAAAAGAATGCGTCGACCAAAAATCATATACCATTCACTTGAGAACTTAACCAAAATACTTCACCCAACCACTATGTTAGCTTATCCAGACCTCATACCATAACTCACAATAACCCAGCTCTCGATATAGAGCTATAACATTATTCATCCAACAAGAGCTCTCCACACTTTATACAAGAAATTATAATCTTTAAGAATAATTCAGATCGCTCAGTTTCCAGAAAGAATGCACCTTCTAGAAGAAGAGGTCGCTCACAAGTCCCCGCAGAAATATATGCTTACCTACCTCAGATATCCATCGACCTGTAACCACAAAAACCATCTTCTGCCGACCTAAAGTCATACGCGTGCATAATAATCCAGCAAAATACAATCATGCATTTTCAAAAAGTCAAAACACGCCACTCCTATCCATCACATCTCTTTAAAGATCATTAAATGCCCTCTGAAAACAAGTTGGACACATGTCATAACCCTGCTTTCTCGTAATATATTTAATATGGTGGGCCCATAAATGAAAGGCCCAGAATAAAACCCTACCAACTTCCCGCTTCCGAAAAACTCCTTTCTGTCTTTTCAGCCTTTTCTTTTACGCCGCCCAAAAAATACCCCTTCTTCTCCATTTGCCTCACTTATCCAAAATCTTAAGCAAAACACCATTTTCCTCTGCAACAAAATCTTTTCCTCACAAAATTCCATACGGATTTCACAGTGCTTCAGCATTTCTCCCAAAGCATCAATCGTAACAATGAGTAAGTCCCCCTAATTTTTTCATAATAGTAATTATTTTAATTTCGCTCTACAATTGTTGCATCTGATGAGTGTATTTTTGTGTGTGTTTTTTCGATAATTGATTAATGATGAACCCGCATCCTCCATTCCCGATTCTCAAAACCCACAGCCTTCCCCTGATTCCGATTCCCTTGAAAACCCATTTATTACTAAAAGAAGACGAAGAAATCCTCCTTCACCGTAGGCTGGCCTACATGACGAACCAGAAGGTGACGTAAGTTGGCCCAAGCTTGAGGCCCAGACTAGGGCTTATACTGAGGCTAGAGCCTTGATTGAGAACATACCAAAAGACCCCTCTCCAGCCCAACCTGATATTGAAAACATCGTAGAGGGTATCCCCTTAATCGAACATAATATACCTCTGTCATCTCAATCAGAACATTTTCTGGAGAATCTGGTAACCACGGTACCTTCTTCAGCTGTTGCCGCCTACTTCCCCTACCCCAAGCCACTAGGGTAGTCAAACCAAACTACTGGGTGTTACCTGAGCAAGAAAGACTTGAAGAGTTTAAGAAAGCACTAAATCTTCCCTAGACCGCTTAAATGATCCTCCCAAACATCATCCAAACAGACCCAAAAAATCTTCCTGCTAACCACATCACCTTTTTTGACGAGATACTTATGCCGGGTTTTAGATTTCCACCTCACTGGTTTTATATCATTGCAGCCAACAAATTCAAAGTCCCCATCCTTCAGATGTCCCCAAATTCCATAAAATTTATGTCAGGGTATGTGATTTTATGTGAATATTATAATGTCCAACCTGATCCGGGTTTCTTTCATTTATGTTTTCAAATAAAATACCAAGAAAATTCATTTCACCTCTAGACCCGCTTTGGGAAACCCCGCTTCTTGTTGAATACATCATCAAAGGTGCCCGAATGGCGAAGAAAACTCTTTTTTATCCACACACCGAGTTCTGGCCTTTCGACATCGAGCTACAACCATACCCCAAAGCAGTATGATCCTCGTCTTGCGCCTCGCTGCGGGCCATCTCCATTACCTTCGCTTCAGACTCTTCATCTCTGCCATCTCCTCCTTAAGCTTTTTTAGCTCGACCCCATGCTCCTTGACCAGATCTCAAAAACGCTGCTCCTTCTCCTGTAGTGCTTTATTCTCCTTAATCAAATCAGACTTCATCATAGAACTAGTAGCTCGCGCACACAAAATAGCCTTCTTGGCAGCCGCCTAACAGCAAAAAGGTTTAGAATGTAAATAAGATAGAGAAGGGGAATAAAGGACCAAGGAAAGGGAACCAAACCGAGCTTCATCCTGGCACCATGATTCCAGTTGCTCACGATCAGACATCTTCTCCAGGACACGTCGGTTAGAAGTGGGGCACTGTCCTCGCATAAACTGGAGGGCTACATCTCCAGAACACTTCAAGACTTAAGTGTTAATGAAAAGATTGGAGTTGGGGTTAGAAGGCACCAGCGGGGGAAGAATGGGCACGCCTCGGGTAATCTTGGGACTTTTCGCCAAAGGAAAAGCGTTGTCCTCTCCTGAGTCAGAATGTATGGTCAGCTCAGTTTTGGGGCGAGGGAGTACGCTGGGAGACCTGGAGCCCTGTACCATCGAGGAGTAGGAGGGACCTACTTCTTGAGGCCTTTGATCTGGAGCAGCCTCTGCTCCTTGTTGGCGAGCCGCGATCATTTTCTGCATCATGTTTGCTAAAAAAAGGAAAGTAAAAAAGAAGATTAGAGATTTGCAAAAAGTAAAGACACGAGGGAGGAGCCAGGATAAAAAGGGACTTTTACCAATTTCACGAGTTAGAGGGCCCGTCTCTACTCATTCGTCAAAAAAGTCTAGAACAAAGGGCAAAAGAAGTTGGGAGAGATGAAGCGCGTTCTCATTAAGAGTAGAAGTTATTTTCTGCAGCTGGGGAGACTTGTCTCCCACGGACAGATGTGGATGATGGGGTAGTTTCTCGATGGGCTGGGGATCAAAACCCCAATCCCCATCACAGTACACGAACATGAATTTCTTCCTCCAAGCCTTGATGGAGGAAGGGAGCCCATGCAAGAATTGGAATCCAGGTCTGGCACTCAGATAAAAGCAACCAGGATGGGAGCTCTTGGCTTGGTAGAGCTGGTAAAAAGTATGAGCCGTAGGGTCCAGACCAGCATATCGCATGGCTAGGTTATACCCTACGATAATCCTGAAAGAGTTGGGGGTAAACTGGAAAATAGGAATTTTATACAAGCTGGCAATCTCCAACATTAAAGGGTTTACGGGGAGGCGCAAGCCCGCCTGAAACTGCTCGACATAAAAAGTTAAATGATTGGCCGGCGCATGGCACGCCAGAATGTCTGCCGGAGGGTTGAGTAAATCAAATTCATCGAGGATTTTGTATTTATAATGAAAGTCCTCTACGGTTTTATCACGAAGGATGGAGGTGATTTTAGGGTTGTCAAGGATAGGTGGTAGATATTCAAGGGACGACGATGAGGAAGGGGCGGCCGCCGCGGCCGCCGAATGGGAAAACGGTGAGGATGAAGGAGTTGACGCCGTCGGAGAAGAAGAATTGACGGGAAGAGCATCGGAGGAAGAAGATGACATTGACATTATTGAAAAAGTAATATGAGATTTAGAAAGTACTTGGTAAATGAAGGTGGTCGGAAAAACTGAAAGCTTGAGAATTCTGAATCACTAAGGAGAAAAGCAGAGCGTATAAGTGTTTTCGAAAGTGAGAATGTGAAAAGTGAAGAAGAAAGAGAAGATAGCGGGAATAAAAGAGAATAAGATAATTTCAAAAACAAAAATCGAGTAAAAAGTTGGATTTGATGGGATCTCCGCATTTAATGCTTGTCAGATGAATAGTGCCCTAGGTGATGAGCTGGAACGCCAACCGTTGCTAGGAAGGGAAAACGCCGCTGACCTATCACTAGTACAGTACTCGAGGAGACGTGCGGATATAGTAACTGTCTCTGGATATGGACCGTCACCAATAGCGCCAATGATTAGCCCTGGTCAAAAGGCAGATTTTTCGGGATCTGAACAGATACGAAAAATTGGAAGGACGTGTGTAACTTTAATTACTCCTCAAAAGAAACCCTAAACTTTTTACAGATCTATCCCAACTATCTTGGGAGGGAGGAGTTGATATGACCTAGATGAGTAGACCAGGATTGGGGTAGATCTGGTCAAGGGTCATTAGTGAAACGCCCGAGAGCCGGACCAGCTCTGTCCTTGTGAGGTCTAGAACTAACTTCCCCAGAATGGATAGAGTCTGACCTGATTTGCCCTCATGGGGTCCTAAGTTGACTTTCTCGAGAAGGTCAAGATAACAAATGGATATGAGTATATCCTGGCCTGATCTAAGGTCTTGGATGAGCTGGGTCAGGAAGAGCTTCCTGACCTGATCTGAATCCGCTGAGAAGGGTTATAGGAGGGAAAGCTTATTGAAGACCAGGTGCTCTGGTCTTCCCAGAAGAGAACAGGTGGGACCACCTGTCGTGACTATTTGCATAACGGCCCAAGATTCGCGGTCTTTGTTTTCGAGATCCCGAAAGGGTCCCCACCAAGGAAAATTATAAATACCTCAACCTCAAGACTGAGAGAGGTATGACATTCTTGTGCTTGTCTTTCATTGCCTACTGAGCCTCCAATATGCTTATCTGACTTAAGCATCGGAGAGGTTTCCACCGAAAAACCTCCGGTGGTCCTTTTCTGACGTATTTGTAGGTGCAGGCCAAGCGTGTATCAGGTGAAGGTTGGGTCTCAGGCGTGGCCAAATTCTCGGGTGAAACAGCTTTGATGTAAGGGGAAGCTGAAGAATTAGAGAATCTACGTTTGAGTTAATCGGAAAATATGAAAGGTCGGAGAAACCTGAAAAGAAAGAAAACATTTTGAGGAAGACTATTAAAATATTAGCACATAAAAATTGTGGAACAAATGGACTAGGCTATTGGACTTGAGCAAAAAGTTATTCTCATTGAACTCATAATATACCCAAAAGGATTTATCAAAAATGGTTTGAAATAAAGATGGATAGTATAATGGGTTTAGATATTTAAGTTATAATAATTTTAATAATATCAAAAGAAATGATATATATATATATATATATATATATATATATATATATATATATATATATATATCATCTATATACTAAACGAAAAGATTTTTATCCTACATATCTGAGTAGGAAAATTCGGGTTAAGACTTATTAAAATATAAGAATTCTAATATTTGCCTAATTTACCATATTTCCTTTTATTATATTTTTCCTAACTTAGTATTTTTCTTTTTTTATATTTACCAAATTTAATAATTTCCTTTTATTATATTTTTTCTACTTCAATATTTCTTCTTATTCTTCAAATATAAATATATAAAAATTCATATATAATTAGAAAAAAAAATTACTTATTTTAATTAAAATATAAATTACTTATATGATAAGAGTAGGTCTCCCGTGAGACCGATCTCATATTATGAGATCACTTTTTACCACATTCTATTATTTGATTCACCCTAATCAGAATCCATACCACTCATTTATTATTAATCTTCTCTCTCCTTCGTAGTTCAGATCTACAAGATTTGGGTGCTTTCCGGCAGGGTGTTGTGGAGACTCGAAAAGGAGGCGCGGCTGGAGACGGAGGTGTTTCCCCCAAAAATCTCGCTGTCAATTTGTTAAGGATTAAAATTGAATCTTTGTTGGAAAATGTCAAGGTATGTATGAGCATTTTGTCTGTGGAATGATGATTGATGCAGGTTTTATAATGTACATGTTCTTTTTACTGGAATTAATTTTTGTTTGTAACAGACTACAACTGCCTTTCTGGTGAAGGTTTCGTTTATGGCATCACTAGCTGCATCCAGTATTTTCAGATTGATTGTAGCATCTTTTATGACCCATATTTTGGCGTACTGAGTTTTCTATTCAAATCAAGTGTTTATTGCTCATTCTTTATGTCTTATTTAATCAATTGGCACTTTTTTCTTCATGGTTTCGGAACAGTGTTTCAGACAGTAACTAGTTTTCTTTAAACCCGTGCGATGCACGGGACATAAAGTTATAAAATAGAAATACAATGTTTTGATAGAAAGTTATATAAATTGAATCAACGCTATAAATGAGCGGTAAAACTATATATTAGTAATAAATATTTGTACACAACATTATTGATCATGTGTTGTTTTGTTTCTATTATTTTGGAGATTTATAAATCTTCTGTGTCGTCGTCACTGCACACTAATATCTTCAAATCCTTTTGATTGTTGACACGTGAAACAATAACATATAGTTGGTCATGACTGAACATGAGATTCTTGGGGTAAATGCGACATTGAAGAAGGCCTGGTCTTCGCTCTTGTTTATCGCTCAATAATTACATTTTTATTTGGTTTATGTGGACCTATAAGGTTTTATGCTACAACATAAGTTAAGGTCAGTAAAATAATATAAAAGTTAAGATACAAATATATGACGTATTGATATGTGTGGTATATATATGTATATACACACATACACATACACATATGTATAATCAATCAATTATACATAAAATAAAATGTGGAGGCTAAAAAAAATGTGTCTATAAACTTTACACATTCAATATAGTATATCGATTATTAAAAAACATGAAATATCCTTCTTTAGGTGTCACCTACTAAAAAAATTATTGCCATGAAAGAAAATATAGTAGAATCTTGGGCAATACTTAAAATAATTAGAAATGTGTCCCTTCAGAAAGACAAGAATAAAGGACCATTTAAGTTCAATGCAATTTAAATAATAAACAAATAATAATAATGTTAATGATAATAATAAATGTCAATATAATAATGATAATGATACTAATTAATAATCAAGATTTATTTTTTATAAAACTATATATAACAAATATATCCACACAATTTTGAAAGAAAAATAATAATTAAACCATCTCTCATTTAGTAACCAAAATTTAGATAGATTTCAAGTGGGATAGTTTTGACATTTATACTCATATTATTTCCTTTTCAAATTTGTATTCACAAAATGTTGAGTGGTTAAAATATCTTTTTATGCAACCAGAGAAGATTTTAAAAACCTTTTATACTTTTTTTTAAACAACAGAAGCCACATTCAACCTTTCTGAAACAAATGAAATGTAGAATTTCAATTTCCTACATATATTCAATAACCAAAAATAAGTCTGGTATATCAGTCTTGTGTAAAGTACTAAAATACCAATTTGCATCAATCGAAAATAAATAGCATTTACAATTGCAAGCCTTACAATCTCAGATACCAAAATCTACATACAACAAAAATTACATACAATCTCATATTTGCAGAAAGCTTCATGTCATGTCTAGCGAAAAATTATGTAGTCATTAGTTATTTGGTACAACTCAAATAACACTGATTTAAAGGTCAATGAAATAAAAATAAATGAAATAAATAGTTTAATAAAGAATAAAGGTGGTAAACTGAAATTAGATCAATTATTTATGATGGAATTATAGATGCTTTAAGACTAATGAGATAATACTAATTACTCAGAAATGTATATTTTTCTATCTCCTCTCACCTCATGAATTCTTTTCGTCTTTTCAGATACATAGCAAACCCTTCATCTTCCTATTTAAAGCACAAATTATTATTTGAGATACCTATATAAAAAGAAATAAAGATTTTTAAGTATCAGTGATTTTTTTTCGTCTTTTCAGATACATACCAAACCCTTCATCTTCCTATTTAAAGCACAAATAATTATTGTTTGAGATACCTATATAAAAAGAAATAAAAAATTTTAAGTATCAGTGAATTTTTTTCCTCATATCAAACCCTTCATCTTCCTATTTAAAGCACAAATTATTGTTTGAGATACCTATATAAAAAGAAATAATTTTTTTTAAGTATCAACATATCCATGGCTTATAGTAGTGCAAATCAAAATAATAACTCGAATTATTTTTATTCCAATAAGTATGAGAGTTCAAACCTGAATGAAACAAATCGTGTATCAGATCCCAAAAATCTCTCGAATCAGTTTAATATTATATGAAAACTCGTACATACCAGATATGGATCAAAAGAGTAGAATTAAAATAGTTGAAGAATCAACAATATTACGCTGATATTTAAATTAAAAAAAATAGTTGAAACAATTATGATTTTGTGATTCTAGTAGTGCAAATCAAAATAATAACTCTTTTTTTTTTAAATTCCAATAAATATGAGAGTTCAAACCTGAGAGATGAAATTGATGATTTGATTCTATAAAAAAGAAAATAACCATATTTTAGATTTAAACACACTTATTAAGAATATTCTAAAAAAAAAACTATATTTTAGATTTAAACACACTTATTAAGAATATTTTACGAATGAACCATATTTTTCTAACTATATGAATATGTGCAGTTCATAAGTCTTTGTTGAATACATATCAAATTAAAAAAAAAGTACGAATCTTTGTTGAATACACTTCAAATTAAAAAAAAATACAAACAATAAAAAAAAACTCAATTAATACCAACCATGTACCATATTAGCAGTTCATAAGTTTTATTGAATACATTGCAAATTAAAAAAGTACTTAATTAATACCAACTATCTATCAGAAATGGGATATCAAATTCTTTCTACTATTAACTGATTTATAAATAATCAAATCTTCAGTATTACTGGATAATGTCATCCGAAATTTGGTGCCCCTCTATTAATCAACAGAAATCACAGGCACGCAATTTTAACCCGTGTTGAAAAGTCAACAATTGTGATTGTAGTATTAAATTTTTTTTAAACGGAGCTGTTGAAAAGTAAACAATTAATCCACAAAAATCACATGCATGCAACGGTGTTAAACAGTCAACAATTGTGGCTGTGGTATTTACACTAGTACAAAAATAGGATTTAAGAACGCCTTAGGAGGCGGCGTTCTTGAATGTCAGGTGGTGGCATTTTTGTAATAAAAGTGTCACATACCAGAACATCTTTTTTAAATACGTTCTGATATACTGGATATCCAGAACGTCGTTAAAAAGACGTTCTTGTATATTAGATATCCAGAACGTCGTTAAAAAAGATGTTCTGGTATTTTAAATATCAAAAGCGTCTTTAAAAACGACGTTCTCATATTTCAAATATCGAAAACGTCTTTAAAAAAGATGTTCTGGAATGTTGTACTATTAAGAACGCCTCTCTCAAAGACATTTTGGATTAAAATTTATTTTTAATTAATTAATATTCATTTCATGCCTTTCATCTCCCCGAAAACCCTCCCACCTTTCATCTCCCCGCTCGCCTGCTCCCCGTTTTTCCCAATTTCTTCAAAAAATTTCAAAACTTCATCGTCTCCGGTGCCGGTTAACCGGATTAATGGAGCCTTACCCTCCGATGGTCTCAACCTTCCTACCCTCACATCCAAATATGTCAAACACAACCCCAATTCGAACAAGCAAAACCCCCCCTGCGATTTTGAGCGCCGATCCCCTTTTGGGGAAAAATGGCGATTCCTCGTTCGGCGGCTCTCCGGTTGAATTCCACCATCACAGACCTTCGACACTTGCTGTAGGTACTACCACAGCCATCAATTTCATCAATCGCGTCCCAATTGATTCCAATTCAAATCGCGAGGTCCGATCCCCTTTTGGGAAAACAGGCGAAATTCCGGCTGGCGCCTTTCTCGTTCATTTCGGGTTGTACAATCCTTCCCTACACCCAGTCGAAGATATCCCAATTGTCAATTTCAAAGAACGTGGCTCAATTGACGAGGTGGTGTCGGCAGTCTCCCCCCGGCTCGTCAGCCCCGCAGTCTCCTCCCCCCCCCCCCCCGATCAAATCGTCTGTCGAAGTGGTGTCGGCAAGCAATCCGAGTAATAATCACACTCTTGGCTCTGTTAACAGGTCCCTTGATATCCTGGAGGCCGTCTTTTCAGTCTCGGATCACGTGCAAGCTTCATATTTCAAACACGCCGTGGTTAAGGACGATCGGCTCTGATTCTAGAGTTAAGTCGTTTTTCAAGTCGACGAGGTGTGATTTTGCGGGGGAGAGTTTGAGCGAGTACGAAGTCTATTTGATGATATACGTGGTGGCAGCTGGTCAGGAGCACGTGCTGGGTTAATTCAGGAGAGGTTTGGAGAATGGAGAGCTTGAAATGGGGAGGAGTTCTATTAAAGACGCACTTTATGAGTTGGCGGAGATGATTGAGAAATGGGATGCAAACGGAGGGGATAGAAATGAAGGCTTGAGAGACGAAGAGAGAGAGGCATTGAGGTCGCTATTGAAGATTCTTGGAGAAGTTGAGGAATTCTATGATTGTATTGGTGGAATAATCGGGTTATTGTTGATGATACTTTCCTTTGTTGCTTTGTTGTTTTTTATATGTTGTCTGTATATTTATTTGATTTTGTAGGGTTATTTGAAGAAGATAATATAGTAAAGATTGTGTTAAATTCATTGATTGTGTAAAATAAGCTTCGATACAAAAGTTTATATCACGGAGTCGCTGTTGTTATAGTTTTTGTGGTGTTGAAATAAATTCAACGAGTTCATGACTTGGTATTATCGGACTTCAATCCATTTTCAAGTTTCAATGTGTTTCAAGCTCAAGAGATGAAAGAAAACCGAAAATAATGCAATTAAAAATATCAAACTAAACTAGAAATTGAAATGACAAGTTGGTCGTATGCCCAAATTGAAAATGCAAGCAATTAATAAAAACAAGCAAAAACAAGCATTGTTTCATCAAGTACTACCATGCATGCATAAAGTACAACCATGCATGAAAGCTCAAATAATGCGAATTGGTCAAAAATGAAAGCATCAAAGTAAAGAGCAATGAAAGTTGACGTAAAAGTTCAAATCTTTCGGAAAAATAACGAGAAACGAAGAGTAGATCTAGAATTCAATTTAAAACCATGCATGAGAATTTAATTCAAAATAAAGTATAAGTAAAACTCAAAGTCATGATGATCAAGGACCCGATCTATAGCCTAGGTGTGTCACTCAACTAGAATCCATAGTCAATTCACAAGTTTCATCATGAAATCAAGTAGCTAAGATAAAAAGCATAAATGAAGAACAAGCATGAAAATGAAGAACAAAGCTTGAAATTAAAAGGAAAGCTTACTAAAATTAAATGGAGAATCTCAAGGCTTGAATTACAATTAAAGTGCTAATCCAAAGGAGTATTTGGATTCATCTTGAGCTTACAAACCCAAGGCAAAAAGCTTCAAAATTAAACTAAGAACAAGAGAGAGAAAATATTCCAAAACCCATGCAAATTTGGGAAATTTGAGTGATAACCTCAAAGAAAGAGAGTTTTAGTCTATTTATACTAGGTTACATTTGGTGTTAAATAGGCCAATTTGACCTTAAAGCCTTTAAAATCCCGGGTTTGACCCAATTTTGACCGTGTTGACCGGGATTTGACCGCATTCTTGCATGCGGCGAGTACTGTGGCAAGCATCCTGACAAGTGCCAGCGGGTGCTTGGCAAGGAGCTGGCGAGTTCTGTGGCAAGCGTCCTGGCAAGTGGCTTGGGCGAGGAGCTGGCAAGTTCTGTGGCAAGCGCCGGACATTTGGCTTGGGCGAGGAGCTGGCGAGTTGTGGTGCAAGTTGGCAAGTATTCCAGAAAGTTTGGGTGTTTTTAAGCCTCTCTTGGCTTCAAGTTTGGCTTGGAGTTTGGCTTTGCCTTAGCTAGTATTTTTTGCCTTCAATGCTTTTACCTATAAAAATAGGAATTTTAAACATAAAAATCCAAAATTACACAAAACCTCCAATTAATTGAAATCATTTAACCCAATTAAACGTAAAATTAACAAGAAACACGAAAAATAATAAAACAAGAAAAACGACCTAAAAACCTAACGAAAAACAACTCAAAACTACTAAAACCAATATAAAAAACTCTCTAAAAACAAAAGGAAAAACACAACAATTACATGCAAAACAACTACCCCACACTTATCGATTTGTTCGTCCTCGAACAACGAAAAGAATCGAGAGTGTACATGCAATGAACATTATGTAAGAAGAAAAATCCTTGTACTTATCCTTATTTATATGATGAAAGTATCAACATAAACTCGCTATCGTCAAGCATTGCTCGTATTACTCTTTCTCAAATGCAAGCCAAATCGACGACTTCCTCGCAAATGGAATTTTGAGGGTGTTCGCTCAATTCGCTCAAGTGTATATAGGACTTGTTTACGCTCAAGTCGGTCAATACATGCACCTTGTCAAGATTTCACAAATCGGACGCTCAAAATTGCTCGTAGTACATGACTAAACAAGAATCGAAAGAGGTCTTTATTATGGGTTGTAATGTTGGCTCTTTGGTAAGGTATGGAATATATGGATATAGTGGCTAACACACGATCAAACGTGATCAATAACACTCAAGAATCCTAATTTCTAAAACCCGAAACTTATAATCGCTTCACCTTTCCCAATTCACCAAACTTTCATTCGAAACCCTTTTCATCCATTCTCACGCTTTCCCGACTTTATTCTTCACAACACTTAGAAGCTTTTTGAATTTGCTTCTTTTCACTAAACTTAACCCTTTTTGAATTAGGCTTTATACTTGAACGCTCGCTTTATCACTCTTCGTGATTTGTGTTGGAGTATTATTCTCTTTTTGTTTTCATTTCTTTTGTGTATAAGCAACTCAAAACCCAAAACTCACAATAAGTTTCCCACACATCTCTCGTCAACTAACAACGCACTCTCTCATCTCACCAACACGAAGATACAAGAGCTAAAACCGAGCTCGGCTAACAAGAAACGGGATAAAGGCTCAAGGTGGCCCATTTGAGATTTTAAAAGTATGAATATGGCCGGCATAAGGGTGATATATGTGCCTCGAGCTCATTTCCAAATTCAATCATGTACGAGCAAAATCAAACCTCCTCAATACAATTTCCATAAAGATGCAAGTAAGCCGATAAATCACACAAGGCTACTCACTAGTTTGCACCGAATTTGGGAACAAAATCAAAAGAGCTTTTAGAACTTTACAATCTTTTCACGAGAAAATGTTGATTATATATATATATATAGGCGGTTTTTGGAC
>BMAC01000664.1:594148-612434 GCA_014905375.1 Phtheirospermum japonicum
TCGGCGGTGGAGTAAAAGAAGGCGTAGCACAAGCGGGTCCCACCGGATATCCATGGTCTCCATACATATCAACGGAATCGAACGAGGACATGAAAGGGCAAATACTCTTGAATATGAGCACTCGTTCCACACCATCCACATCCCAAAAAAGGTTGGTTAAGATCCCTCATAGTACGGATGGGGGGACTCATCTCATAGGAGCTCGGACCGCCAAATGACTCATAATCCTCATAGTAAGGATTTGAAGCACCATACCCTCCGGAAGAACCATTCATACCCACGACACTACCAAACCCAACATGGTTTGCACCATGCCCTCCCATGTTGGGTTTCCCATAACCATAACCACCATTGGCAACGTGGTTTGCACCATGCCCTCCCACGTTGCCATACCCATTATACAACATCTCATTCCCAACATGGTTTGCACCATGCCCTCCCATGTTGGGAATGTATCCACCATAGTTATAAGCACCTTTGCATACTTAAAGAAAAAGCGTCAAATACCAAAGAAAGCTAAAAACACAATGAAACGACAATTAAATTGAAATCCTTAACCAAGCCGAGTCGCAACGGCGCCATTTTGTTGTTATAGTTTTTGTGGTGTTGAAATAAATTCAACGAGTTCATGACTTGGTATTATCGGACTTCAATCCATTTGCAAGTTTCAACGTGTTTCAAGCTCAAGAGATGAAAGAAAGCCGAAAATAATGCAATTAAAAATATCAAACTAAACTAGAAATTGAAATGACAAGTTGGTCAGATGCCTCGGTTGTATGCCCAAATTGAAAATGCAAGCAATTAATAAAAATAAGCAAAAACAAGCATTGTTTCATCAAGTACTACATTGTTATCGAATAATTACATGCAATTACATGCAAAACAGTCGCCTAAAGGTTTCACGTCACTATAGTCACGCATAATTATTATCGAAAATAGTAAATAGGCTAATATGCTTGAAGCAGTACATATTTATTTTTGATATCTAAGTCTGTTGAATTCTTTGCATTTCTATGACTGAGATCGATGGAACAGATGTCTAAAAATGGTTATAGTTTTGGTGGATTGAAATTATGGAAACCTAACCAAATAATGGGATATATGTTAGGACGAAGTTTCTTGGTGCTTTTTAAATGTTGATGCAATTAATTTGGCATGGAGCAAGTGAGTGATGATAGGAATTAACTACATTGTAATTCGGATATAGTGATGTTCTATGCTACTTATCTAACTTTAGGCAACTCAAGAAAGAATTTTTAGTAAGGTATTAGCTTCTTATGCTCATTAGCACAAATTCAAACCCTGAAATCAATTTATTGAAGTGAAACCATACTTCTTGTTGTGTCCAGTATTCCTCACTATCACTGGGCTTTCGTGTTGTTGCTTATGACTTACATTGTGTACATGCTTGTTTAAACACAATGGTTGTTTTCAGAATTTGTTTTCAGTTCAATAGAAAATCATTTTTCATCATACCTCGACTTTGGTACATCAATAATTGTTAAAAAATAATGAAGTTTAACGCATCATAGAGGAGACCTTTTGCTTACCGTCTTCAATGTTGTTACTAATTCATAGCTGGATGGATAAAATACTCATTTTGAGAATAGAAATAAGACCTCATCTCAAGATTTTACTTGATTCGCTGCCATTTTAATGACAATTGCATTGTAATGCTCAAGCTAACAGAAGGAGAAAGTTTTACATAATTGTAGATTATCGACTTTTGTGACCTCGTCATTGAACTTTTGATCATTGGCATATATAATAAACTCATATGAAATCAACTTATTAGTTGATTGTCTTAAGCATGTTCCTATTGCAGTTATCAGATGAAAGTGTTGGAGCTGCTTGCTCAATCAACTGACGAAGAGCAAAACATTAATATGAAATGGAGGAAAGATGCAAAGAGGTGTGCTCGACTTTCTATCAGCAAATGAATATTATGAAAATGTTTGTTGTATTTCTTATTAACATGGTAAATGAATTTGTTTTGGGCTAAAAAGATGCTTTGTGGTTCATATTTTAGGTGAGGGTGAAGCCAGGGAGTGCAGAAGTGGAGATTGATTTGGTTGTTGACGTCGACTTCAAGAATTACGACTCTTGTGATGATGGAGGGCAGATGAAAAAGTAGGGTTTTAAACAGGATGTTTTCAGTTACTTAAAGGTCGGTTCACCTCAGATTGATAAGTCCATTGGGTGCATAAAGAGTGTTATCTATCAAACCCCAATCACTACAAGAATTGAGGTTAAGAGGGAGGACTTAGGGCGGTGAGGTGGACAATTCCTTACTCTAGCTTCAGAGGAGCGAAGCAATAACCCGTTGATCTAGTCGCCACCGGAGCGATCTTTCTTCTTCCTTTTTTTCGGAAGAAAAGGCGGATCCGAACAAAATCGATGAAACGACTTCACTCCAGTCATTAGCCCTGCCTTCGGCATCCCCCTCCTTGCGGTTAAGGTAACGACTTCGGGAGACCCCGTTAGTAGTGGCGAGCGAGAGCGGATTGGGGGTTTGAAGAAAAACAAACACGTCTTGTCAGAGCCTCAGCAAAGTGTTCACTTCTTTTTCGCCAGTTTTTAATTTCTTGGATCTTCGAAAAGACGACTTTCAAAGCAGCACGCATCGGTCCGTAGAACCTATAAAAAGGATCAGACTGGAGATCAACTGGTATGTCTTTCCTCACTGGTCTACAAACGTAGTTCTATTCTTTTCGCTTAAGCTCCGACCGGCTACTTGTACTGATAAGGCTGGGACTATATAAGCTCTTTTCATTACTTTTGGTCTATTGGGAGGACATGTCGTCCCAAAGTTGTCATCCCTATAGCCAATAGGCTATAGTTATATAGGAACGACAATTGTCGTTCCTAAAACCCATAAACTAATAGGCACGACTTGTCGTGCCAATATTTGTCCTCCCTGTTGCGTTCCAAATATTGGAACGACATGTCCTCCCAATTCTCACGTTGCTAATGGAACTAATAGGCACGACTTGTCGTGCCAATATCTTTCATTCCTATTGTGATACATATTGGAACCGATGTAAAAACATGAAAATTCTAATGTAAGCATCGGTAAATTCACATCAGTTATTTAAACCAAAGGAAGAAAACTCTTGATTAGCAAAGTCAAACGAAAGAGAAATTCAACAAACAAAACAAAAATACTCTCAAAATAATAAAATAATAATAACAAAGAAAAAAAGGAAAAAAAAAACTCTACATACGCACCGAGGCTGACGGCTTGAGGGAGGGCTTGTCTGAAGTTAAAGGATTTGATGGAATCGATCTGCTCTCCGACTCGTCCCATCGTCTCTTCACTCACTCTCTTCTTCTTGTCTCTGCAAAAATCTTCAATTTCGACTCGAAACACAAAAATATCTCTCCAAGATATGGAATGGTGGTTTAGGATTGTGAAAGTGGCGAATTGGAAGTGAGAGCGTCAGCGAGAGGCTGAAAGCGGCGAAAGAAGGTGATGATTCTGATGAATTAAGGCTGAGAGCTGATGAAATTGTGAGTGGAGGCTGAGAACGGCGGAGCGGATGAAGGTGATGAATAATTCTAATGAATTAGGGCTGCGGGTGGAAGTGATGGATTAGAGTTTGTTTTGCCGCTAAAAATTCACCCTCGCTCAATTTTTCACATTGCCGCCGTATGTGTTTTCGTATTTTTCACATTGCCGCGGCCTGTTTTTCGTTTTTTTCCCTATAGTCCCTTTGTTTTATTTATTTATGCATATAATCCCTTTATATATATATATATATATATATAATATATATATATATACTAGGAAACAACGGCCGTGCAACACACGGCCAGGGCCCACCGAAAAATGTGTTATTTATTAAATGAATAGAAATCTTAATTAAAAAAGGAAAAAAAAATCTCAGAATTAACAATTTTGTCCTGAGCACGAAATATATGCATAATTAAAAAGATTACTTTCCTGTTCTATTCATTCCTAACCTAACTGCCACATCCACATCAATGACCATACAACATTATACAAAGCATTAAATGAGACTTGTAGAGCAACAATTAAAAAACTGCAAGAATATATAGACCTACGCCTTAATCATATCGGTTGCCCATTTATTTCAATTTTTCGCTTCCCATGTCCCAGCCTACGAAAGGATTCTCCTATTTTGGTGATTGCACTAACACGATTCTATATTTACATTCAAAGAGATACAAGAATACATCTTACCTCTTGAGATAACCTACAATGTAGTCCTTAGTAAGTATAATCAAAAAATCAACATGCACCAATTACGCATAATTAGCCTCATAAGTCCAGATCAAGAAAAGCTGAAGCTTTGTTTGGATAACATTTTTACCCTTTCCGATAAATTTCTCTATCTAATACACACATTTTACAAAATCTTTCCCCAATCAGTAACCAGACAAAACCAACAAAAAGCAATCATTTGAAAAAAGACAACAAAACCAAAAAACAAAACCAACAAAAACAAAAAAAAAAAATCTCGTGTAAATGAATAGATGACAAGTGAGTTGAATTCTTATAGAAGTAGAAAAAATACGAGAAATATGAAGCCCATAGTCGCTAAGATGACTTGTCCGAACTCGTCCCACACTCTGGAAAGACCTTCGTCTTCACCTTCCAGAAGATAATCCTTTTTTTTAATGTTGTGACTATCACTGAGCAAAAATTGAGGTGAACTATACACACAGAAAAATCACATAAAAAGGGGATAAAATAATAGGGTTAGTTACAAATACTATCCCTACGRTTGGTGATTTTTATTTTTAATTAGTAATGTTTAAATAAATTATAATACCTGATGGCACCTGTTTCTTTTTTACGATTTTCAACATCAAGAGGGATACTTAAAATATACTTTAAAATTGTATTTGTAATTTCAAAAGATAATCAAAGTTTTTTTTTAATCATGCTACCCTATTAGGGGGCCAAAGATATGAAACAACAACATTGTCATAAATTTCAGTACACTATATAGCTACCCCAAAAAAATCTCTTCTTTTTACCTTCGGTAAGTTTTTCCAAAGCACCGACTCATTTTTCTCTTTTTCCAACTAATTGAATTCATGAATTTGCCATTAGGAGAAGATAATTGGAGACTAAACCTATCACGTTTAATCCTTTCTAGATAAAATTGTTTCTTTTTCATGCTAGGAAAGTATATGAAAGGATAAATAATCTCTGACACATTTTTATAGTAACAACATTTTAGGGATAAACAATTTCAAAGAACATTAATTTTATTAATTTTCTAAACTATTATAATACAAAAAAATATATACATGTATACAAGCATCCTGTCACAAGAACCAAAACAATTATATAATAATAACAAATTAACAAATAATAATATTAAGCAATAAGTACCTTCATCCCAATCATATGGACCTAGTCGACAGCAGTTCCAGTAGCCTTACCAAGTAACTCTGCCAGGGTCTCCTCAGATACCGCGAGAAGACTAAAACATCCAAAAAAGAAATTTAAAACAGATTAAAACAAAATGCTTTAGTTTAATTTGAATAGGTAAAAATTACCGGCTGGGCTATTAGCATCCTTCTGAGGGTGCTGAGGTGTTAGATTTTGGTGGTGTTGCTGACTACTCATGACCACTGAGTCATAACTGGTGTCAGTTTGTGGTTGTGCTTACCTATATTTTGTTACACGTCGAATTTTTATCAAAAAAATAATGGAGATGGTAAAATGTTGTTGTAAAAGGCGCGTTTTTATGGAATTACGGTGTGGATTTGCTGACGCATGTATCCATTTTCGTAGTCGAGATGCGAGACCTTCTTTTGGAGGATTTTTCTTTCCTTCCATGGGCAGCTTATTCATGGCAGACAGCTTTCGATTAACTGCCTGGAGAAGGGACGCTTCTTTTCTCTGTTTTCCGCGACATCTACAAAATTATATTTAAGTCAAATTTTGGAGGGAGTTTTTTTTAAAATAATAAATAAATAATTGAGTGAAACAATTTATAACCAATATATCTTAAACAATCCCACTGGTATATGCGCATCACAGAGATATTAAAACTTTTGGTAACAAAACAAGAACAAATATTAAGTGGATACTAAAAATTCTCATAACTCCAACATATCAGATTAGTTAACAAGTAAAGCAYAGAGAAAACCCTCTAGTTAGTTGAGTTATTAAAAAGTTACAGAGACGGGATAAAAATAATTGAAAGCAGAAGAAACATATTAGATAAAAAAAATTAAATGTGTTAGCCCAGAAAGTTGGATTTTTTTTTGAAAGACTATTCTGAAAAACTAAAAACAGAGATTTTATAAATAAAATAAATAAGTATTCATAAAAAACATGTGACGTCATCAGAATTTTATTTTATTTTTCGCCAGCCAAGAGAAAAAAGGAATACACAATTCTCTAATTGAGCCATTTTCCAACTCAAATATCTCAATAAATTAGTTCATTCGTTTTTTCTTGCCTAGATGGCCATATATAAAAAACAATAAATGGGCAGATTTAGGAAAAAGCTGGGAATACAAAACAAAACAAAAATCAAATTGCTCACAATTCCAAACTCCTATTACTATCCCAAATAAATACACAAGGTTGAGACCTTAAGAGCTAATATTATATGTAAAAATTAACAGATTTCTCGATCAAACCGGCTACACTCAAGCCCAGAAAAAGGAAAGCACAAATGGTAGCTAATTAATGATTAATAACCAACAAAATCAAAGAAACACATACATCTGAAACAGGGACTAACCCACATTCACCAGATTCTTACCTAATACACTCAACCCAAAATCCCAACAGGAAAAAGAACTTAAACTACATTAGTTTAAAAAAAAATCATCTTTAAAACCAAGAATGAAGAAACACAAATCCCAAAAAACCCATTTGTCCCATAAATGGTAACAAGCCTTCAGAGAATGAGAGACAATCTTGAAATGATGTAGTAATTGGCACCATTAATTTGGGATTCATCATGCTAAAAATCGAACCAGTAAATTGGCACCACGAGATCCGAAATCCGTAAAGAAATATAACGAGAAAAAAATGAGATTAGAAGGGTGCAATTGCTCACCATCTCGATGGAATCGATTTAAGGAAATTTGGAATTTTTGTGCAATCGAAAGAATAATAAAACCCTAGAAAGATATCACATTGAACGACTCACCTAACAAATCTTCTGTCTGTTCAACTTAATTCACTTGCCATGTCTCCTCTTCCCAACAGCTCTGTAACTGCAACGAGTGAGTAGAAAACCCGCAATTTCTCGCCACTGCAGCTATTTCTAGAATTTCCAGTATTAGTTTCTCAAACACCGACAAATGAACTGAATCATGGGGCGTTAGGGCTGGAAATTGGGGCTAATTCATGCATTGATGAATCCAGAATTGGTATTCGTTGGCTAAAGTTCGCTGGACACTGGAGAAATTATTCCTTTCTCCTTTTTCCTTTTCTGAGAGAGAGAAAACACAGCGTAGAGGGTAACCATTGTTTGAGCAATCTCGAGTAATGTTAGGAGGTTATTTTGGTAATTACACAAAACCAAGTGTCAATCACCAGAGTAAATGACATACCCAACTCCACAGATGGAACGCCTTCCCATTTCACATCTCGCATGCCTTCAATTCCTCAAAAAAATACCAAGGTAAACCAGTCTTCTCATTCTCTTTTGCTGAAAATTACCATAACTTATATCGCAAAGATTGACATACCTGAAAAATAAATAATAAATCATATAACTGGTGTTATATATATAGTTAGATAAAACATAATTGTGTCATCATAATAACACCAAGATATACAAACAGCATGAATTTTAGTAAAAAAACAGTACCATTTCTGGTAATTTTAAAAAAAATGGAGAAGAAGAGCTAGGCTTCGTAGACTATAATTGATTAGAAATCATTATCGTAAATTCTAAGAGAACGGGACATATTTAACGAATCCTGATTGAAGATATGATTGAAAGTCTTGTTTTGTTTTCTGATGAGATGGAGAGAGGCGGCGGCTCATTTAGGGTTTTTTTTGTTGTAAGTAGTACAAAAGATGGTTCGTAAAAAGAGTAAATAAAATTAAAAAATGGGGACACTGACTCTTGAAAAATACCAGGGTTTAGATTGTAAAGGGGAAAAACATTAAAAAAAAAAAACAGAAATAATCTTATTAATTTGCTCCCTAACTGTTCACCAGAATCACCACATGTTCAAATAAAATTTCCTCCTCGTTCTCTTGGGTTGAAAGTTCTTCATATACGTCATATCTGAGATTTCTGAGCCTGAAAATAAAATATATGTCATCACCTACAGTATAATAATACTATCTAAGAGTTCCAAATATATCCATAACATGAAATATAAAAATGAAAAGACAGGTGTATTACCCGATTTGAGTTTAAATTTTAACTCAACACTCTTATCCTACATCTGCCAACTTATTAAATTTATCCTTAGGATTATACACAACCTAAAAAACATAATAAAAAAAACACCATAAATTTTAAATCTTTTTACAGTTTGACATTATTAATTCAATACAATAACCCATAACATATAATTAAAAAATGAATGGTTTTATTAAACCTATACCTGTCTAGAAACTCCGATAATAAAACGATAAAAGAACAATTATTTGAGAGCACGTTATATTATACATCACTATAAACTTTTACCTGTAATGTTGAGCCTTTGCTTTCACATAAAGGCAACCTATTTTTTGCGAACCAACTGTAGAAAAAGATGATGTTTAGGTCCAATGCCTTTAAGTGGATAAATAATATGTATAAAAAAAATATTTCATTGTCCTTATTTGCAAACTCTTATAAAGTTCTTAACGACTTCAAGAGGGGAAAATTGTGGCAGAAAAAATTGAGTATTTTTTCAACCAAAGCCAAAAGGCGATACTTTTTTTTTCTTTTTTTTGAGTTTGCATACTCGAAGGCTAAAATCTTAAATCAAACCATTCACTTATCCAAAAGAAAAACTAAACAGAAATTGCAAAATTACATCCTGCGATCTGATAGTGATTATGTGTGAGAAAGAAAGGGATACGAACCTGGAGTCCTGAAGCTTAGGAACGGACTT
This sequence comes from Phtheirospermum japonicum, assembly GCA_014905375.1. Classification (NCBI taxonomy): domain Eukaryota; kingdom Viridiplantae; phylum Streptophyta; class Magnoliopsida; order Lamiales; family Orobanchaceae; genus Phtheirospermum; species Phtheirospermum japonicum. Next base: position 603,206 of record BMAC01000664.1, read on the forward strand.
CTTCTCCACGGCGAGCGAGATGGTGTCAGAGCCGCGAATGCCGACGACAGCATTTTCTTATGCGGACGGTGCTTAAAGAGCATAATCTACCTGGAAAATACGGATGTCCGTCGAGAAACCCCAAAAAACAATCTTCATTCCAAACTCCAATTTAAATAAAACAAAATATAATATCCATAAATCTTTACTGATCAATATTCTATAAAGAATCCCAAAACATCTGATCCCGTGCTATTAAAACGAATACAATAATTAAAAAAAACTCACTTTGCATCCCAAAACATAACATGTTCAGATCTCGGTTTTTCTACCGAAAAGAAAGTGTGTTTTTTTAGGTACGATTTCTGGCACTCCAAAAAATTGATCAACAAATTTTATTTTTTTTTGTTTATAATTTCTAGGTATGAAAGGGAAAGAAAATTATAGATTTTCATCTTGATTTCTTAGGGAAAAGATTTGTTTGGCATCTCTTTTTGGTTTCCTGTGGAGAAGAAGGAGAAGCCAGACAGAAAATTTCACACACAGAAAGAAAAACCTAAACCTAGAATGAAGGGAGATCAATACATACCTAACCATAATTTCGTCAAACATAGATCCCACATTTCAATTGCTTAGAATAAGAAAAATTAGGAAGAAAAGTTGGCTCCACCCCGCCAAGAACAGTCAGAATCCATATTTGAGAAGAAAAAGAAGCAGAAAACTCTCTTTTTTTCGAGTAAGAAAATTGGGAAAATTAAAATATCAATTGTAAATAAAATTACAATACAAGTTCGGAAAATTTATACAGAAAAAATAGTACAAAATAAGGAAAAAGAAGATGAAAATACAAGATTGAGACACGAATCTACCTTCCAAGACAGAAAAAAAAAGTTTATTGGGTGATGGGTTAGATCTTCATCTGATTCTCTGCAAAACACATAAACCATAATTAGAAATCACATATACATCAATATGACTATATTGTCASARTAAATATGTTTACCGAAGCATACAATCAACAATTCTGTATTTATCAATAAATGATGCAGCAAAATAAAAAATTAAAAATAATGTAAGACCAAATTTTCTGACCAAATAAACCCACTATATGAAATCCCAAGTCGTAGCCGTATAGAGACGCAATAAGCAAAAAATAAAAATAAAGAGAAGAGGGAAGAGAGCATCAGCKAAACCTACCTTTTTTCATCCGAAAACCAGATCTTTCGCATCGACAAAGGAGAAGAGAAACACTTGATTTAGGTTTTCAAACTTGTTATTTCAGAAGAACAGTATTTGTGGAGAGGAGAGAATGTTTTTTATTTTTTTCCGTCTGTTGAAGAAGGATTTGAGAGAGAGGAAAATCTTTGTGTTCCAGAAAATCGGCGAGAGTGACCTTGAGAGTAGGTTTTGGTTTGGTAAGACTGGTCAGCCTTGTCCCTTTCACCGCTCATTTGCCCGTGAAACAGAATTATTGAGTTTTGGCAAAAAGAAAAAATAATTTCTCGGAGATGAAATGCCCAAATGCCAAGCAATTAAGAAGCCACGTGTCAGCAGAAGTAAACTCCATCTCTTTTTAATATATAGGAGGGATATATACATATTTCGTTTACTCATATTTCAAAAATATAAAATAAAAACAATTGAAATACTCAATTACTACCAAAAGAAATATTGAGTTTGTAAATAATAAGAAAATAAAAATATCAAAAACATATTTTTTTATTCATTATATCTTCATTTCAAAATTAATTACTATTTCAAAAATATTTTTTTCATCTCACTATTATAAGAAGTATACCTATTTGGAAAAAAAGATTATCAAATAACTTTATATTCAATTATTTTCCCAAAACACGCAAATTATATTAAATTATTATTTCACCAAAAAAGCTTATTTGTCTAATTTTTTTTTAAATTTTCTATAATATAATTTTATATCCAATCAATTATCAATAATCATATAAATCATACCCAATCAAATAAATCTTAAGAAATAAAAATAAAATCAGTCAATTTGATTGGTGTTAAAAAATAATTAGAATCGCAGTGTTACGATAATTAAAATATAAAATGACGACGATGATGATGGTCTACAAATGATAATAATTAAAAGATAATTATAGCAGTGTTACAATACTAATCATAATTGCCATCTCTTATTTGCAGATCATCATTTATTTCATCTTCACTCGTGATATGATCTTGTTGTTCAACATGTTCGTACTTGACTAAGGTGTAATCCTCCATGTCATCATCATCGGTAACACTGCAATTTAGGTCCAGGTATTAATAATGTTAACATCAAATACTCTGATTTCATGATAAGCCATAGCGGAAGATTATAAACTGTCAAATATTGCAAATAAGATTTTGACGGTCTCTTCCATTGCAAATAACCTTTTCAATCTCGAGATGATCAGAAATATCGCATAACCTTATGTGGAATTTTGCTCTTGGAGCCTCTTCCACTATTCTCTCGCCAACGTGATTCTCCATAAATTGGACATGTTTCTCTATCGCCATACTCTTTATAAAAAAGTGCACAATCATACTTACAAACATGTATGTTCTCACAGCAGAGACCCAAACTTGAAAGCAACTTCTTAGCCTCATAATAGAACGCAAGTTTCAACAATTTAATCAACTCGTCAAATGATCTATTTGTCCACTTATTATTCACCTTGATATTCATCAATTTTACTAGAAAATCCATCGAAGAGAATGATGAAATCCCTTGATATAATTTAGTGTTCATAGCTTCATACACGTTACGATACTTCTTATTAGGGCCATCCGATCCGTACTCATCATCTTGGTCCAAGTCTGCCATAACATTTGTCATGTCATCCATCATTTCAAAATCAACGTCTGACGGACCAGGTTGGTGTTCCGGTGAGCAATTGCCATGGTGAATCTAAGTATCATATGATGCATCAAACCCAAACCACTAAACATGGATTTGAACAGCTTCTAACTTATGAGACTCTATATTTAAACATTTGTTGCACAAGCATTTAATCAAGCATTTTTTATTTACAAGAGGCCTACATTTGTTAATAAATTCTCTCACTCCACGCCTCAACTCTGTGGACATCTTATTCATAATATGCATCTATGTCTTGTCCATCACCATATTTTATATCCTGAAAAAAGAAAAGAACCAAAAGTTATTAAGTGATTTCTTTGCTCCTCCATTTTGCTGTTATTCAAAAAACTACTACAACCATTTAGATTTACCATTTTTTTAATACAAAAATATACATTAGTGGCATGAATGAAATAGGTAAATAGATTTTAACTTGATAATATTATAAGTAAAAATAAAAGCAATCATCATTCAAAACTACAGATAGTTATGATTTTTTTTTCCATTTACAAATTACATTATGATACGATGAAAATTTTGTTACGTAATTATGCAAACCTAGGGACATTTGAGAAATTTATAATTTATTGGGGTATTATTTTTGAATATTTATACAACTAGTGAAATCAACAATATAACTTGAAGTAATTAAATGCTCTTTTTTGGGACGACTTTACATCTTATAGGGAGGACAAAATGTCGTCCCTAAAGGTATAACATATAGGAACGACTTATTATATTCTATAGGAAGGACAAAATGTCGTCCCTAAAGGTAGAACATATAGCAAAGACTCTTTATCTACTGGGAGGATAAATGTCCTCCCAACAGATTACCGAACCTATTGTAAGGACTTTTGGATGTCGTGCCTATATGTCCTACCTATAGGCACGACACCAATGACCTCCCAATTTTGTCCTCCCTCTTAAGCTCATTTCTTGTAGTGAATTTAAATGCCGGAGACATGAAACCTTAACTTTATAGTTACACAGAACTGTGTTCAAACTAATTGCATGCAGTGCTCAGGCTTTATTCTCTATTCTTCAGAAGTTAAAATTGTGATATTTTTCAATCCCCCCAAAGTTCCTTAATTTGGCAGGAAGGTGCTGTACTTTCAAGTCTTGCAATGAATTTTTGGACTCTGTTATTCCTTATGAGGAACTTTGATGGGTATTTTTATTAATTTACAATTGTTTATTATCTGGTTATCCCTCTGAATCTATTGTACACGACGTTTGTTGCCAATATTTTTGTGACTGCTGACTCATTGCCCTTTACTTTACCTGACCTAGTTGTTGTTAGTAGTGTCAGTTTTGTTGTAGCTTCTACGTAATCCAATTCATGTGTGGAATTTGTGTCACTTTTTATTTTTTTTAGGACTTGACCCGGAGCAATGTCTTATATGGTTATCGCGTTAATGGTCCTCAAGATTGGCATCAAGGACATCGTTTTGATTATGAAAACATTTTACTTGATCCGTATGCAAAGTTGATTGAAGGACGCAGAGTGTTTGGTGATACCAGCAACAAGATGTCTAAATTTTTTGGAACATATGATTTTGACTGCTCGTCTTTTGACTGGGGACACAGCTACAAGATTCTAAACATAAATGAGGTATGGTGAACTAAATCAAATAAATGTTGTTGGCCTTGATGACTTGTAGACTATTAGTAGCTTGGCTGATTGCTATGACATGCGGAACTTCAAAATTGTCAGGAATCAAAATTTTATTTGCTTGGCCATATTAATGTTGAGTTGAGCGTGACTAAATGTACCTGCTTTAACAGTTATTGAAGTGTAATATGATTCATTATTTTTTTTGAACTTTGTACCTTTTCAATTAGCAATTGCAGTGTAAATAGCGTATGAGTTTTATCTAGTAAATTTTTATTTGACTAGTTTTAGTAATTAAGGGAAATAAATAAATACCATAATTATTGTTATATTGTAGAGAGTATTTTGATAATCTCAGAATACTTATTTGTTGTTTATTAATAATTTCTTTAATGTTAGTCTTCTTTGATTTTTGGCCTTGAGAGAGGGTGTGTAGCAGCCTAATGAGCTAAATGTTARGAATATCATGMTTTTTTCAAAGTATAATCAGTGTGAAAGTCCTGAAGTTTGCTTTTGAGGATGCATGCTTTAGAATRGGRTGTACCTTGTCATTGGACTYAACAAAGGTTCTTCATAACCTGGCTACTTGTYTCCGCTGGAGGTCATGATATGKCATTTCCGAAGTGGGACCCATGGAATTATTGTCAACGCGTTAGATAGCAATAAATAGTCTGCCACATATTCTTTAATCCCTATTCTTATTTTCTCAAAATGAATGTTTTGGAGTTTGCCACTTATCCATGCACTGGTCTTTTTTGTTTCTTTTGGTTCTTGGTTTTGCAGAAGGATCTTGATATATATGAAATGAATGTCCGGGCCTTTACTGCTGACGAATCCAGTGAACTGGACCCAAATATACGTGGCAACTACCTTGGTGTGGTAGATAAGGTTTGCAAGTTTTTGTTAGTGTAAAGTGAAAATGATCTTACATTCACCTATGCTCGGAAATTGTAGGTGTATGGTGTATGATGTTTGCTGTCTATTCTGATTCAAGTTGTCTGTGCCATTCCAACTTACCAAACCGTATCACTAATTATGAAAATCTGTCGTTGCTATCCCTTCTGTGGTGAAATATTCCCTTTTTCTTCCCACCCATTTTCTGCGTCTTTTCGTTCTTTGTTTTGAGCGGACCAGCTTTATACAACTTCAGATTATAGTTTAAATAATGAAAATAATATTTCCCATGTTGAAAATGTGGAGCAATATTGTCTAATTTACCTAAAACCACGAATTTGTTAAAGACCCAAGCCTCAGGTTCATACTCTTCTGACCTTGTGTAACATGTTTTTTTTTTTTGGGGAATAATTACACACTTTACCTATTGCAGAATATATTTTCTTCCACTCAGTTGTATAGCTTGTTTGTTATGTTCTGTACTTAAATGTAATATCACCAGCAAATTTTAGGTTAAGATTTTCCATCAACTTTCCCCATTGTAGAATGTCGTATCTTATGGAAATATGAACTACCAAAACAGAATATCATTTCAGTCTGCTCTTATGACTGTCTTGTGTATTACATGTTCTTAAAATTAAATGTCTGATAGATTCTAATATCTGCTTCTTGAATACTTGGATCCCAATGCTATATATATACCACATCTTGTGGAGCTTGGCGTCAATGCAGTTGAACTGTTGCCTGTGTTTAAGTTTGATGAAATGGAGCTTCAAAGGCATCCAAATCCTAGAGATCACATGGTGAGTATAATTTCTTGACACCCTGCATGTGTTAATTAAACATAATTATCTTTATCTGTGTGCCGCTCTGTGGCATTGGTTTTACATATGATGAGGTTTCGTATCTGCCGTGTTTAACTTTTACACATTGATTTTATTATCAGAAAAGGAAAATGCAAAGTTTCTCGAGGAACGTTGTTATATTTTAATTAGCTTATTCATATAATTTATTTATCTTTTATTTAAGTAATAGTGGGATTTAGATCATGAGAGCTTAGCTCATGTGGTATCAACCTCCCTTATTTGGAAGAAGGTCAGGGGATCGAGTCCCCTTGTGTATATGTTTGTGTGTCTGTACGCTGCTGTAGGCTAATTTTTTTTAAGTGATAGTGAGCTTTAGGCGCTTATATTTCCCGAGGAGAATCTTGTGTTCTTGTTCTGTTTCTCCACTTGATAATATTAATTTAATTTTTTTTTGGCTTACTTGGCATACTTTCCCTTGACTCTATCATTAATTGGTACAAATTTTTTCAGTTGTGCGTATGGTGAATTTGTGGTTAAATTGTTGGTCAGTGGGCTCATTGAATGTTTTCAGTGGGTTGGCACGGGTGGCTTGGTATATTCATGTTCATCAAATTCTTGACTGTGATAAAAAGGTAAGTTATTGTTCATCCATATTTTCCCATTTTCTTTTGGTTTCTCTTTTGATCCTCAAGCGCAGTTGCCTTGCATGCCTGGAGATAATAATGAATGTAGTCAATAAAAAGTGTCTATTCTGATATTAGTGGAGTATAAGTTTTTATTGAAGATCTCTATTTGAATAGCCTCCAGTGATTTACTTATCCAACATGCATCATCACATGCTCCCTAAATATGCGATTCAATTAGTGCCAAATTGGTCATAGCTCACAATGAGTTTTTTTTGTTATATAATAGTGTTGCATATTTTTGAAATTCTCATTCTCTATGACTTTCATGAAATGGCCAACATATCCGATACTAAAGAGAGTTAATCAATAACCTTCAGTTGCCTGACTTATCTATGTTACTTGCATCTCCACATATATGTGAATATAAGATGCAGTTAGTGAAATACTGGTTATAGCTTGCAAGTCGTGTACACGTTCCATATTCCATATTTTTGTATGAATTGCATTAAACTCACCTTTAATTTGGTGAAATTATTTAGGTGGTGCCATAATGCTGCAATATGTATTTCATGTTTCTATGACTCTTGGTTACGTGATATAGTCTTCCCTTTTTTCTTTTGACTATATTTAAATTTAAGTTTTTTCATTCTTTGTTATCTATGTATTTTTAAGTTCACAACTTCAAGGAAGCTGAGGCTTGTTTATAATTGGTCAAATAAACTTATACTTGGATGAACTTCATTTGTAATTGTGCAGATGAATTATGAGGACTTCTGCCACATTGCCTCTGTATGTACTGAACAAATAGGCCTCGAACAACAGGCTCTCTATATTTCCTATTATCCATTGATTTTTTTTCCTTCATTATTTTTGTTATTCCCTTGTGTTGTTTGTATTGATATATTATGGTAATTGTGTATTATTATGATTAATGACATGTGTTGTTTGATCTTGTGATTATATAAATAAAACGTGTTTTGTGAATTAAATAGGTAATAAAATTTTAATATATGAGCAGGCTTGGAAAAGTGAATCTGGAATGAAATTTGATGTATTTGTTAGCACCTGCTTTCATTTAATTTTTTTTAAATTTTTTACTACTTTCTAGAACGGTTATTCAAAAACCTGTTCTAAAAAGTAAACTTTCCAGAAGGTCTATTTTAGAGACGTTCTGGAAAGTATACTTTTCAGAACGCCCGTTTTTAAAGACGTTCTGGCAAGAACGCCTTTTTTAGAGACGTTCTGAAAAGTATAGTTTCCAGAACGCCTTTTTTAGAGAAGTTCTGGAAAATATAGTTTCCAGAACGCCTGTTTTTTGAGGCGTTATGGAAAAGTATATTTTCTAGAACGTCTTAAAAAAAGACGTTCTGGAAAATTATTTTCCAGAACATGTGAAACCTGTAAAAACGACTCTCTAAAACGGCTGAAATATTTTTCAAAGCGTCTCTGAAAACCGTTCTTAAAAGTCTGACAATCAAGAACGCCTCAGCAGGGCGTTCTTGATTGTCAGACTTTTAAGAACAGCTCCATACAGAACGCATCAGCAGGGCGTTCTGAATTTGTAGAAACAGGCGTTCTTAAAAGCTGTTTCTGCACTAGTGTTAATTTAAAAAAAATAAAAATTTGAAAAGTCAACACTTAATTCAAAAATTAAAAATTAAAAAAGCTACCCGACCGGGCTTTTTTGCTGACGTAACATGACTCAATAGTTTCTTATCATTTTTCATTAATTTTAAATATTAAATTAAAAATAAAAAATTGTGAAAACTTTCATTTTGGTCCATTATATTTACCATAATCCAGAAAAGGTACGTTAGATTGGCCATCATCAAATCATATCTGCTAAGTTAACCAATTTATCAAAAAAGGTTCAAAAAAATTTTGATCGTATTCTTTTTCTCACGTGGTATGATTCTATATTATTTTATCATTTTTTTTAATTTTAACATTAAATTGATGACAAAAACCTGTTTTTTCTTCATTTTCTTTTCTTTTAATCAAATTTATAAAATCTTAATCAATAAGAAATTAAAAAAATCAGTGATAAATATGTAAACATAAAATAAATATCTTAAAATTACAAAACTAATACAATAGTTTATATGATTTTTATATTATTAGAACTTTAATTAAAACAAAATTAATAAACTCGAAGATAAATATAAGAATATAAAATGAATCTTAAAAAAATAATAAAACATATATAAAAATATATATGAGAAAATCTCTTATAAATAAATTTTAAATTTTTTATATTTATTATATATTTTTTAATATTTATATTATATTTTATATTTATAAATAGCTTATATTAATTCTTATTGATTAAGATTTTATTAATTAGATTAACGGAAAGAGAAAAGAAAAATAGAAAAAGAAAATGAAGAGCAAAACACATTTTTGTTTTTAATTTAGTTTTTATAATTATAGAGAATTAATAATAATA